>CM052270.1:368607-963268 GCA_028455795.1 Lasioglossum marginatum
CTCTCTCTCTCTCTCTCTCTCTCTCGCTCGCTCGCTCGCTCGCTCGCCCTCTCTCTCTCTCTCTGTTTCTCTCCCTTTTTTTTTATTTGTTCTCACGCGAACGGAATCGAAAATGCGTGACCCGCATTGCACTTATTTGTATTGCGTCGAGGGTGAGAGTGTAGACAAAGCTCGCTCTGTGAAGATTCAGTTCCGGTGGCAGCCGGATTATAACGGCGAGTCGCACAACGCGCAGTATCAAATTGTATTACTAAACTCGAATATTTCTTTCTGTTCTTTTTTTCCAACATGTTTCCCTCAGTGAAAGACTGTTTAATTAAATATTCTACTCTTTGTGACAGGTTTTTATATGCGCGTTCGAAGTTATCCCAACGTTTTCTCCTTTGTACGTCGCGCCGTTTCAAACGGGTCTTTACCATTTTTTTTGTTTTTCTTTTCGTTTCAACCGAGACACGGTCGTAAGTTTTACAGCCTGTGTATAAATATTTCAAGAATGACAAATGATATTTAATGGAAAGTTGAAACAGAATCAGTCCTCGAAGGAGGAGTGTTTCGTACGTGAGAATTCGACTGGTAGCTCCTGAACCGAAACATAACCATCCTCTTCCCGTATGAACGTAACAAAACATTATAGAAATTCTGTGCCGTGGTTTCCATCGGTCTCGCGTTACAAATACATGAAATTCTCGGTAGAAACGTAAACAAGCTTTATTGTTACTCCGGGGCTCGGGAACATTGTGTACGACCGCCGTATTATTTTTCAGCGTGGTTCGGAGGAGACTCTCATAACTCCGGAACTTCATATTCCATTTCGATTTCCGCGGAACGGCGAGGCATTATATCGTATCGGAGCACAGAAGCGTTACGTGGCGGGATTAAGCGCGTAATCCCGGAGCTTCGCGTTTCACGCGGACTTACATGTAAACACTAGAAGGAAGGGGGTAGAGGGGAGGATGTGCAGGCGAATTCATCTTGGCCGGTAGTTAGCCGGACCGTGACTTGTTATTACAGGGGTGACTTTCCCCAACTCCGCGCTCCGCGTCGGTCGGACAAGTATTCAGGCCGCGCGCGCATCCGAAATAATAAAAGCTATAAATCTCGAAGCGGTCGCTTTAAAACTCATATATCCTCTGTCTATGAAACGAGAGGCGCCTTAATAACCCGTAATTAAATTCGTCGCCGCTGGGGACCCTGCACCGGTGCTTTCACGATCGACCATAAATCCGCTCGCTACGTAAGAAACGCGCGCGCGCGTTGCAAATCACCGAAAGGTCTCGCCCGGTCGTTGTCTAAACTTGTCGTTACGCTTGTGCTTCGATATTAATGTCCACGGGGAAGCTGAATGATCGAGGAACCAACTGTTGTGGAATTTGTCGCCGCAACCACAGTCGGTGAAAGCTTGAAGTCAGCGTTTCGTGAAATTTCTCGTGCGGTCGGACTGTTCGCGCTCGCTCAATCCTGGGGTATGCTCAATCACGGTGTTTCCCTAAATCAATTTAAATTTCAATTAATTCGCATTACGAATAAGTAAATTTTTCGCCGAAAGTCTACAATTTCCACTTTGTTCCGTTATATCGAACGAGACGACGATCCTGGCCTTCGGGAGTCGAGCTAAAAATCGAACCGCGATTCCCGTGGTCTGATTTAATAGAAATATCGCTTCCCTTCCATTGAACGATAGCGGAACGACAAAAATATGCTCGGTATTAACGTAAATACGGTCGTGCGCTCTGGCGCATTTCATACGGCCGCGGCCGCGCTGCGCGGCGTTCTCGATCTTCGAAGATTATATCGACTCTCCTGGTGAAATTCGCGAAAATAGGACGACGAGAACGGCACGACGCGCACGGAAATGTACAATATCCTGCGGATTCCGGCTATGAGCACCAGTATTCTTCAGAGTTCGCATGAAAGAGAATGTTTCCCGAACTATCTTAAGTGAACTAAGATTTTCCATACCCGCACCGGATTCACCGGCAACTTCCTTACGCCGAAAAATAGCCGTTCCGCGGCACGTGTTATCGAAAATAATTATTTGAATTAATTCTTCTTGGTCCAATATTTGATTCGGAGAATAATTATTCAACAAAAAGTTGTTCTAATTTTATTGTATATGCACGCGAACGATTGAGAAAGAAACTTTTTACGAACGACGAAGAGAAATCTTCGATCGGTTGGTAACATTGTTTTAGTTTCAGTGTGCTCATGTGCTCAGCGACCGGACCTTTCGTTTTCTCACAGAACAGTCCCTTGTCGTTCCTTTTATTCCGCGAATTCAAGAGAAATGAGATTGCTCGGTAATTCTTACGAGCAGCCATTACTCCGAGGCGTGCCAACAAATCTACGAGTCCTTTTATGCCGCACCGACTAATTCCGAGGATTAATTCAATCGTAAAAATAGACTAAAGCCGGCTTCCCCGAGCTGTGTGTCTAGTAGGGAGAACAAAGTTTACGCACTATTAGAGCGCAATATAAACAATAGCGATTTATAACTGCTTCGAGTTACTATCTTTAATAAACCCACCAGCGCGCGGCGCGGAGGGAAAAGAAGAGATACGGGATGGTTCCTCCCTTGAAATTATTATCCCGTATTTCCTGAATTTAACGAGCTTCTTCATAATCTGCATCATGATACGGCAAACTAGGAATTCCAAGAGGGGTTCATAAATTCAGTTTTCGTAGGAAAATAGAAAAATTCAAAAATACGTCCGACCATTTAAGTTGGCCTAACTTGCTAAAAATTGTTGATGCACCACTCCCGGCAAAAATTATTCGATCAAATAATATACATATTTTCAATGGAAAATATTTCCATTAAAGGAAAATGCAATGATAAATTAGCTGTAACGCGTCGAATTTGAGACGTGTCAAAATTACAACGTGTCGAATTTGCAGTGTCGAGTTTGCAGCGCTCCGATATTGAATATCGCAGAATATGAAAAAACGTAGGTATACCAGTCATATTTTATGCTCGTTACGGCTAGTGTGTAACGCATGAAATGTGTTATGCGAAACGAAAAATCGGTGTCGAAAAGTGGAACACTTCAGCCGCGTCGGTGTCGCGTGATAATGATTTTCGAGAAATGGAACACAATAATTGGACCCATTTAACTAGAAGCTCCGAGGCATTTTGCAGCGGCGATCAATTCAATTTCCCATGGAGAGTAAGTTAATAGCATTTTCCTTGGAACGTAACCGGTTCAAAGAGTTCTAGCGTATCAAAGATAGCGGTGGGGGGTGGGCACGAGTGGGAGATACGCGACCACTTTCTGACACTTACAGTGATAACACGGTCCGTAATACTACAGGTGAGATAATAGCTTCTCTCAGCTTCCATTAAGCGCCGAGGATAAACGCACGTGCGCGCTCGTGCACGCGGTTCGTCCATGTGTATAAGTGCGTGCGTTAAGCGATTTATCTAATCATAAGGACGCTTGCTCAGGCTTAACACTTCCGACGCTGCAACCGGGAACCTTCATCCCGGAACGGGGGGTCCTCGATAATTCGAATCCTACTTAAACCCTTTCCGATAGAAGTCTTTTTGCGGGCAGTACTATTTTGTTTATTTGTTTTTGAGAAAGCAATAGAACGAGATTTATTCATTGAAATTTTTTTTCAAACGAAAAACGTACAATGCCGGCTCGTTTTGTTCATGTTGATACTTTCTTGACCCACTGTATCCGTTCGAAGTATTTCCATAGGGAAACTGCGCGCTGCACCGACACCAGTAGCTCTAATCCGAGGCAATACCGATCTTCTATCTCCTCATCGAACTTTACCATTTGTATATGTGTACGTGAAAGCAGTACGAGTTCAATTTCCGTCGTGCGAAGATTCTCAAGAGTTTTTCATCCTATTCCTGACACGTAGACGCCGAAAAATAGAAGAGAGGGGAAAAAGGACGTCGGAGAATATTTTCAACGCATTGTCACGTACAGAGCGTCGGCAAGCAGGCGTAACGCTTCCAGCCGCGTTCCTTTCAAGCGTATCCATTTTGGAATAAGCAAACAGCAGAGCAGAATTCCTACGAGCGTGTCGATAGAGGAACGGAATACCGAGTATCGGGACCCCATCTATCAGGATCGCCGGTTTACAATGTGGATGAGAGAGGTCGTGTTGTATCCGAGTGCAACTATTGACCCGCGAGCGCCGTAATTATTATTCAAACGCAGTCGATCGCTACAAACCGTTTCAATGTCAATATCCTCGCGTCAAAACGGAAACTTGGCGTTAATTTCGCGCGAGTCGCCTGTTCGCGTCTGCTCGGTCGATAGTTTCATATACTTGGACGGCATTCCTCGAAAGTGTAAACTTCTACTCGCATTTAAGAAACTAACTAGTTGGCGTTTTTTCCAAATTTAATTCTAGCGCAAAATTAGAGTTAAACTGTTCGACGGTACAGTTGAATTGACAGTATATACAATTAGTTTTGCAGCTTGCGCAATGTTAATTAGATGTTCGGGGAAGCAGCACCGACAGTTAATAGGCATGTTACCTACAAATTGACAACGTCGACCGGTTTCAGAATTTCGCATCAACTTTTAATTACTTAATTAGTCGCGGCCGCGCTATTTTCGGCAGGGTATCATGGAATTATTCTGTTCCGTGCGTCGCTTTAAATTGAATCGTATACAAGTGTTTGTACTTCCGATCGATACAGTCATCAGTTAGCCTCAGAATGTTGCAAATTTCTGAAGAATTACACCGATTTTTAATGGAAAATTGCTTCGCGTAAGTAAAATATCGAATACATTTATCAAAAAATCAATTACTTAAAAAATAATTAAAAAAACACCGTCGATACACGAAGTGCTGCCCCAAGTTATTCAAAAGAAATCAAATTTTAATAAAGTGACATAACTTGCTCTGCGAGGGAGAATTTAAATTTTAAGCTTAAACTTCAGCCGCTCAGGAAGTTATTTATTAGCTGTTAGATTATCAAAGAAGTTTTCAACCCGTTTTGTATCTCCGCCGCAAAAAATATTTAAAACTTCTCCAACTATCTGATATACTCGGTTCGACAATTTACATAGAAATTTTTCTGTTCACGTTTCACGTTCTCGGCGCGATATGTAATTCAGAGACTCGGATTTCCAGGTTTCCATGATAATTCGAAAATCGTAAAAGCGCCGATGCTACATAAAAAGTAGGGGCTCAGCAAGATTTGAGCGCCCGCGCGGAATTATAAATTTCAAGAGGTGGCACGATCTTCGAGAAACCCTCACGTGATCCCAATCAATTTTTTTCTGCTTTCTCGATCTTCCCTTGCACGACAGAGAATTCCCAACACGTTTCGACAATTGATAACCAACTGTAAAAAAATTCAGTGGCCGAGCGTCCTTATTTAAATTTATTGCTAATGCAAAATTCAACTGTAATATTATAAGCTCCCTTAATAAATTATCCTAATGCAAAAGCGTGGCGTCTCGACACATCTGGCGTGTTATTTGAAAACCGTGTAAATATAGAGTTGGGTGTAATCGGTTGATTGGCCGTGGTCGGACAATCACATTAGCCCGAGCATGATATCGGTAAGAAAAATTGCCATCGGTACCTAAAATGAAGAAGCCGGTGACGATTCGACGCGACGGCCATATCCGCGGCGGTAAGTTCTGACGATTACTGGATTTTGCAGGGCCCTTTCGCCCGTTTTGCTCTTCTGGCCGCGATCTTCATTTCCTTACTGCAAGAGCTCGACCTCGCGACGGAATTTACTTTGACATCGAAGCACCTCTCCTTCGAGGGAACTGTATTTATTTCTCTCCGTTACGAGTACAATGCCAACGAAGATGACAAGTTCGCGTTATCCGCTCCGTGGAGTGCAACATATTGCGACGAGACGCGGATTATTGCCCGAACAAACAATCTTTGTTTGAAGATCGAACATTTTGTTTTCGTCAAAGAAACATCCGCGACGTCCTCTTGCGCTGTTACGACGAATAATACTTGCACAGCGTATGGTCTCGAAATCTATCTCAATTTCAGAGGTGGAATTTACAAATTGAATTGTTTGTTACGTATAAATTTTTTAACTTGTAAAAATATATGTTTAAGTATATTACGATAATTATCAATAGACAGTAATAATTTTTTAATGAATTTTATTGCAAATTTAAGTTAGCAAGGTTACAAGTGAACTGCTGCTACGACCCCGGCTGTTTGCGATCCACTTGAATGTTGCTAGTCAAACAGTTGGTCTTAGCTACCGACTTGCTTGTTAAATTAATAAATACCCACCTGGATACGTGGTTATCGATCGAAACCGGGCGCTCGAAGTATCGAATGTATACGTCATGCAGATCTGACGGAAAATCCGTATAGGCCATGAAATACGCGAGTTTCAAGTTTCCATCCGACATATGTACTGCTTCATGTGGGTGTGCGTGCTGTAAGTGATATCGGGTAAAAACGACGAGAGACCATTTGTGCTCGAAAGAAATTGTCCTTCACTTTTTTGGGAATAAGATGCAGACCACGTGTTCAATTAAAACAGTCTACATTTTCGACTAATCTTTTACTGACCACCCTATATAACTCGGGACATGTTTCCCCAAATATCGATTTTAATTCGTTGAAACTCCAATTGCAACAGCAGTTGTCTTTTCCCTCGGGACGAGCTTACCCGGCTTCCAGGAATATCGATTTTATATTCGATGAAATTCGCCTCGGACTCCGACGAAGAATTAATCACTGGCCGGAGCATCCTAATTAGATAAGTCCCTCTAATACTCTTCCACGGGGCTCGATCCCCGTTCGTGCTTCACCGGCCGTATCCCCGGCGCGGCGCGGCGCACCTAAATCGACGCCGGCAGATAAAGAGAAGTTTGCTCTCGGAGTTTGCACGGAAAAATATCGAAATTAATTTTTCACATTTCCTCCCGGGCATCCCCGCGTTTGATCCCCGATAAATTAAAGGTCGAGGATCCGGACGAGAAATCGCGGGAATCGAGATCAGGAAATTTCACCCGTGCCGTTTCTTTTCCGCCGCATAGAACCGGGTTTATCGAGATTTCCCTCGTAACTGCACAGAGCATCGGAACCAACGACGAGAAAATTGAAAATAAAAAGTTGAATAAACAGTATCGGGTTCGGCCACTGCGTCGGTGGATCCCGTTTTTAACTCGCCGCGCGATCTGTTTGATCCCCTACGAAATATGAATTTGTTGTTAGCAGTTCTACGTGTTTTCCAGAAGAGTTAACAGCTTTTATGTTGCTTTATTTTGTTTGTCGTTTGTATTCGTTTGACGTTGCGAGAAAACCGAGTAGAAGTTTCAAACAGTAGAAAGATTAAAAATGTTTAAACGATACTGACAAGTAATTTTCAATTGTTTTTTAAGTTATCCAAGACAGAAAGAAAGTTCTAAGTGGCCCCTGTGTCTCGCAATGGAGATCAACAGCGCGCCGGACCAATTAAATTTTCCGTGCTGCAAAAAGGACTCGTGGCGTCGCGCGTTATTCGGAACGTTATTCGAGGCTGAAGAACTTCCGGTGGCGAGATACATTAAGACAAGTCCAATATGTCTGAGTGTCGGCACCATTGCACAAAACGTTTCGCCCGCGACTT
This sequence comes from Lasioglossum marginatum, assembly GCA_028455795.1. NCBI lineage: Eukaryota > Metazoa > Arthropoda > Insecta > Hymenoptera > Halictidae > Lasioglossum > Lasioglossum marginatum. The sequence goes on from CM052270.1 coordinate 376,172, forward strand.
GCTCAATTATCGGTCGTCTCTGTCCCCGGCAAAGGAGGGCGCAGCTTCGCGATGGCCACGTAATTTTATTTTTTGCTGGCCGAATGGCGCGGCGTGAAACACGAGTATTAGCGGAGCCAGAAAGTTGAAGGAGCCGAAAGTGATAGAAACGATAACTTTCTTCTCCCGAAACTTTCCTGTCGGGATTTATGGTCGGTTCGATTGCGGCCAAGTTCGAGGCATTAAGCCCGCGCTCGAACTTTTTTCGAAATTTGTTTTTTTATCGTCCCAAGCAACGGGCCACCGCACCGGGGAAACTATGCTGCACGTGTACTTAAGAAGGTTTATTGCGAAAGTCCCCTGCAAAAAATCTTTCGCGACACCGCGAATAACACAGCCGTTCCCCGGCACTTTCTCTAAATTAATAATTCGAATCAACGAATCTTAGTAGAACATTTTATTCGCAAAAAAAACATCCCAAATCAATTATTTGGGAAATCGAAATTGACGAAAAAAACTGTACTTTTAATTTAACATGGGATTTTACAATGGACTCGTTCGTCCAGAAAAGAAATGTTTGTGATCATCCTGCATTAGTTTCATCGAGTACCTCGTGTCCACGTTTGCAGGTTTATTGCACCGATCACGTGACAGTGATGCATTTTATGGAATTAGAAAACGTGGTGCATCCACGGCGCATCCACGGTGCACAATAATATATTTACACGTGTACATGCGAATAGCCCGTGCACGCGGTCCACCGTTCCATGTAATCAAATTGTGACGGCTAATTAGTGGGTTAAATGCGCAGGAAAGCCTCTGCCTGGGATAGTTAATGTATTATAATGAGATTAAATCTGACATGCTATTAATGTCGATGTTTCGTATTTGATAGTCCTAGACGTACAGTTGGCGTCGGCTGGAATAATTGGCTGCTGCAATTGCCCGTACCACGATGAGACACCTATTTATTTATGTAAATACGCTTTGCACTATTTACTCTTCGTTTAGCTCTTTGTTCTTTGTTCAATTCTTTATTCCTTTATTTTCTTATGAAACATAACAATTTCAAAAATCGGTGGATGTAATTTAAAACAGTAAAAACATTAAGACAATTTCAGAACATGTATATGTTAATTTTAATTTGTTAAAATTGTTGAAGATGGAAAGGAGTTTTTCAACAACTTTTTCCTATACACTATACATACATATTACCGCCGCTCGGCCTTAGTTCTGCAGATCTCTACCACAGAGTCTCTTCTTTTTTGTGAATTTTCCAGACAAGGGGTAGCAGGCTACGAGAATCTCATAACTGGTGAGCTCCGCCTGTAATGTAATTAGAGAATAGACTACTCGGTCCCCAGAGTAACAATTAGGTTCTTTACTGCTCCCCAAGATCCTCGAAGGAGGCTAGATCTCTGGGATCTGAGCCCTCGATGTAAAAATTTTCATATTTGCCAAAAATATTTTTGCTATCTCCAAAGGTTGAATTTGGTAAATTAAGCTTTTTAAAAGTTTAATTTTAAAAGTTGTATAATACTGACAACATTTATCTTTGAACAAGTTACCACCCGCGCTGCAGTAGCAGTATGCAGAAACTTCGCGAAATCGTCACTAGATGGTTGTTGCTATCAGTCTCTGTTCGTATAAGTAGACTATATGAAAATTTTTAAAAATTTCTTACTTAAAATTAGTTCTATATTTATCAATTTTATCAAAAAATATATTAAAACCATAACCGCTCCCAAAATGGTACCAGTTATTCTCTCTTAAATAACGATTCGCAAAAGTCTTGAAATGTTCCAAAAAATCTTCAAGGATTCGTTATTCCTGTCTCAATTGATTGGATTGAATATTACATTATGAAAATGCAAATTAATTTGAGAACCGCTGGAGTGTTAAAAAACATCAGAGACAATTATACATATTGTCATGAATTTCAGGAGAAACGTTTATCGATCGATCAGGTTGAATAATAAACTGTAAAAAACAAGTTAGTTTCAATTGCTCGATTGCGCTTGAATTCTGTCGACACGCGGATTCTATTTTAATTGAAAATTCATATTTACCACTTTTATTGAGCACTTTATGTATGTTACGCGGGATCATTAATCAAACCCGAAGAGCTGCGAGTGATAAATGGCAAGATAGAAAATATTCTCTTTGGCACTCGTTTCTACTCTACGCTTGAGCGATCGAACATTTCGAAAACTACGTGGGTTGCGAGCAATGATGTCTTGTTACATTACATCTATGTATACTGCTGTTTCCTGCTGTCAGCGTGCCAGTTGAAAACGGGTCTCGTAAAACAACTCGTCGACAAGATCAAACTCTCCAGTTTTGAATCTGATCACTATAAAATGGTTAAACGAGTCCGGAATATTGAAACTGCCCGTGCCCGTGCCTGTAAAACTCTTGCTCGATCAACGAAACCTCTTAGAGGATCCGTCAAAGCTTTGACCTAATTGTGCGTTTCAATAACTACCATATAAGTATAAGATTTATGTACATATTGTGAACATCTGATCACCTTCGTTAATTTAAAATCACTTTTGAGATTAACATTTTTTCGGTCCAAGACCAGGAAAATATGGAAGAGATTCTTCAACACGGTTTAAACAAAATGCTGGCTCATGGAATGATGTACTATGTTGAATAATGAAGCCGAAGTTTGAACGACATGCAGGAAACTGCATGTACAGGATAGACAGGTTATTATCGTAGTACGTGGAGCTTGTCTACGATTTAACAAGTCGGCCATCCTGCTCGTCAATATTCAAAACGCTTTCAACAATTATTAGTAATGCCCTTTCGCCGACGTTAAAAGAAATGAAAATTACAACGTCAAAATTTCGAATAAATTATTACGGTAGAATTTGCTCTATTAATTCGAGCAGAGAAGGAAAGACAAAGAATTATTGTCTCGTTATTCGTTTAACGCTGTCGCAACAGAGGCGGAAAAAGGCAAATTCGAGGGATTTTATTTTACTCGTTTCAAATGTGGGACAATCATTCATCACCATTTGTGCAAAAAAACTATTAAATTACAATACTGGTAAAAATGTTGGCTGGAAGAAAAATAAAAAAAATTGTTATTTTAAAGAGAGACATGCTCCGCGACTCCGCGCGAACGTTCGACCGCACGTTTTATAAATGACTCTGCAAAAATTGAATGAACTGGGCTGTGAGACTTCGACTCGCCTAACTTATTCCCCTGATCGTTCTCCATTCGACTTCTTCATACATTTTGATGAGTTCCTACGAGAGAAAGTCAATGGATGTTAAAAAAGTTATCGTCCTTTTAAAAGTGTTGGAATATTACTGTGGCTCACTGTATCCCGTTGAAATTAATGTTTTAATTAATAAATTCTATTATAAGCTTAAATATGGAACTTCAAAGCGGACGTTTCAATTAGAATACATTATACGCCGAGATATACAACCCCACAGCTGATGCTTCAATGTATGAAATATTATACATATTGTAAACGGAGATATACTGCTCCAAAACGGATGGTATAAAACCGTAGTTGTTTTTGCACCGATTCAATAACTTTTATTTTATAAATGGGAACAGTGGCATGTAATATTCGAACCCAATAAATTTTCGAACTTGTTTCCGGTATCCACGGTTCTATAAATCGTTAATTTTATTCGTTTGTTTATTGTAGAGAATACTCCACCTCCCAACGGCGGCGCAATCGTGGGTACTTCGATTTTGCATTCCGGTGCAACAGGAGTCTCTGTAAATCTCATACATGTTTATGAAAGAAAATGATGCACTGGCCATCGTATCGAGATGTTACATCAAATGTCTTCATGAATATATATTGAATATAATTCTGATCACGTTGGCGAACTGTATAAAACAGTGTGCTCGAAGAATAAATAGAGAAATTGTAAATGCTCACCGTGGTCAACGTTCACCGTTGAATTTTTAAGTTTGTTATTGGAAGTCAAGGATTAAAGGGACCAAAGTTCAACATGAATGATGCATTGCGTCGGTTAACGCTCGAAGCTTTCAAACACCTACGAAAATATATGGAAGAAAGTGGCTTTGCATTTTGTGTGTATGCAACAATAAACGCGACAATAAACGGGTGTGGAATAACGTGACAATGCAGTTGCTCCGGGTAACAGGTTCCCCCAAGTCTGAAACCATCGGAGCTTAACGTCGCCAGGGAGATTCTTGCCCTTGCGAGAAAGCTTGCAAAAAATCGAATATAGACGTCAGAAAGGTTCTATCGCGCGATTCCACGACGACGCCTTACCACGCCGCGCCGCACCGCCTCAAAGCGAGAGATTTATCATATTCGTTTCTCTTCATATACCTGCGAGAGATATCCTAATAGAAAATCTGATCGAATTCCGCAAAGACGCGGCGAATCTGCAATCGTGGATGAACTGATGCGATTCTGGTACGATATCGCGCCGGATGTTTCGCGTCCTTGATCAAGTGCACCGATCGATTCTAACTCTTGCTCGTATACGATAGAAAACATTATAACCCATGAAACAATGGAGGCTTTTTAATTTAAAATGAAAAAAAAGATACGTTATTCATTTCTTTCATTCCCGGGAAAAATTCTGGAAATTGAACTTGTTCTTCGCGCTCTAGAGTGGCTTACCAACGATTGAATTCATTTCGATATTTTCCGTGTTCCATTTCGCGTAACACAATTCTCTGCATCTTAATCTTGTTTTCGAGGAATTGGCGTGACCATTAAACTGTAGCTAACCGGAAGCCAACCTGAACTCGAGTCAGAGCTGAGCCAAAGCAAACTCAAACAGCGGAATCAAAGGTCTACAATATTGTTTGCGAACCAGAGAAAGGTTTCGAGATCGAGATTCGAAAGCCAGAGCGTTCTCCGTATTCCTCCACGTTCCGAAGGGAAAAAATGGCCGTGGCAGGTGCACGCGAACACGAAATAATTCCCGGTCCTAAAACGGAGGCAGAAGATGAGTATTAAAATTCGCTCGACGTTTGCAGAAGTTCCCTGTTAATTTCCGATAATGAGTGTCCGTGAACCGGAAAGTTTCGATGCGCGCGCTCTCGTTCCTCGGGAAAAATGTAAAATAGTGTCGAGAGCTTTTCAAATGCTCCCTGCTGGGTCCGAGGATGCGAGGAACAGAGAAAAAACGAAGACCGGGAAAATGGTGGAGAATGAAAAAATTCGACGAGCCGTGAAACATTTGTGGACAAAATTCGTAGAAATTTCACGATCTGAAAATGATCGCGGTTGACGTTCCATTTCCTGCGATGTCCACGTCTAACATCGATGGTCAAACTATTTTTAAATTATTTCATAATGTGGTTTCAGTGGTTCCAGAAAATTGAAAAATGAAATACAGCAATGTTTCATTACAGTTTAGCTCGCAGTTTACCAGCTTCCTGCGAATGCATACAGTTCCGCAGTCTAGAAATTATTAAATAAACTGGTCCCTCTGGTATCGTAAAACAAACATATACTGTGTAAAGAAGCGAAGTGAAACAAACATATTCAACAAACAATAGTCAGAATTTTCAGACGACAAATTTACTAAAAACATCAAGCAAATTTATTATGCTCCGAAGCTAAAACTTTTGAAAAATATTTTAGAAGACCAGAGTCGTTTCCAGCGTGCATCGAAACGCATCTACGCTGTTGACACGTCCTGTTTAATATTTATGTATGTATATTGTATACAGATTACTACATCGTACGTCAGCTGTCGCTCGCGAATATTTATGAAAAGATTTAGCGTGTATCGATCACGGTTTTTTTTAAAAGTTGCCCCGTTTAATCCTCGAGCGGTTCTTTTTGTTGTTAGATAAATGTGCAGGGGTGGCGACCCTTGATCCCGACTATCTCGCGTGCTCCATACAAGCATCCATACAAGCACACGTACATTTGTTCCCGTTTATCCTACATATTGCCCCTTCTATTCGCACCGTACCAATTTTTCACGATACTCGCGTCCGCCTTCGGTTTTATTTTTCCTCCTCGTGTATGTCTCCAGAGTCGGGTTCGGTTTCAACAATTTTTACCTATAGCATGCAACACTGTTTGTCCCCGTTCCGCCATCGCGTTTCTTCCGCTTCCTCCGTATTTCCTTTCGCAAACATTCGTCTCCATTTTTTTCTCGTCCGCGTCCGGCTCGTTATGCCACCGGCTATTTTGCGACGCGATTTTTCAACCATCGTTGGAAACTGCAAGCACATTTTTCAATTCGATGGAACGATCCAGATTTCGCGGCGGTAGCCATTCGTCTTTCAAAGGGATATTCTGATTTTCGAATTTTAAAGAATTTTTTACTGTCAACTACTTACAATAAAAATTCCGAGTGTTTCTAATTATATAGAGTCTATTACAATACAATGTCCAGAGTTCCAGTCTGGATCCACGTCAAGATTCCAAGGTTTATTAGATCAACAGGAGCGCTGCTCGCATGTCGCCAGACGTCCATCCGCCGAATTAGAATCGTCCTCTACATCTTTAGCCGCGTTGTGCTCGTTTCCCTCTGTAATTCGTCCGCGTCTGGTATCCTTTATTTACTCATTCGCTCGTTCTCCGTCTCTCGCAATTTTCCAGGCTCTCGCTCGGATACCCTCTCGTCAGTGGATCGATCTGTCTCGGTCTCTCCCTCGATCTCCGCACCTTAACCATTCTCGTGGCGGGTCTCTCGTCTCTCGATCGTCAGCCACATTCCCTCCCCCCGTTGGTAGCCTTCTTGCACCCCAACTGCCCCCCGATTCACCCCTAGCACCACTTTACCACCCACGCACAGCTCTCGTATCGCCATCCTCCCGTTTCCTCCCTTACTTTTACTCTCGGCTTTCCGTTTCAGCCCTCCGATCCGCTGTTTCTCTTCCGCCGCCCCTTTTATTCGATCCCGCTTTACGCCTTATTCCCACTTCACCGCTCCAGAGATCCAGGGATCCATCTTTCCCCGTTACTCACCATTTCTTCTCTCTCGATCCTTCTCTATTCCCATTGCACGTTACTCGGTCCCCTGGTCATTCCTCTTTTCAATTTCGCCTTTACCCTCACCCCGGAGTTCGCCCACTGTTTTCCCACGAGTTCTCCATTCCTTTATTTCAACTGACGGGGTTCACTGCTCTTCAGAAAAATTAAACTGACGCATGACGACCTCTTTTTTCCACTGGTGCTCTATAGAAGGCCGCTCATTATCCAACTTTCCCCGAGTTTCTCTTCAGGATTTCACACTGCCGAGGATTTACAGGGTTCTATCTAGCAGAACAATTCGAGTACCTGAAAAACCCGAAACTATATTCGACTACACCCTCAAATTCCTCCACAGGATTCCACACCTCCAAAAACTAGAATCCACGTGGTTCTAGTACAGCAATTTTGATACACCAAAAAGCAAACTAGTATCAAAGAGGCTAAGCATCTTCACCACTCTAGGGATCGAGAGATCTACCTTCTCCGTTCCTCGCTATTCCTCTTTCTCTATTCCCATAGCACGGTACGCGCTCCTCCGGTCATTCCTCTTTTCCATTTCGCCTTTATTCTCACCCCGGATTCCACCCACTGTTTTCCCACGAGCTCCCCTTTTCTTTATTTTAAGGATGAAGGTCCTGCTCTTCGAACAAATTAAACTGTCGACCTGTTTCTTTCCCAGACTTCGTCGACTGTCCTCCTCCGATGCTCCCTTTTCCGCTTGTAAACACTTTCCCTCGCTGGGTCCTTATCGCCGCCTCTTTGTCACTTTTTAGAAGGATTTAATGCTCGCGAATCCTTTCTCGATCTAGCGATAACAGCTCGCTGGATTCTCCGTCTCCATTGTCAGGAAAGCATTGTATTTAACCCGTTGACTTATAATGTCGAGACAGTCTCGTCGCGAAGACTTCGAACATAGTCTGCTAAATATTTATGTTACTCGTTTCTTCTCTGTCCAAGTATAATTGTACTTTCTTGTTATCGATAGTTAGCCATTGGATTAATCCCTTTGACGCACGATTTTATTTATGACCAGCAATAAGAAGAAGCATCCGAAGGCCAATACCTGTTAACTTCACGTGGTAACTTTTTTTTCTGGATACGGAAAAAATTGGATTACATAGGATTAACCTACTTTCGTCTTTCGTATCACACTTCCATCGTTCAGCTTCAGATTTTCTTTTTTTCCCAATTTTACTTTATACCCTGACCATATAATCGGATCGCGGATTTTGATAGAGATATAAATTTTTACGTCTATCGAATAGAAATATGTTTCATATTTTATGGTTTATATTATCATATTGATAACATAGAAACCATTTTCAAAGCGAACTCTATAAAATTGCTTACGTCTTTGAGTTCTGCGTGTTTGCAAATGCCGTGGATGTATAAAATTCGCAGTCTTGCCGTACCTTGTCGAGTGTAGTATTCGAAATGAGAATTCCTACGCGAAGGCTACGATTATATTGCGAAGCTCCAATTCCTCTGTCGAATGTTAATAGCTGGACTGTCTTCGGCCTTTTTGATTCCGTTTCTCCCGTCCAAAGTCCTGCCCCTTTCTGAAACAACCTTTCCTCTTGTTTCACAGCTCGCCGTAGCGTCGGTTTAGCTACCGAAACTACGCCAACTTTATACGCCTCTCCCTCTCGTTACCATGTGAAGCATTTCCCCTTCTCCATTTCCTCATTCATTCCACTTTTGTCTATTTTCTTTGCAATTGTTCGACCTCAGCCTCTTTAACCTTTCTCATTTTGTTCTACGTTTTGTGCTCGTTCGGTTTCGTCAGTAATTTATACTCGCTTTCTTTGCTCTCTGTTTATATATGCAAAGCATGATCCTGAAGCTGGAAATTCAAAAATTTATAAAACTTTGGGGACACGTAGTGCATATGTATTTACTTTAAGGAGATGAAAATGTCTCTCCACGAAAATTCACAGGTTTACAAGAAATATATTGTATAATATTTATTTCGCAAATAGATTTATTTAACGAAATAATAATTGTTAATTTTGTTTACATAAACGTACAAAACGTGTTCGTAAAATCTGATAATAGCAGCCGCTGGTGATTAATTACGGACACATCCGGAAGCTGCAGCGCTAAAACAAGAATATATTGTATAATTAGAATAGTCTCTTGAAGTGCCATCGACATTCTACCTCTGCAAGATCAATTTCCATGGGGCTCATAGCTGCCACGAAATCGTTTTGCTCGCCCGCTTCAGCAAAATCGTTTTACGACGGACCTTTATGTATTCCTACTGTAAATAACGCAGAACCAAATACGATAACCCGAAACTATCAATCAAATTGAACATAACGTTCAGTTCAATACCAATCTAATCATTCCCTTAGTTATTAAACTCTCGAAACAGATGCAAGCGATTACCTACTACGAACCAGAAATTAATCTCTGCACAGAAATATCATATTAAAAATTAATTAAACAGTTCTCAGAGGCGAAATTATACTTGAATTCCACACTTCTACATTCGCAAACTTCGCTAACTTTCCAATTTCACCCTATCCCTTCTTCCTTGCGCTCTTATCCGAACGTTCATCTGCTTCCTAGATATAGTGTTATAGAAGATACCAGAATACTTGTCCCATTTTCGCTCTGCAGTCGAGATCGACGAGAATCCAACTTCATTTATAATTTCATATTTTAATCTCTCTACATCTGCGTGGTGTCTTCATCCCGAAATTGAATCTCAAGCATTTACATCCCCAAGCCCCCCCCCCTCCCCCCCGCATGATTCATATAATCCTACCAAGCCCAGCAATTCCAAGACCCAGAAAGCCGAAAACAGTAATCAAGCTCCACCTACGCCTCGAAACTCCGTCTCGGGCTTTCACACCCACAAGGAACACCAATCTACGCAACACTACCGTTCACAACAATCCCAATATCCAAAAAAGCCAAAGCACTAAGTAACCTTCACCGATCCTACATCTCTCAATTTCTCCCGAGGCTTTCACACTCCGTCAGACTCCAATCCACGCAATCCAATCTACCAAGCACTCAAAACGCCGAAAACAAACAGAAACACGAGCTTTCACACCTACAAGGACATCAATCGCAACTCTACCGTTCACAAAAATACCGTCAAAAAGACAAAACAGTATCGAAACTCTCGGCGTGACCTCCTGCTCCTCATCCCCCAATTTCCCCAAGCAATCTTCCAGCTTTAGCGCGCCCCTCTGGCGTCACCGCATCCCCCAGCTACCCCAATTTTTCCTTTCAACAGCGGCCGAAGAATCGCAGCCCGTTTCTGTCGGTCGCACGCTACTGGGCGTTACGGCCCATCCCTCCCGCAGCTCCTACTCTCTCGAACTCGCCCTCCCATACCCTCTCACTCTTTGCCACCCTCCCTGTAGGATCTCTCTCTCTCTCTCTCTCTCTCTCTCTCTGTGTATGTTTCGCAGTCTACCATTCTCTCTCGCTCCCGACGCGACAGCTCCACGCACTCTCCGACACTCTCGTTCTCGGTCCCACCACCGGCATCCCGGGCGGTTCTCGCTCGATCCTGCGTGCATTCTCCTCGGTCTTTCCCTGTCTTTCCCGCGGTTTCTCTGTCGGGGAAGCCGTGGCAACCGTTCGCTCTCTCCGCGCAGCCCACTTCTCCTTCTCGTTATTAGACGAGAGCGGCAACATTCTGGCGGACGCCGCGCCGGGGACGTTCAGTCGCGACCGCGTACCCCATCCGCACTGTTCGTCTCGTGCACCAGGACCGATTTCACGACCAGAAGTCGTGGCTATTCTACACGCAAGTACGATACCCCGAACCGTACACCACGTCCGACTCTGCTCAGCCTACCGGCGCGGCGGCTACCCTCGACGTCCATCAGCGACGAGACTATTCGGAGCGAGGCTCCACCGTTTGCACCTGACGTGTAGCCAGCTAATGCTCTCGCGGCTACCCCCCAGCAGACGGTAGAGACACCGACACCGGAGAACCTTGTTTGATTACGCTAAGGTGTGTACCTAAATGTGTGCCGAACCCTAGCAAGCTGGAAGATCCATGGGTGGGTCGAACCCGCGAAGAACTCTCTGAACAAGTAGATAACCGGGTGTCCGATAGATAGGGATCGCTGATTTCGACCGGCTTTTAAATTGTACCGCCATTGCTACTCTCCGGGGGTGTTTGATGTGTTATTGGTGCTGTTTGCTAGCTGGAATTGCCTTCTGGAAGAATTTAGGGACGCTGTTTGAGAGAGAAATAGAGAATTCGATATGGTTTGGTGTGTGCGTTTTTTTTTTTTTTATTGATCAGGAATTGTATATTTAGTGCAATTGCAGGCTGTGTAAGAGAAATGTGTAGCAGAATTGTCAATCGTGTCGAATCTAGTGAAAATAATTGTCCGATGTGGTATCAGTTGATCTCGGGAATTGTGTTTTTAAGTGTAATTATAGCTTGCGCAAGAGAAACGTTTAGAAATTATCGACTATATTCGATCCAGTATTTCGGGAATGGAAAATATTTGCAGTGTTGTTGGTAATATTAGTTTATTAACAATTAAGAATTTCATTTTAGTATATAATTTTGATACGCAGCTTGGGCAAGGGAGGCATTCGCAGAATATTAAATCGAGTTTGCTTTAGTAGTTTGGGAAAGAGACATATTTGTGCATTGTTGTTGGTGATAAGTTAGGAATAATATTGTTAGTACAAGTATGCTATGCAGTTTCAACAAAAGAAGCATTTCCAATGTTATTAGCTAACTATGAATTTTAAATCCGGATCGATCTAGAATTTTCGAAAAGAAAATCTCAACAATTGCCAAACAGAAAATTCTGAGACAGTACGCTCATTTTTACGGATGAAGTAGTTTCCGTATTATGGGGTAACTTTGATCCAAGTATGAGAACACCTACAATAGCGAAGAAGTGGATAACTTTTTTACCGTTGGATACCTCGAGGGCGAGCATGGAGAACTCATTAGCATGGGCTCTCGTGTTTTGTATGAATTAAGCTAATTGTACAAAGAGAAAATGGACGGTCTCGTACCATTATTTATATTACAGACTCTAATTCAAACATATTACCTGAGCCGCGGTGTGTACTTAGAAACGTTGTGCCAGGGTAGTAATATCGTTGGAGGATTCTTAAACACGGCGTAATATCGACTGATTAAATAAAACAGTCAAGAGGTAAACGGTTTCATTAACCATTAGTTTCCTTGATAGTATGCGGAGAAGATTTACATTTGATAATTAATATTTGTCGAGCGGGCCAAGGGTGAAGAGAGAAACGAGAAAATGTTGAATCGATGGTAAAAATTCAAAAGACGTTCTCTCGCGTTTTATTTCGCACGTGATGATTTATGAAGAAACAGTAATTCTAGCCGAAATGGAAACATAAACCTAATGAAGATATTGGGGTACCTTGAGGTGTGTCTAATGTGCTATAGATGTAGTGACTCGAGACTACCAGCGGCTACGCCGAGAAACTGCTATCTTTGAGGGCGAGGTATATTGTGAAACGGATAAAACTGTTGATTTAAACTTTAAATTTTCATTTTCTACGCAGCATTGGATCTGCAGCAATCAATTTTCACTTTATTCGCACCCGTAACAACGTAAATCAGATTTTCATTACTTCACTAATTCTCTCAACTGTACTTTAGTAATGTCTGAGATTGTAATCCGCAATCTGAAAATTAGTGCAACACGATATGTGAAAACGTTTTATCACGTCTGCGAGATTTTTACATTTTCTGCAAGCTTGAGCTATTCAGAATAAATTTTTCTTTGACTGAAAGCTGAATTACGAATTAACAAAAAGTCTGTTGAATTATTCTTATCAACATCTGCAATTTCGAGATTAGTTGAGAATGGCTTGCAGCTCTGTCAGAAGCAAACACAGAAGGAGGAACTTTGTTTGAATACACAGAGCTGCGTTGTGTAGTTTTGTGCTGTACAAACTGCAGCATTGTTATGCTGTTCCCGGCGATCCAATCCCGTACTTTCGTACTTCCGTTCGCGATTTCATCGTCGATTCATCTTCAATCTACTACTAAAAAAAATTGCATGCTCTGCATCTGGTACTAGTACGATTGGACTGCATTCGTACGTGTATTTCACAAAGATTGCAGCTCTACTATGAAAATACAAAAAGATCATGCAATTAAATCGACAGTAAGAATTACCAGAAGACTAAAACAAGTGATACATTTTTATATCTACTATGCCCTCGATGCACCGAGCATCATACTGTCTACGAAGCTCTTTCATCCCCGTACGTATCTTTGAAAGCGTTTATTTCTGTCCAGCGTATTCCTCGAAATATTTTCACCGACAGATCAAGATAAGTCACGAGGTATAACACGGGTCACCGAAAGTTCAAACATGAACGAAGACAAGCAGAATATTCGAAATTATCAAATCCGCAACGTTCAGTTAGAGGAATTTCCTTTTGATTTCAGGCATAATCCGGTTTTGCTGATGAATTATTCAGTGGAAAACGAGAATACGCTGATCCACTTACACAGTGTCAACAGAATTAGTAACAAACGAGAGAGAAAATGATTCGATTACTTTTTATACAATACATACATATAATCAGCCGGCATGGAATTTTTGTGAAATTTCACGAGAAACAAAATATTCGAAGTATTTAGTCGAACTGACATTTTATGTTCTCGAATGTCGTTTATTTTTTTGCGAAAAAATGTGCACCATTGCGATGGACAATTAAACATTTTTCCTATTGGGAAATATTACAAACAGAGATATCCACGTTCGCGTTGCGCTGCCTGCAAAAAGGAAACAACTAAACTCTTTAATCTCGTCCGCCATTTAGGAGAAAGACGTTAATTGGAAATTGCCTGAACACTGTAAAGTTTTCATTTCCTGGCCATTAACAACGTGTTATCTGCCGTACTAGCAACCATGAAAATACCACAAAATCAGGGTAATTTATCTCATGAAACGTAAACGAAAAAGTCAAGATTCATATTTATTAAAAAATTTCGTGATCTACATACTTAGTAGCAAAATAATAAATCACATCGTTTCCACATAATTTACATGCAAAGATAATTTTTTCCTGGCTGGATATATAAGATTCGTTGAACAGAGTAAACTGCATCCAATTCGAACCTGCGAGAGAGAGAGAGAGAGAGAGAGATAGAGAGAGAGATAGAGAGAGAGAGAGAGTGAGAGAGAGGGGGAGAGAGATGGGGGAGGAGTGCGAGTGATTATCTTTGTCCGATCGCCACGGGTCCAAACACTTTTCGCTCAACGTGGCCAATTCACCTCGAATCTGATCAAAGACCGGGCAAGTCTACTTGCTCCCAGTCTCGCTCTGAATTTAGGGGTTGCGCGAAACGCGATAGTCGCCGCAACTTCCAGTATCCAATTTCTCGAATTTTATGGTAAGTATAATAACAGACGATCGTAAACTAGTCGAAGTTAAGGCGTTGAGACCGAGGGAGGGATATTTTCCAGTTATTATTTGCGCTACTTTTCCTCCAATTACCAGACCGCGGTTCTTTATGCGAAATAAAAACATACTTCTTCCTTTAATCTCGTAACTGACAAAGGAAATTATAAAGGAATATACATCGGTCTTTCAGTTTAGCGTTAATTACATAATTACTATACAAAGTATAACTTTCTGCAGCACGTGTCCCAGTTGACGAGAAAAGATCGATTCGAAAGTAGCAACGTGTCGCGAACAATCAGTTCGTGAGAGAACTGTTAATAAAGTTTCGACAAGTATTCGATTGTGCGAAGTTATGTGTGTATCATACAAACAAACAAACAACCCAATACGACTGTGTCACCGTTGAGGATTTAGCAAGGTATAACGGCGTACGTGTCTACACAAGCAATATCAACCCTTTCAAAACTGACGGGATAATACGTTTCAAGGAAACTTTTCTAATCCTGTTATTTGCTCGCAAGTGTAAATATCCTCTCCGTTTCCCTTTTTTCTTCTGTCAACACCGAGACCTGCAAAAAGACCTGCGAAAATCCCGCCCTCGATACATCCGCCTCCATTATTTTCACAATTTTACAGTCCGTTGAATGGCTCTTCCTCATCGTATCGAATATAGGTATGTATGGCGATGTAAATAAAACACGATACGTTCAACGCGATAAATAATCTTATCAACGAGTGTTATCAAAATAGTTGATAACTAGACTGCGGATTTTTATGCAAGATAAAATTCTTAAAATTTCATAAAATTCAATTGATCGCTGAGATTGGACTAAGGAAGTGATTAAAACTCACGTGATCGATTTATCAGTAGCGGGAAGTCAAAGAAGATGATTGATCGAAATAGTTACGCGAGAAATCGCGGTCAATTGAAGAGATTTCGAGCGTCTCTCGCGAAAACATTTCTCATTGGGTTTCTAGGCAGACCGAACCTGCGCCAGGTCACATTTTCGCGATCCGTCGACCGCACATCCCCCTAATGAATCGGCGCACCGAATGATTAATCGGGACTAATCGTATTTCCGGCGAATTTCCATCCTGACGAGTGACTCTCGCCACTCCGCTGCTCGAACCAATACGGCAGAAACTTCGTGTATCGCGAGCTCTGCAATCCCACCAAAGGGCAGCACTGGATTATGCCCCGTGACAGCGGAGATAAAGATAAAAGGGACAAACAAACAGAGGATTATAGCGAAATTGATGAGCCCACAGGCTTAGATCCAATGGATGATCTTCAAATTGTAGATTCATCGTGAAATAACATCGTGAAAAAAGATTTTAGAGAACATTAGTATTCTGAATACGTGTCTGACGTGAAAATTACAAAAGCCGGTCCGGTACATCGGACTGACCCCTTAAGTAGATTCCGTTTGAAGCGTTTAGCACGAGTTCGATTCGTTGGTACACGGCGAAGTGTTTACTGCACGGACTTCCGTCGGATGTTTTTCGAAAATTACCGCATTAGCGTTTGCCACGCCCTTTTGGCCTCTTACGATCTGCGCGATCCCGTCCCGGAAGTTTTATTCTCCGCGACCGAGCCAAAAACCATTGAACTAGATTTCTGGGGGGTCCGCCGCGCCGCAATGAGGACATTTTGAGAGCAATTAAGCGGCTGGAAATATATGGATCCGTGCTTTTACGATCAACGAAAATCGCGAACACAGGCGTAGTCTGTGGTCACTGGACAGACGGTCGAACGATCGAAGTTCAGTTTCGGTTTGTTTCGTTAGCAAACTGTTTCCCACAAGCCGTTCTAAAATTCTCACCTCGAGTATACCCTCGTCGACCGTGTTTACAATGGTTCAATGGTTTACTTCGTTCTCTGCATTTTCTTTAAGTAATATAAATATCGTAGCGCGTTAATTGAACTATGATGTCTCGAATAAACAACGTTTATTACGATATGTGTTTTATTGAACGTTTCGACGATTTCGTAAAATGATTAATGAAAATACACGCGGATATTGCAGTCCGATAACGAAGCGTGTGCCTAGGCATTTATTCGTGGCCAACACGGGGGATAACATCGATACACCATTTTGTAATCCAGCGTATCGATCGTTTAACTGCGTGAAATTAAGTAATTTATGTAATTAGGCCGTGCATGTTGAATCGGTGACCGACAAAAACTGCGATCGGCGCATTCAACGCGGAAATCATTTAACAGGATCCATCGCAAACACCGAATAGGGTCAGCTGTCCAGTGAATAAACGGTAACGGACACCACCCTAATTCATGTTGAAATTTATGCAATAATTGTATTTGAAATCCTACATTTACAAAATAGCCTAAAAACTAATTCGACCGCGGGAAATCGATAAATCGAACCAACCGATGCGACGCGACGCGCGACTGACGGAAGATTAATGAAACCAGTTATAATCATCGAAGAAAAGTCGATAGAACCTGTTAATTATCGCTGGGAAATTAATGAGCACGTTTAATTGCAGGAGGGAAGCTTATGACTATTTGTAAACAGAAAATCGATGGGACCGATTGACTACGTAAAGAAACTGAATAAACCCAGGTTGATTATAGAAATTTCCAAGACGGGTTAATTATAGGGGACGGATCAATGGAGCTACGCTTATTTATGCAGGAAATGTTCGCGTCTGAATCTGGGCCAAAACGAGAGTTGGATACCGAGCCGGCAAGCGAATCAGAGAATACCGGTGGACGCAAATAAGGGGACGCGGACGTAATGTGTAGCGCAATAAATATTTCGCAGTAGCGCAGAACCTGACGATCCTCGCGACATGGAATCGTCCTGTGTGCGCTAAGTTATTGCGCGTCGTATTCGCGGATATAACGGGTGATCGAGACAGCAAGGATTCCTAGGTTTTGCACGTATTCGTTCCCAAGACCGACTTAAGACCGACACGTATCGCACCCTTTACGACGCGACGGTCTGACCGCTGCGAAAGTTGCATAAACTGGCCCATCTAGAATTTGGAAAGAGCGATGCCGTGCTCCAAGTAGAAGATGTAGCGTCCTGGTAGATTTATTTTGCGAATGCCGACGTGGAATTTCTTTGGACAGAATTTTGTATGTTACAACATACAAAATCAATTTTAAACGAACACTACCTACACAAGCACTTATGACGATTAAGATGTCTACATCTCGACGGGAAATGAACTGATTCAAGTGTCGTTGACTTGACCAGCGACAATCCTGACTTTCGTATTGAAAAAATTGGCGTATGTACGAAATACCAGGTGGATTAGGGAATGTCAGCGATTCAAGCGTTATCAATGATGACGGTATTTTTGCTACCCGCTGCGACCTCGGTGCATTCATCCACACACAGTCTAGCAGTCGCGTTACGACTTCCAAAGGTTGATGATTGCGTTGACACGTGACGAAAAAAGACGAGGAGTTAGCCTGGCAGGATTCAAAGAACAGCCTCCAAAAAAAGAAACAACGGGAGCAAAAGTCGTCGCGCCTCGTTCCGCGAAACTTTTCCGCGAGTTAAATCGCTGGCGGAACACGTTTATCCGCTGCAGCGTCGAAGAAAGTTTCGCTATTAATCTCCTTTAATGAATGCATCGCCGACCGAGTATTCTGGTCCAGTAATTTTACGGAAATCGATTTTTTTTAAGTAAAAACTTCTTAGGCGCACCGCGTACACGATTGCTGGGCTCCGAATGAGTCTGATCCGTCACGCTCCGAGGAGAAACGCTATTCGGGTAAATTCGGGGGAGCCGAGCTTCCCAATCGCAATCATGGAAGAATATCTCGAACGAAAAGCAAGCTTTGAAATTCAATTATATTGTTGTGTTATTTCGATTAACGAAATTATCGCTGTTCAAATGTCGACGATTCCTTGAGAGTTGGATATTTAGTGTTCAAATACTTTTCGAATCCACTGTGAATGCAGGTGTACTGAATATTTTATGCAGAGTACCATCCTAGAATCTGCATACAATGGAAATTTTGCTCTAGGTCAAAGTAATTCTGCATGCGTCTGCCGTTTTCGTCTCAGACCGTCCGGTCCATATCGAAAGAGTTAATCTCTCTATCGCCAACGTTCTATTTTCGTAGGAATTCCTAAAATTATGGTTTTGTATTGTATATGCGATGTATTGAACTTGTTGAATCCAATGAACGGAATGTAAACATCATTACAATTTTTGATCGATACGACGGTGTTATTTACATGTTAGACGTTAACAATGACTAAACAATTAACTGAAATTGAGAGTAATTGGAGCATCGCCGTAGAGTGGGTAACCACGGTTATGCGCCGTGCAATATGATATTCAAACAATTCCGGACCAATCCCTACTTTCGCAAACTAGTACTTGTTCCGCGTTCCCACCGATCGAACTTGCCGATGAAGTAATTGCAACTCGGTAAATATCGCCACAATCAGTCGAATGCTGGCGCTCGAATTTTGTTTGAAGGAACCGTGTCAACGGAAACGAAATCGTTGATCTTGTGTCGCGCGTGTTATACTGACTGGTTCGTTGTGATTTAACAAATTAAATGTCACGGGCATTCGTTTCGGTTTATCTGCTGTGGCATACAGAACCGAGCGATCGCATTGCATTCAAACGAGTCGATAACAAAGGAGAATTTACATTTATTGAAATATCCTCGAATGTTCGCATTCAAGTGACGCAATTTATTTATTTAAATAGCTCACCATGTTTTACGGTGATGTACGACTAGTATTCCCAGCTCGTTGCTCCGGAAAAGAAATGGGTTAATATAATTCGCTACTTTCGAATATCATAAAGCATTATTCTCTGTGGAATTATGCATTTGTATTGCCTTAAAAATATCTGATGCAAAAGGTATAGCTGTGTAAGAGGGTCAAATATGGTTCCACGCCAACGTGTATTTTATCGGATTTTTCGGAGTGGACCAACATGTTTGAAAAAAAATTAAAATCCGCAAAACTGCATATTTTTCATTTAGAGATATCAGTTTCCATTTAGAGATTTGTTTATCAAATGTATCGTAATTGATACAATAAAAATAGATTTTCCCTCGATCTCTCTTTACTTTTCTGTAGGTATATCATATGCGATACGAAACATTTTTATTTCTCCGTTTTATTGAAAAGTTCAAAATTATTAAAAGTATCGATTCGATGTGCAGCGGCGTCGAACGTCCAAGAGCTGAATCCGAAGCAAAAACATTCCGTATTTCAACATTTTGCGTTCGTAGGTCACAGTTGACGGGGGTAGGTTTATAGAGTGAAAAATCACAATGGAAACCGTTTGAAGACATTGTCACGGTTTCCGCGATAGAATCGTACATTTGTTTCAGTTCATAAAAAATCGTGCAATTTATTCGAAAAGATAAAGTCAGTCGGATGAAAAATGGTATTTCCAGAAAAACGTTGGCATGCTGGAAATCGGACCTTTGGAACGAAACGTTTCATTCGAACGACTTTATCAATACATACTTTGAATTTCCAGCGCGGTCTCGCTGTAAAATATTTCATATCGAGCTGTGCAAAAAAATCAATTCTTTTAAATCGAGATACGTATATGATTCCTTAATGCTTAACCTGCCTTATAATTAGCTCTCGTTCGGGAACCGTGTTTAACATCGTTAGGTACTTTCTTGTTTGCTTGTTTCTCTTTTTATTACGTTCTTTCAGCTCCTTTGTTATAGGACACTGTACCTTCTTGAGATATAATGATAAAGTCTCCAAGTGCAAAAGTAATTTCAACTTTGATTTTTTAAATCAAACCGAAAAATGCTTTCTAGAGTTTAGGAGACATTTTAATTGAAATACTGCTCGATTTAATAACCTACGCATCCCCTATTTTTAGCACTGTGTTACGAAACTTGAATGTTTCATCAGAATGGAAGAGGACAATTGGATGATCTCCTTTGTCTGTGTTTTTCACTGGAGCTCGTAATCTATTCAGAAGCGAGCGAGCTAGAGAAAGTCAACAGTCGATAATTTATTACGGGATTAACGATGCTGGTGCAAAACAAATCGACGGATGTGCACGTGCACTTACGTATGTACGTCTTTCGAAGTTAGCGTTGATCAATATTGTCGTAGACTGATTCCGGCGTCGGCGAAATCTGCTTTCTGCGAATTCTCTGCATCTGCTGTTGACTTCAACTATTGTGTTCACCTATTACAGTAACAAATAATATCTGTGTGTTAATAGACGCAAGCATAAATTCAAATTATAATAGTTGAAGATAATCGGAAACCACTTAACAGCACTCTTTAGTTGGATCAACATATAAAATACACGAAAGAGTCCGATTAGAATATATTAACTATGGCAGCCCCGTTGTATAATGGCGGGCGGGGCCATGGCGTGCAATCCAAGAGATAAAAGATGGCGGAGTAGATTTACCATTCTTAAAACTTTTTCTCAACTCCAACCCTACACGAAACAAGAGATAAGGGATGGAAGAATGAATTTATTAAAACTTCTCCGCGAAGTTTACAATGTTGATTCTGCATTGCATGGAAATTATATTCAGCAATAAAAGATCTCCGTTGCACGAACTTTATGTACTACTAAAAGGTACTAACGTTACTTTCAAACAAATTTTTTAAAATGGATTTCTCAAAAGAATAAATGAGAATGCATTTCAAAAAAAATTTTACTCTACTTGTGTACAAAGTTTCATAATTTGCTGAGAACCCTTCTTATGGGTTCGATAGCTTCTCTTGTAAGAAATTCAGACCGACGAGAAAGTTCTAATCACGGTAACCGTAAATTGTAGCGCAGGGGGTTAATAGAAAATATCCACAGTGAAAAATCTCGGAGGCGGTTCCCTTGGAAAAAGAAAAAAACGAGAATTCCTGGAAAATGTTTACGAGCACGATCCGCCGTCGGTTAAATCGTTCAACGGTTGGATGCAAATTCGATTAGTTGAAGAATCGTCGGCCGCGCCTTCCAGTCGATGAATCCCGGGGCTCGAGAACTGGAAGAGAACACGAAGCTTCTTCGCCGGTCGATTCGCTGCGAAACAACCGCGGCGAGCAATGAATAGACTAGTAAATTGACAATCGAATCGTGTCTTAATCGCATCTGATTCTGTTTTTTCAAGTCGATGCGCGCTGCTGGTCAGATGCTGTTTCGAAAGGCAAACACAATGGTCCGTCATCGAGGACTGTCTTTGTGGAACGGAACGCAACAAGTTAGCATCGCCTCGTTCCACTACTGTTCGTTCACGTTTGTGTACACACGTTGAGCTACTCTTTTGTTGGTCGCAATTACGCGAGCGGGGGTGGCGAACTGATTCTCGGAGCGCGAAAAGCTTTTGTTATCGCCCCCCCCCCCCCCAACCCCGCGATTCCCGACTCCGCGCATTACAGGGGCGAGGAGTAGTCGATATTGTTGCTATTAATGCGACGACGAACGCTTGCCCCGCGCTCTCTGCACTCGATGTCGTCACTTGACATCTGTTTGGACGAATGGAAATCGATAACGGACGTGTTAACCGAACACTCGACTCCATATAATGTAAGACGACGTCTCTCTCTTTCTCTCTCTCTCATCCCCTTTCTCCTTCCCTTTGTCACTCGTCCTCTCCCTGGTGTAATTGTGTCGGCTTAAAACGACGCGACGAGCGGAATTGGAGCGGTTTCGGTGGATATCATCGGGGACGCATTCTCCACGCCTCTCGCCTTTGATTTCAGGAATTTTCATCGCATACTTTGCGTGCGCCCCAGAACGGTGATCGTAATTTACGGCGGAAAATCTCGATTAGGGGTGTGGGTGGCTGATGCTCCTCCATAATGACGCCAGCGGTCCCACGGTATGAACTTTTGCCACCGATCCTCGTCGAAATAATTACGATCCTCGAGGACAGTGTTCTCGCCGGAAAATCTATTGTCTCCTTTTATGATCGAGCTCTTTGCCACAGAAACGTATGAATTTATTTCACATTTCCTTCGCGGTCTGTTCTTGCACCGCTCCGGAGGTGACGACCTGGTTTTTGAGAAAAGTCGAGTTCACCGGTATTTTCCATCTACGCACGTACAGATGGGATATCGTTGAAGAAGACACGTATACCATTCGATAATGACCGTCGAGCACTATTCCCAGCACGATTGCAATAAAACGGATAATAGTTGCGCCGGTATTACTCGGTCATGAGGTAATTCTCTCCCAAGACAATTCTGTTCTCTGTGGCACTGACTCTCTGTGCCACGAACGAATAAAATTCGAGAAGTATTGTATATAGGGACGGCGAGAAAAATAAAAGCGTCCCGTTGCCGCTGAAGATTGCAATCGAGAAAACAAAGTTGACTCTTCCGTCGCGACTAAAAAATGGAAAGGGAGAACGCCGAGACGGTCCGGAAAATAATTTACAGTTCGCAATAAACACCAGGCTCTGCCCTTGCGTGTACCTAACATGGAACGAGCCTCGGTCGAAAAATAAAAACTTTTATTCGGCGAACGCAGAGAATGCTTTATCCACCGCAGCAGCATGCAGCTGCTCGTAAAGTTCTCTGAAAAGAAAAACCTTCCCCCGGCACTTCGAAAAACAACAAAAAATTTGTCAGCCAAAAGGCATAAATAACTAAGTTTCCCTGTGAAATAACCTAGTTTTTTTAATAATTTCGTACAGCTTCGTATAACAAAGAGATCCAAGTCGGCAGCGCGAGTCATTCGCTCGAGAAGAATCAACAGGAAGAAGAAGCACAAACGGCAAGAATTATAAATCGTTGGAACGAATGAAGCTGTTATTCTCCAGTAGAAAACCAAAAATCTTCCAAAATCTCGAAAATTGAGTTTTGCATTAGGAGAATATGATAGCGAAGGTGGTGACGCGAAAATTCAGTAGTACAACTCAACGATAAGTCGGGCATTCGGGAAAAATTGGTGGGTTAATAAATATATACGTAGATATGTTTTTTTGTTACATTGTCTTTATTTTTATTCATGGTAGATTCATACATAAAATGTTTGTATTGTACATACATGTATTTTCTTCAAATCTGATAGCAATAATTCCAGTTGCAAGAAGTTCCACAGTTTTGTTACAAAATAGACTTGGAAAAAGAAGGTCCATTAATCAGTGGAGAAATCTACGTCCTTGTTAACGTTGCGAGAGCGGAAATTATTCCGCGCATCCAACTAAAGATAATGAAATTAGTAATGCTTGCAGAAAATGTCAAGTTAATTGCTTCAAGATTAATTGAGTTATACGTGTACTCGGTTTAAAAGACCTCGTTCCGCGGAAAATGTTGCGTTTAATGTTTCAGGTACTGTGACTAAGCGCATCGTGACAGGTGCCTCGGTTTCAAAGAGTCCAGATTTGCCGAATTTGTTTACGATACGAGTGCGATTATTTTTTTCGGGACACCGGGACACCGGGACACCGGGACACGGCATCGTTGTCGAACGAAATCGAAGTAGCACTGGCTCAATAATTTATCACTGCACAATGAGAATTTACTGAGGCCCGGGCTTTAAACAAGCAAATCCTCGGCGAGAGTGTATTTCGTTGGATCGACTCGTGCTCGGCATACGTTCGCTTTATCTCCATGCTGTCTGCAAAATTGGTTCCTGTTAACGGTCCGAATTAAACTTTGAATTAAACTTAGTCACGGAATAAATTCCCGTCGCTGGAACACGCTGGACGGCCGAAGTCTGCCGCTGGAATCAAATCAGGGGAGGCATTAGACGCGAGAAGGCTGCAGGTTTCGAACGGCGCGACGCTTTATCTCTAATGCAACACCGTATACTGTGTAACGTTCTGATAACGTGAGAATTTAGATGGGCTCATTTCACCTGGACTTGCCAACACAGATTTCGCTCGGAGTAAACGATAAAACCATTCGCAGATATAGGAGGCATTTTACAAATGTCCGCCGATCCAGAGGTGTAGTTTCACCCCTAGGACCACTACTTTTTATACACCCTGTACATGTGTAGACAGTAGCTAGTTGTCAACAAGTCTGATTGTAGACTTCATTAAATAAATTGTATATTTTTTAAAAAATGAACTATTATTGTTTGAAAATTGTCATCCATTTTGATCATGATTGCCAGCGATACATTAAGTAAAATAAATTATTTAGCATATATTAACATGCAACAGATAGTTAATAGTTAATACAATACTCCAGTTAATACTCCAAATAGTTAATACAATAATATTAAATGTTCCTAGCATAATTCCCATTACGCGAGCAACATTACGCGAGTAAACATGAATGTAGGTAGTGGATAATTAAATCGAGGAATGCCATTCAATTAATAATTAGCGACCCCGCTCGTTTTGCATGTGGAATATTATTTCACAGTAAAAACCTTTGTGATATTATTATTCAAATATGTATTCAAACATTTAATAATAAAACGTACTTAAAACCGTGATTAGATTGGTTCTAACTGATAAAGAACCGATACGGAGAATGGATACACAACAGACCGTGGAAACATAACCAGAACCGATAAAAGCCAGAACCTTTTCCATCCACAACGGTTATCACATTGTTTCGGTGCTTCGTATCTGTTTCCATCAGGACCAGGACATTCACGTAATAGTCATTAATAGCCATTTTCGATCTCGCGAGATAGATGCGGGATTTATTTGAATCCCTCGGGAATAAGGATTTACTTCATCAACCTAAGATATATTTAATAAAGAAACAAATTTTACTTAATGAGATAATCAATTAACAATTTGTTACTGGACCGTCCTGCATTCAATTCATAACGTTCCTTTTTCCTGTCGCCAATTAAACAGATATACTGGATCTTTTCAGGTAGCAAAACGGGAGAGACAACAAATGCCGGGAGGCGGACGGGTCGCTGGAAAAGTCGGAATCTACAGCTCCCATTATAATGGTAATGTAGACCGGGTGATATCATTATACGTTCTCCGCGACTGCAACTGAAAATGTCCCCGTTTTATATAGATCACAATATTTGCGATAGCATCGTCGGGGGTGCGGCGAAATTTCAATACGCGAATACGCGCGCCGCGATTAAATGATTTTGTGCATTGATCGTGAATAGCCGAGCAAATAATATTCATACATATTCTATCTTGAAAGTCGGACTGTGGATTTCCATGCAAATAGCAATTTCTGCCGACCAATTTTCACAGACTGACATTTAATAAAAACCTGTTTTCCATCTCAAGTGCTATCGAATTCGAAGCAAAGTGAAAATAGTTTGTTATGTAGCAGTTGTACGTTGTTAAAAATAGACATTCTTTTTTATTGTGCACAAAGATCCGCAGTCTACTTGTGAATGAACGATATAGTTTCAGCGAATATTCATGATATTGACAAGCAATTTCGCGATTATCTATTTCCGAACAGACATTTTATATGCATGCATTACGTACTAGATTAACTATAACACTAAGGGACCGGGAACGGTCAATATTCTCTGCGGAACAGATAGAGTTTCTCAATAATTCTGTCAGCTTAACTATCGGGAAATCATTATCCTCTAAAAAAATATTAACGCGTTGAACGCCGGACAGTTTTCCAATGTTTTAATTGAGTCGCGTTATTAAACTTTGCTCATTCATTTAGTAGAACGCGGCGGCGCGGCGTTTTTCCTGGCGCCATTAGCGATATTAAAAATTGTACGAACTTTGTCGTTTAATTGAACCCAACGATGCGGTCTACTATAGTTATCTGTCATCGATGACCCTCGTTCGACGTGTTAATACTTGAAACTGAAAAAATCTTGTGCAAGATTGCAGAATCGAATATAGAACGCAGAAAAAAATTAGTCTTTGAAAATTGTCTTCCTCGCGACACGGCTGCGTTTAATGGATGTTTAAAAGAATATAAAAGCAACGTGATAGTGTGCTTTGGCGACATATCGTTTTTGTCTCTTTTCCTATAGTTCCGAAGCGATGAACCCCCAGGTGTATAATTGGCACGATTGTTTTCGTTCCATTCAATCGGTACCGCCTCCTGTATAAACAGTTTGCACACTTAGCGTCCTACAACACTTCACGTGGGGCTGGGACGCAGTAAAAATAAACAGAGCACGTTCTACCTTAAGAAAGCACACCTCAGAAATGTAACACGATTCTCTGTACATCTTTAAAAATCAGTTTGTTATAATACGAGGACGTTTTTCGAAAAAGTTCTACGGCACGTCCCGAACAGATCCTATCAAAAAGTCACGCAACTCGTTCGATCCTTGCCCGATATAATCGGTTGCTTGAAAAACTTGACTACCCGGAAGGAAGGAAGTTCTCTGCCGAGCGTTTCTCAGCTAACTGGATTATCTGAAGCTATCAACGGGACTTATCCGTTTCCGTCTTGTCCATAGGACTCCTCGCTCCCGATACCAGCTGTGCTTGGCAATCCTTCGCCGCTCTATATCGTTAGCTCCACGGTCAAGTCCCGTCGGTGGGTTCTCATAATCTACTTACCAAAGAGATAGTCTAGAGAAAACTTGCTTGCGGTCGAAGAAGTTGAGAGAACTTCAAACCACACACCCCGCCCATTGCGCACAATTTCATCCAACTATTACCGCCTTTTTTACTACCGATTCCACTCCGCCATGTGTCCCGTTCAAGGTAGAACCTGACAGCTTCCGGTACCCTGTTGCCCTATTGTACACCAAGCACACTTACAAAAGTTGTATACATTATACTATACAAGTACATATGTAAGAACTACGGAATAACATAGTGTGATCGCGAGTGTACACTGTTTATCCGTCAGACGATGGCTAGGTAAAGAAAAGAAATACAGTCTCTCTCCCCCTCTCCAATCTTCCCACTATCGCGCGCATTGTCGCTATTGGCCGAAGACGATGACGCGCGTGCGATGGTAGGGAGAAAATATTATCAGCGGCTTCGTTAAGGAGTTATTAACGAAAAACACGGACAGATCGGAGATCGCGAGCCGTAAACCGTCCGCCGGAGCTGCGCTGATTGGTCCGTATTTTTCGCTACTAACCCCTCAACGAAACCGCGCAGAATATTTTCGCAAAAAAAATTCTAGGGACACCCGGTGGAGCGAGAATGTAAACACTTTTTGCCTAGCTATCGTCTGGCGCATGGAGACTACGCAATTAAAAAGAGATACAACACTATTTGTAGCATCTGTTCCGCAGAGAATCGATTCGATACGTCGCGATGGGGCCCGCCCAGTGCAAGGTGACGATTACAAGATAAATCCAGCACGCTTTCAGGGAAAGGGTACAGTGGTATAAACGAGGAGATCATATGGATCAGCATCGGGATGGGGATCACGATCGCCGTATTGATCACCATCGCTCTGTGCTACATCGCCCGGGAAAAATGGCGAAAACGCCACGAGGGTTATTACACCCCCTGACGCACGCTGCCCCCACCCTCATGGGCCACCTGGTCCTTCACGCCCACGACGCCCGGCGTCTTCTTCAGCCCGACGACATCGAGAGGCAAACCGAGGGCCTACTACATCACCGTCTAACGATCGCATCCGGTGACTAATCACTACGTTTCAACTCGACCGGACCCGACGTTCCATAGCGAACGAAAAATCGACCGAAACCATTCGTCCTTCCTCCTCTACGAGCTCTCTTTCCCCTCATCCTTTCACCCCTCTCCATACACCCTCTCTCTCCTCCTCGAACATGATTTCGCGTAGGTATTCGAAAGAGCGATCGTTTCCGCTTCGAGGTAAACGCATCGAACGGACTTGATTTATGGCCGGCTTTCGGTTGAACCTAATTCGCAAGTCATTGTCAATTAGTACCACTGTTAACACCGCAAGCGTTTCTCTCAAACATCGGGAACGTCGGGCTCCGGAAAAATTTCACGATTGTTGGTAGACTACGGACATTTATGCAAAATTACAATTTTGTACCTCGACTGAAGAAGATACGGGAGCTGAATATAGATTTCTTTCTTTCATTAAGAATTTTACTATGTTGAGGGTAATATGTTGATGCTCTTAAATTCTTTGAATGTTTCTACTGTTTTATGGTTGACTCGTTTCTGCCACGAATGCATAAAATCCGCAGTCTAGTTATCGGCTAATCCAATGTTTTCGATTTGCGATATTTGGGGGAGAAATGAACATTGGGAGAGGATAACGCGACAAAATGGGGGGAGCGTCCGATGTGAAGGTCGTTCAGATTAGATGAAAATGTTTACGACGCGTGAAAGACTTACGCAGGACGTAAAACGAAAAATGAGGGATTCTTATGCGACTCTGCGCGTCGCAGTCAATTTTTAAACATACCTTCTGGCAAGCCGCGCGACAGCCGGATTTATGACTGAGCCTCTCTGCCAAATAGCAATATTCTCCGCAACGTCCCTTTCGAGGCTTTCGCTTCAAATGCGCGTCGAATTCGCCAGACTGGACCGTTTTATGTGATACGGCATACGGGTGTATCCAGTGTTCGTTTCATACTGCACCTACTTATGAGAATCGTTCTGGAAACTATAACTAAGGGGACACGTTTATTGTCAAACATTACAGTCGTTTGTATTTTATCTTTACGTTACAAAAATCTTCTTAATCTTCAAAAATCTTATTAACCCTTAGCACTCGAGTAGTGATTCAGAGTCACGAGAAAGAGAGAGAGAGCCAGAAAGAATATTACCGGCGGAGGGTTGACATATTCATAAACTAAATCTACGGACTAATAATAACCATTTATTGTAAATATGGAGTTAAGGAAATCGCGCTCGATCGAATAAATACGTTCAACCCTTCGAAAACGAGGATTTTTTCAGATATTAAAAATAATTACCTCGAAGACGTAAATTGTCGATCAAATTTTAAGACACCAGAAAAAAAGGAAACGATGCGATGTCGCGTCGCGTCGTAGCCAATATGACGACGTCAATCCGCGAAGGGTTGAAACAAAGTGTGAGAAGCTTCGTTTATTAATCTATCTGCACATATTTCATAAATTTAGCGTATAGTAGCGACTTTGTACTATCGATCGAATATTTGGTAACGTGAAATAAAATTGATACCGGAAAGACAATTTTACGCAAAATGAAAGCAACCATTGCGGAATGGAATTCTACGAGGAAGGGTACAACGAAATAAGATACGGTCTCGAAAACGAAGCTGTCTCTCGAACACGGTCGTGCCAACTTTGTTCGTATCACAAAAGAGTTTTAGACATTCCTGAACTGTTTCCAGTCCAACCGCAAACTACGCTCGACATTTCGGAAATCGTCCGCCAAATAGGTTTCCTACAGATACGGGTTTTAAAACCACTACCGGAAAGAGACAATGCGAAACGATTGTCAGTAGTCAAGTGTACAAAAGGGTCTCAATGTAATTAATTAATTCTGTACATCGTAAGGATTCTGACCAAAACTTTAGAATATATTTCTGGACTAAGATTGTACCAGGGTCTCGATCTGATTACTACGGCCTGTAGACTGTATAGAAACGAGTATAGTAGTCTAACGTGTAATACTTATTGTTAGAGAATTACACATTGTTGAGATGTGGATAAAATCTGTTATGTAAGTCTCGTGGTTTTTATAAGGTGCTTACAACGACCAATGCGAAACTGAACATGCGAATAAAAGTGGTTCTGAAAAATTATTTAACAAGTAGATTGATTTCCAAATATGCCATTGACGATTAGAAATGAAACATCATTCGACGAGTGAATTGGTCTGAAAAGTTCGTTTCGTCGTTGAATGTGCCAAAATAAATCGAAACTGTCAAAAATATATGGTTGTCGAGATTTTGAGTTTCGAGTTCGAACAAAATCCCCAGGAGGCTTACACGATAAAAAACGAGGTAAACTGTTCCTCGCGGGCGTTCACTACCATTGTGCACTGTGAAAATGTAAGGTGTTTTTCTACGATGGATCGAGATCTCATCGCGATCCGACAGATTTTAGACGATTTAATTAATCGATGTTATGCAAATGTGCTCGTGACTTGGGCCGCTCAGTGGTTAACTCGAATATTTTTATTGAAAGTAGCAGCTGTTTTATGTACGATAAGAGATTTATCAATTCCGAGGTGTGGTTCGATACTAAACACATCTATTGCGATGACCAACTGAATAGATCGCCCTTGTATGCCACGACACATTATTTCTTCTAGCGCATTTATTACGGATAAATCATTCAAACCGTCTTAGAAATACCGTTTCGATATCCTTTTACAAATAATAAAACGTTAAAGGAGATTGATTCATTACCTTTCAACGACGCATTCACAATTTTACTTATCCCTAGAAAACTCTGGAGCTAGGTCAAATGTAATTACATATATTATCGATATACATATGCGTCTACCGTGTTTTATAAACATAATCATAATTACAGGGAAAAGTTCCCAGAAACGCAGCAGTCATTATTTCCTCACATTTTAATAACCGATGTATGTATGTGTACAATCTCTGTTAACTCGTCTTCAATAAACGAAGCATAATCATTGTTAAAGAAAGGTCATATCGATCTCATGATCTTAATGATCGAAGAATGAAAACAAGAATGAGAGTTCTCATGCTTTTATTCGCCGACGGTATCCATTTTCGTGAAAGCTATGTTATTGTCGAGACTGTAAAATTAGCAAACATCTCTTACAGATAATGTATAGTATGTGATGGAGTTGCCGATGAGACCATCCATCACGGAAGAAACTAAACAGAAGAATCGTAATAATAATACATACTACGCGTACTATAATTCTGTACATTTATTTTGGTTTTCGTTCGTCGTGTAAGCCACAATTTCAGAATCATAATTCTAACAATAATAATAATAATAATAATAATAATAATGAATTCATTAACAATATAAATTGATGATATGATCATACCCAAATGACAATTGGCAGTTTCCTATCTAATATGATACAGCGTTTGAATAATTTATAGAAATCATTAACAGGGTCCTTAACAATTTCAGCCCAGCGCCAGGAACTCTCAACACGATTGGAAAAGGAGCATCAGCTGCTAAATCGATAACACCCTCTCTTATTTCTCGCTTAATTCTCCTGCTCCTTGTACAGTCGCAGTTCAACAAGTCGCAAGATATAAGTAAAACCGTTCGAATGATCGTCCCGCATCCCGTTCTTCTTGGTTCTATCATCGCGGTACCCTATGATACAAAGTTCCTCGGTGTACAATCCGCCGTTTTTTGCCACGGAATCGCAATGAAATAATCCTAATTTCCATTGAACGCAACCGCATTCATCCCGTTCAAGCTGTTCAACCGAGATTTCCTTCGTTTGATCTTTTCGGGAGTTTGGGGAAGACTACCCCGGTTGCGAGTAAAGAATTCATGCAATGGAAACATGTGATTCACAGTGACACAGGGAATCGGAGAAGAAATTGGTTGAAACGATCCTGACAGGTCGGAGAATTGACGAATACGACGAATGGGAAGACTAAAAATTAAAAATTAATCGAACAATCGCTTGGTTTCTTATCTCGTAGACATAGTTTTTTTTCTTTTTCTGTAAGGTCACACGCATTAGTTTCTAGTATCCTCTCGTTTGTTTGTTTTTTTTTTGGATACATATATACACACATGTGTATGTATATGTATTGTTATATACATATATAAGTATGCAAGCATACACAACAATGAAACAAACACCAATGCATACGCGCTCTTGCACACACTTAAAAAATATCGTTCTGCTGCAGTAGTAGAAGGGAAACGATTTCTTGTAATGCTTTGAGACACGGTATACTAGCTTTAAAAAGTAGGCAAAAACGTATTTAACAGATATATTGTACATTATGTGAAGAGGAGGCGAACGAAGCGCCGTTATTTTTCTAACAGAAGACAGAGTCGAATTTATACGAGGTCATAATTGAGAACATATTCAAGTGAATCTAGCGTTTCGCGTCGTTTACGTTAATTATTAGTAAAGGCTGACTCGTAGATCGATTTTCTGTATATACATATAATAGCTTAACGTAGAACAGACCGACTCTCCCTATTCGAAGAGCCGTCCCCTTTTTTCTTTGCGAAAATGGAACTCTACTATCTCGAATAATACTTGAGGTAAGTACACCATACGTGTTGTGAACTTACAAAATTAGCACAATTGCAAAGCCGACGGTCCATTTGTCACAAAGTTACATCAGTAGGAATCACCGCGAAGAATGAGTATATCGTTTGTTCTTTTTTAGACAGACATAGAAATTTCATAGGAAGAAAAACGACGACTTTCCCTGCCGACAAGGAATGATCGTCCCGCACCGTTTTCATTTATACTTCACACTTCGGGTTATACATTTGGCGTCTACGTTACTCGTCGATCCTAATTTCGGCGCACAACTGTATAGGCAAAAATCTCTCCAACCGAAACGAGAAGCCGAATTTTAGTAACGTGAGTATCCTCGAAAATAATACTTGTAATTTTAATATCGAATGGACATATACCGATGTCAACGACCGACACCTGCTACATCCCGCAGTTAATTGGGAAAAGGAAATTAACTTTCGAGTCTGAAGTGTGTGTTCCGTAACCGGCCCGCGACCTCGACTCACAAACTTATACATAAAGGTGGTCGAGGCGTCGTTTTGTTCGATGAGGAAACGCGAATTTCGAACCGCTTCATCGATTACATTTCTTGCAAGTTTTGGCGCGGCATCACGAGGAGTACATCCTATTGATTTCGTGCTGGTATCGCTCTTGCACCGTTTTCCTCTTCAACTTGAACGCGGCCGTGACCAATCCCGTGTCCGGGGTCCATTGCTCTGTGCACAGTTTCACCGCGCCGGGCATCTCGAATGTTTGGAGGTTACCTGAAGAACGCAGACAACGGACATTTAGTTTTGCCAGTTCAGAATAAATGTAATACAGTCGCTCACGTTTAGTAACAGAATAAGGATTTTGATACAAATTCTAGATAATTGATGATATGGATAAAATGTTACTAAACTTGTGACTGTAGATAAAAGATCTAGACAGTCACATTTCTTAGCTTGTTCCACTAGCTCCTGCAATACCGCTTCCTCAATCTGAGGATCGTTACAGAGTTCCTCTATGGTTCTCCCAGTGATACCCATGTTAGTGGCGATCTCCTCCAGATAGTAATGATTAGGGACCACCAATGCCACCGTGTACGTTTTATACGCGTCCCCGTAGACGCAAATGTTTTCCACGACGGGACATGTTTTCAATTCTGCCTCAACTTTGCCCAGAGACACGTATTCGCCGTGTTGCAACTTTACCAGATCCTTCTTTCGGTCTAGAATTAATATCGACAAATTAATGGAAGATTGTAGTAGCAATATTATTTTCTTTTTCTGATAAAAATGTTAATATCGTTGCAAACGTACCAATAATTTTGATAGACCCATCAGCGTGGCATTCTCCAATATCGCCTGTTCTGAACCATTGCCGTCCATCTTCCTCGAAGAAGTCCTCCTCCGTTTTTTCCGGCAATTTGTAGTAACCAGCAGAAACGTTTTTCCCTCCAATAAGGATTTCTCCCCGGGCGTGAGGAGTGTCTGTAACCATGTAACCAGCCTCTTCCCAGTTCTCCAAACGAATGTCACAGATTGTGGTTGGTGCTCCTACCCTTCCTGTACTCCTATCGTAGGCTGAAAGAGAGTATTGTCCCTCAATAGTTTGCGACAAAGTTTCCGCAGACATAAATGTGGTTATTTGTGGTTATGTCATTAATTCATATTTATAGTGACATACCATCCATAACAGTGGCGCACGAGGTTGTTTCTGTGAGACCGTAGCCCTGGGTCACGGTAACGCACAGACAATTTTTCACCTGGGTGTGCGTGTCAGGAGACAAAGGTGCTCCTCCGCAGAGTATTAGCCTAACTTGTCCACCAAGAACCTGCCTGGCAGCTCCAAAGATGTATTTGTCGAAGAATGGTGTATCGTAACCTCGCCTTGCCCACTTCAGTTTATACTGATAAGCAAAATTGAAGATTGCTTGCCTGAATGGACCTGATTTTTTCACTTTCTCGTTGATGCCTTTAGAAATACGGTCGAGGATAAGCTAAAAATTTACAAAAGCATGTAACAGTTGTTCAACCGAAGTCATAGACCAAAATTGTAAACCTACTGGCACTGCAGTCAGGCAAGTTGGATGCAAAACCGAAGCATCACCCTTAGATCCCCTCTGTATTTTGCTGCTCGAATCAATCATAGTGAGCGGCGAGCTATAGCCAATTGGTACACCGGTAAGAAGACACACGCTCTCAGCAAGTAATTCAAAGACATGAGCCAGGGGCAAGAATCCCAAGAAAACATCGTCTGGCCTGATTTCCACAGCATCACAGAAAGCCTTCAAGGTGGAGATCATGTTTTCATGAGACAGAAGTACTCCTTTCGGCACTCCAGTGGAACCAGACGTGTACATGATAATCGCGGTGTCCTTCGATTTCGGTAGCAACATCGGTGCATTTGAATTGTTACCCTTCTCGATTACATTGGAGAATGGTATAAGCTGGACACCCTCCTGCAAAGCGGAATCAGAATTTTTAACTTGAAAGAAATAAAGCAATAGTAAATAAATTTTCTGAACTGAATACTTTTGCATATACTTTTGCATGCGACGAATTAACACTTAAAAATTTGCATAATGTAATTTGTTATTATCGTGTCTAGTACAAGAACTTGCACGTAATTCATGAAAAAATATACTCTATACTGGGACCATTAATATTTATCGGACATTTAGGTTCTTTGATATTCATCGATTCTCTCGTTAAGTCACCTCGTTGACACCTCGACACCAATAACTCACTTTATAACCAGTGATGTCCGTCAGCTGCAGTTGATCGCCCATAAAAATGATCGTCTTAACTAGAGGTAGTCTTTCAAGGAGTCGTTTAAACTTTGGCAACAAATCATGACTAGTTATCACCGTATCCACTTCCGTCTCGTTGATACCATGCGCTATCGCATCGTCGCCTAATGTCGCATAGATAGTAACCACGGTCAAGTTCTGCTTAAAACAACCATAAGCTGCGATCATCCATTCCACCCTGGTCTCGGCGAACAGCACTATGTTTTTACGAGCAGTGAGACCCAGATCTTTTAATCCGCGACTAAAGGAGTTCGTGAACCGGTCCACTTCCGTATAGGTCTTCCATTGATACTCTCCCATTTTATACTGAAATCGAAAAATGAAAATCAAATGTTCAAACTAGTACGAACCAAAACTTATTAGGTAGGTGCCAAATAACTGGTACATTGAATGGTAGCCAATATTGGCATATTGAGATAGTTCAGAGAACCCTCTTAAAGAATAAGATGATCGTCGGTCTACCTTTTTAAATATTCTGCCATTAGACTGAACCTCGTCCTCCTCGGCAAGAATTTGTCTGGTTCCAAGGCACCTTTTCTCGCTGTGCAACTTTGCGACCCAGGACAACATCTTCTCGAGCGTGTCGATCTTCTCACGCTCGAGGGCGATGTGCATCCGCTTCGGAGGGTCAACGCTCCTGTAGGTGATACTATACTCAGTACCCGTGACAACCCGAGCCTTGATCCTCCTCGAGGCCTTCCTCTTCTCCCAGGGCCGTTGCAGTATGAGGTAGACTGGAAACGTCAGCAGGTCGTACACGTAGGAAAGCGCCTTGATCGCGTAGATCGCGCTGGAAATCCAGAAGCTTTCCATTTCCCTGGAAAAAAAAGACGGAGCTGGTGTTAAACAAAATCGTGGTTACCTAATCCAGGCAAGATCCTTAGCTGCCTTGCATACGTCGCCATTAACGACCACCTCAGTCCTGGAAGTAAACCGTATCCGAAAAAGATCTCGAACGAATTATATCGGTATTTGAAGAGTTAGCGTTAGCGTCGCGTAGAGAGAGTTATATTTGGTGTCACACATATGTTCAAAGAAGAGAGTTTTGTTACGTAGTTATTCGCATTAGTATAATAAGCATAGTACTGGTAGACAAGGTAGCAAAGAAGAATCCAGAAGACTTGTTATGTTTGTTTGGAACGTAAACACTTTCCAATGCTGTAATTAGTGTTGCAACTTCGCGAATCGTCGGACAATTGTTCTAGTTTCGAATAAACAACGATAGTAGCACCATGCTACTGCGACAAACGGAATCGCAGGGTTAAAGTACGTTGCAAGTCGCGTTCGTTAACATTTATTTAACCTTCAACTGGCACGGATCAGGATGACCCACATAGTCGTCGCGATGCACCCAGACTGATCAGTTGCAGCATCAGTTGCATGAAAACTTTCCGTACTCCATCGCCGTCTCACCGTTGATCATTTCAATTCCAACTTGAAAATTTCCAATAAAAAACTTCTTCTATATCCTGTCGTGTAATTTATTACTAGACTGCGGATCATTACGCAAATGTAAAAATTGTTTGCCAAACAGAAATATCTAATTTTGCTAGCTTTCCTTCGAGATCCTCAAAACTGATTAGGCTATCGAAGCATGCATACATAGAAAATGATGCGTGTCGGCGGTTCCGATCTGCGATCACGCTATTTCGTGATCGTCAGATTTGATAGAGTCAACACCGACTGGTTGCCTGTGGCACGCGTTTCGATAGTCAATCTGACAGCTGAATGGACCGCATGCGAGCGTGGCATCAAGCGTAAGGACGTGCAAAGAAACCCAGTGATAAGGTGATAACAAAGGGAAAGAAGAAAGTATCTTCAACAGATCCCGTATTCACGGTGTTTAGTCATACGTACTTGAAATGTATACAATCAAATGTTGCTCTATTATGAACCTCATTCGAAATGTTTAAGGTTATGCAATCAATCGTTCTGTATCGTAAATCTCGTTTCAAAATTTTTTAATTTGTACAGTACGATACAATAAAAAAAATCGATTTTCTGGTCCGTCCACACGAGACTGCTCCCTTGAATCGTTGCTTCCGCCGGTCTCCTTATTATAATAAGGAGCAAAGTAACTTACAGGAAATAGTCATTCGTACAATATTTTTCAGCAGGGGTAAGCGTCGTGAGTCAGCATTTCGCAGCCTGCTCCACGGTCTATAAAATATTCATTTGCCGGGTTAAGTGTCACTTGCGCGCATAAAGAAATGTATATTCCTTAACAGGGCAATTGCACGAGACAGCCGAAGGCCAGTTTTCATTGAAACCGTGCCTCGGTCTGGTTACGGTCGGTCCTGAATTTCTCGACTCCGGAAAATAGTTTTCCGGAATGATATCTTAAAACCGGAGGAAAAAAATGAATCTGCTTCCCGAGTCCCACCGAATCATGTAATGAGAAGTTATGAATCCCACGCTTCACGTTCCCGTCATTTTTATGCTACGCTACCCGCAGTGGTTATATTATCCCTAGTTCTCCGACATGCACAAAAGAAGTTCTTCCACAAAAGAAGTTCTTCTCAAACACCCTGTACAATACATATAATGTGTCCTTAGACATCGATCACTGCGAATCTTTAAATTGAGTTGACAATCAAATTTTGAGATATCACAGATCAAAGTTCAAATTCATGCGTCACATCGCACTCTGGAACGTACGGTCTTCTACACGAATCCGGTGATGTCAAAAACTGTTTTCAGGTTTCTTCAATCTTTATAAAAGATGAATTTGAATAAGGATTTTCGAGATTCACGAGCCATACTATTTTTGTCCCACTTTTCAAAGAAATCGACCACCGTGCGGCGTACCCCTGCTTCCTGGTGAAACAAAGGCTACTGTGGCAGATATGGCCTTGGGTATGCCGGTATCTTTCGCAGCAGTCGCTGTATCGGATGCGAAGTGCAGGAAACCATTGTTCGCAGAAATAATTGAAAACGACGAGGCTCGGGCCTAGCGTAGACAGAGACATTGCCCTTCGTTTGCAACCACAGATGTGTGTGACACAAGTTGCTCGTTACGCTGCCTTTAACCGCGTACGTTGTGTCTGCCATGAACCTAACACGTTCAAAGTCCGCCGAGATATTCGAACCTCGTATTAGCCGGTTGCAATAGCATCATTCTTTGCTCGCGTCCCTCGGCGATCCTACACTGTGTTCACTCTTAACGGGTATTCTGATTTCGAGCCTTCGAAAAATGGATATTTCTTTCTCGCATTCTCCTCAAGTATACCTACAGTTTCTACAGACTCTTTGACCGATAGCGAAATGCTTTTTGTTTTAACATCAGTCGTTTTCGTTTTAATATCAGTACAGCCTCGAGCTAATTGATTTTCAGAGTGAAATCAAAATTCGAATAGTTGCAAATCCAATTTCCAAGTCCAATATTTTCACTGCCTCTGAATCAAGATATATTGAAAAAGATTATAAAATACTGCTAGTTTGATTTTGTACACGAGGGAATCAAAATCCACGGTAGAAGTTTTATCACGCACAGAAAAAGTAGCCTGAAGAGTGAAGAGCAATATCAGCGATCAAGGTCCTCAATTATAAAATGCGTTTATCGGCGATCATTGCTTAATTACATGGTTCACTCGCAAAGATAAACTGTGCGGCGAGTTAGCGATTGAACTTTGTCCGTTAATCATGTAGCTACTTGTTCAACCTTCAAGATAACAACATGTTCATGTTTCACAAAGTGCGCCTTCTCCGTTTAATTTGAATAGATAGTGCTCATAGATACCACTTATACAATATGTACATGAAAATAGTAGCGCCAAAAAAACTCGAAGTCATCATTCTAAAAATACACGAGGAAGAGAGAGACATCGTTATCTCATAAATACATATATCTGTTACGTCATCAGTACGAAAGAGCTATTTCTTTGATCAATGCCGTGAGTTGTCTTCAGCTTCTTCGTAGACATATAAACTATCTTAACACTAAATGACCGGTTTCAGAATCTTGATATCAGAATTATTGGAAGAAAGTTGAAATAAATTTAATCTTGTTATTTTTGTACTCGGTAGGTTTAGTGTTAAAGAAGCTGGAAAGACACATAACGCTGAAAAGAAGAAACATAGTGAACTATACAGAATGAACTACACCGTACACGAAATATCGTGAAGAGGCGTAGCATTCTGTGAGCTCGAAGCGAACAGGAATTGAAAAATGTACGTAGGCGGAATGCGTTAGTGCAAAGAACGAGTCGAGATAAGGTAGGTGGGAGAAGAAAGTGTAAATCTTAAAAATACTTTTCATTATCAGCGAGATAGCGTTAGCAGTCGCGCGGATAAAGCATTGGAAAAATTGTGCAGCTCCGCGCATAAGAGACATGCTAACATGCAAAAGTTTTGTGCAACAGTGCTAAGGGGAGATTAGTGTCGTCTACAATCGTTGATGTTGATGGCTACAACTCACTGTTTGTCCTCCACGATCATGGTGCCAGTATATCCGGTCACCGGTTATTTTCCTGAGATATGTACCCTCCGGTACTTTAACGGAGGTCGGCCTTGTGGCGGATTAATGACACTGCAAGAAAAACCATTGCCAACAAAATTCGGGCTGGTTAATAAGTTTTCTGGGCGCATGCTTCTCCTCGTCTGTCCGGGGCAGATATTGTTTCCCGATTTCCCATCAACAAACATTCGGAACTGTTCTCGACGCGAATACCAATTCCCTTTCGATTGCAGCCGCGGGCGTAATTTTACCGTGACCTTGGTACGCTAAGCGAACCGCGATATCGATTTCGAAATATTGGAGTCGAATGTCGTACAACCGTCTGTTTGGCGATCCTGTAAACTGTAAATTATTGCCGTTGATCAACTAAACAACGGACTATTTACATTTGCGACGATTCAATCATGTTCGCTTGTTTAGCGAAACTAATTAAGTCAACCGAATATTTTTTGAAATTATTTTTGCCCTGACAAGAGCTGAGGATTTCGATCGTTTTACGGAAATTCAATGTACATAGATTGTTCAAGAGATTTTATAACATTATTCAATTAATAGTTCTTGGACTCGTCGCTAGAGGGCTTTTCCGATGTCGGCTCTCGTTGGTAAAAGTTCAACCGTCGATATGTTCCTGCGAACCCTTTCACCTGTGCGAACGTAATCACCAGCAGCTTAGAAAGGACTATTCTATGCAACATCCCTCTGCACCAAACATCCCTTAGATTTAGATGATCTCTCCATAATCCTTTCAAAGTCAAATCGATTAATCCCACCATTTCGAAAACTCTAACAACTCGAATCTAGAAACAATCCACTATACAGACACCACTACCAACTATCCAAAACCGTGGCGCACTGAGCAAATATCAATCCAAATGAAGACAGGATATAAGTAATCAATCAATTAGATTAATCACATAATTTTACTAATTTCTAAAAATTCAAATTTAAAACTCAAACAATTTATTATATGGAGAGCTTCCGACATCTTCCCTCGCGCAGACGTTGAAATATGTGTCGATTTATAACAGGAAGAATACTTTGACGTCTCAATTGTTACGCAAGTAGATAAAGTGAGTAATGAATAAATATGTTAGTCGAGCCGTATTCGATATCAGATGTACCTGATGCCATGTTGGTATCATTGGGATCGCAACTTTGCAGTATGATCACAATCACTCTTCCCATTCCTTAACGTCTGTACGATTTCTCAAAACCGAGAACGGAGTATGTATTCAAAAAGAGTTAAGTCAGCGATAGATAAACATGCTGGTCTAGTCATTTGCCTATAATCATATATTTCGTTCTGTAATATACTATACAACATTCTATTTTGTGTCGAAATTTATAGCCTCATAATAAAAAATAATGTACGAGGAGTTCAGCGCCGCAGAGGCCCGAACTCGAGCATACCGCGTGGGCGTTTTAGGATGCAAGTTTCGCGGACCAACGTGCTGCATTTGCATTTCTAATATTATATACATATAGAAAGACTGTTAAGACGATACTCGACGCGGCGCGCAGTCCTCCAGAGACCATTGACTGTGCACAGAGTGGTACGGTCAAGTGCACTTTACCCTCGACGTGTATCCACGCGCCTGTGTATCCACACGCAGGACGAACGTGTCTTGCTGTAACACTGCACTAAATGTCAAATACGAGGTGCGGTCTGAAAGAAACCTGTCCGTTTCCTTGCGACGGTATTAGATCAAAGGGCATAGTCGGATGAGATGGTCAATAATGCTCTTGGATCAAGTTAAACGGCCTAAGAATTCGATAGGGCATCGAGAAGAAACATGTCGTGTAAAATATTAAACCTATATCTTGAGGGTAGTTATGGGGTAAAATGGAGAAATTTGTTTCTGGCCCATTTCCCTTGTTTAGTTATATGCGAAAAATTATTTAATGTGTGCGGAATTCTTGTTTCATAATTCGTATCTTGACCCTGCGAACCAGCCCTGTGTGCGTGTTTATGTTTACTCCTCCCGTCGCGCGTCGGACGG
Source organism: Lasioglossum marginatum (assembly GCA_028455795.1). Lineage (NCBI taxonomy): Eukaryota > Metazoa > Arthropoda > Insecta > Hymenoptera > Halictidae > Lasioglossum > Lasioglossum marginatum. Next base: position 417,684 of record CM052270.1, read on the forward strand.
ACTATAATTAAATATGAACCATTGAAAAATAAAATATAACGCGACTTTTGAGCTACGAGCGCGAGCGGCGAGCAGCAAGTTACGGAAATTGAAAAATGAATATTAAATTGGCCGAGTCACCCACCTCTGGAAAATTGCATCAGACGCAAACCGCGCATTACATAATACAGGTTGGAAACCAAATGGCCAATTGGACTGCTGGGCCCGGATCTTTCAATTGAGCTGTTTAGGCAGATTCCTTGCTACCACATCCTCTCCATTCGAAAATGTTCACCGCAATTGAAATGTGTAACACACGAAATCATCGCTGAAATGCGACAAAATAAATCAACAAGACAAACCGGTTTGCTACTATGTCTGTGGTACTTTTTTTGCATATGTTAATGTCAAGACTAGTTTAGCCTTGACTAGAGCTGTGACTTATCTCATGAGATAAGACTCGGGTACCCGGGTATCTCATATACTCGGATAATGGTAATAGCTCTAGCCTTGACCATGAAAAACTGTTACCACGGGTTACTTGCTTATTCGCATCGAGTGTAAACGCAATTACCGATTAGAAGTATTATTTACATTTCGACTTTTGACTTAGCCTATTTAACGCTGGCATTTACTGTTGCTATTATTTTTGATTTTTGAATAATTTAAATAACTGATAGATGAAAATATTTGTCGGCGGCTAAGATGTTGAATATTTAAAACTTCCTTCTTTCTTATTGGAATCAATTTTAATTCGTAATGTTATGATGAAATTTTAATGAAATATGAAATCATTAAGACCTAATTATGAACAACGATCGATTTCTAGAATGAAAGTTGGGCTACACTGGATTCTTACGATTTTTATACGATGTTTTTCCAGTGTTAAAATAATCAATCAAGAGATTCGAGTGACGTAACTTATTTAGAATGACCAAGTCCAACGGTAGTCGGCGATCGAATAAAATAAAGTCCATCCTGGAGCAATTGTGCGGTTATCCATCCAGTCACCGGGATAAATTCAGTTTCCGCTAATTCGTGCGAGCAGATTAGACGGAGACGGAAAGAAGCGACGCGTGCAAAGTCTACTCCGAAATTAGATCGATGTTCCGCGCTCATGGAAAAAGAATGCCGCGGTATTGAGACGAGACCGGCAGAACGATAGCGTAAGGCGTAAGCGCAAAAGAAACGACTTGGAAGGTGAGAGGGCCACTCGCGAAACCCTGTCCTCTTTGAAAATAGACAACGGGGTCACCGAGACCGTCGCATTTACTAGGACTAGGACACGACTATACAGGGTGTTCAATACACTCAGATTTTTAAGTTGAAAATCCTGGTTGTAAAAGATCGTGAACCTCAAAAGTATCGGAAAAAAGCATTTGAGCAACATTGCATAGTATGAGGTAAAAGAATGTCATTTTTCTGTTTTTAGAAGTTCCAAAGATTCCTCGAATCTCCGATCGTCTTTGTGGACTGTGGCATTAGCGTACGTAAAAAAATGTTCGTGTCTGTTGACATGTCGAAAAGAAAAAAATTCGGAGATGAGTTCTATTTGAATAACCAACTTGAAAGCGGAAACCACGTATCTGTGAAATTCAATACGACTATCTTATCGTTCATCGCGCAGTAGCTGGTATTTATCCTGGCATTGTCTATCAATGATATTGTACTGTTGGCGTCCCGTTTCAGATAAAAATGTCAAATAATCGGTCTTGCGAAAGCTCAAAATCCCAATGTCAATATCAGCATACTTCACGCAAATCCAAAGGCAGACCTAATGTATCCCCGTTGCTAGAAACACGTTGCACTGAGACGTTCACTGGGTGCTATTGCTGTTCTGATCACAGTGTCTCTTTTCATTATGTATGGATCTTCACGCGTCCGTGAATTAATTAAACCAATCTTCAGGTTCTAATTCGCTTAACGTCAATCAATACTGTTTTGACCACTTCCTTCTGAATTACGAGAAAATCTATATGCTACAGAAAGTGTGAGCCGGTTCAACTGTATTCCATCTTAAATTATTTATTTATGATAAGATGCATGACGAGATGGATGACAAGATGGATCGTGCGTGGCGGTCTTAAGGAAACAATGTAGAAAAATCTGGATCGTCCCGAGCGTCTGACCGTCGGAAGATGTTTAAGGTCTCTGCTTTCCTAGTTTCCACGATGTTGAGCGGCTTCTAAGCCGTTTACGTCAAGGCTATGGCCTGACCATTAAAGTGCGCTACGGTATCGGGTCACAACCCTATTTGCTGCTTCAAGGCAGAAAATATTGACCGCTGAAGGTCAGTGTGGCAGTCGTCCTTCTACCGAGAGATACATCTTTGCGACCCACATGCAGGTTGGGCCTTTGATTCACGTTTCTGCATAACGAGCTCGCGAAACAGATTCGGTAATGCCCGTTCCTTTCATAAGTTCAATGTTAAAGATTATCGGCCTTGATCCGCAATCGTTTACGTAAGTCCGTCTAACACGAGATGATTACACCTCAAGTTGATAAGTGGGCTTAGAAGCTAGGGGGCAACGAGCAACCACCAAGAAATCTCTGAATCGTGGCGCACAGTCCGTTGCTTTCGCTCCCGAGTTACTTTCGCTTTCCGTTACTTTCCTCGAGAATGTATATCGAGTAAAGATGAGCTCATCACGGATACCGGTTTGTCATCTTACATTTCTTTATAAGTCTGATTCACCCGAGATCGAACTCATCAGGGGGAAATGATTAAGCGCGAGATTACTAACGGAACTGATACAGGACATTTCTGATCCAGACTGTACCACACACATTCGTGTATTTACACTAGTATGTGGGTCATTTTATTTGAACCTGAACTGATAAGACACCTGAAGATAACGAACGAAGTGTGTGCGATTAACCTGAAAGTCTTCTTTTCGAGCTAACAGATGTTGTTCAGAATAATTCAAAGAAGGACATCAAGGTGACCTTCAATTTGCCAGAACACAATTTTCAAATTCAAATTGGTTTCCACGTTATCCACGACTGATAAGGTGCTTCTTTTGAATAATTCCTGGTAAGCGCCATCGACTAAGCCCCGCACTATAACAACGTCTCTCGATTGTATACTCTATTATAGATGGGGTGCAGCGATTAGAAAGGGTATAACCAGGTGTGTCAGAGATAACCTGACGCGAAGACAGCGGTGTTCTTGAAAATCAAGTGACCGTTCAAGGTCTCGGACTAGTTATCCACAGCATGTACAACGGTGTACTAACTAGCCTGTCGCTTTAAGCTTTCAACGTGATTTACCGAACCGATAATCACACGGAAACCGTGACCAAGCGAACTGTTATACAGAACGGGCCGTGCAATTGGGATACATTGCACCACCACCTGCTCTTGTATTTTTTCAAAACATTTTACAACCAGAATTCCGGTATTTGACACCTGTTCAATTCTTTCAGAATTTTTGCATATTGCTAATTAGGAAAAATGTACTAATTAGGGCGATATGTACGAGCGATGATGTGTGCAAAAAGCGGTGGAGTGCGTCAATGGCTCCGTGAAGCCCGGAGATAACTAGTTTTACGACACTGAACATCGGACCCTGCGTAACTCGTGTTACGCTTAAGTTGTGCCAAGGTGAACGCGGGCTCTGCTCCGAGCGTGCAGAACGCTTGGCCTGCGTCAGGAGCCGTCGAGTTGTGTTTTGTTTACACTGGACTATCGAAATCAATCGAGATGGGACGATACTTGGATCGACGCCTGCTGGTCGTGTTAAATTGTCACGTAAATACATGGTTCGTAACGTGCACGGTGCGGCAGCGAAAGTACACATCGAACGCGATAAGCGCTGCTCGAACCCTTCGGAACGAGATAATTTCGTGATTCCGGGTGCTCCGTTTCCAAATTCCTCATGCTTCGAAAACACTTGGCCCGAAAACGACGATCGACAGTGGTCCACCGTTGAATAAAACAGGATCGGCTTACGGTACACCCCTGCCGAAAAGTTTTCGGTCGGACGAGTCGAGCATCGACCACAGTCAATGCATCTTTATATTTTGATTAATTGGAACTTTTCGCATTTAGCTAACAAAATTTATCAGAAATGCTTCAGAATGAATACTTTACTATCAATCCAAGATAAAACAGACTATTTTATCAAAACTAGGTTAGTAACTTTAGAAGATAATCTTGAATAAGAGATACATACATCGATGAATTACTGAAGCAAGTCGTGCATTTCTTGCTGAATGTTTTAAATGATTAAAAAATCCAATAGTTCACTGGAATTTGAAGGATGCACGTAGAAGAAGTTCGTGTTGTAAGTTATTTATGGCGTGACACTCCGGTTTGAACTCGCGAAGTAACAATGCAGTCTTGCAAAGACTAAACTTCATTCTTAAAGGAAAACAATTGAAGAACAACAAACTTATTGTCATAGCATCTGCCACCTGATTATTTTCTAATTTTACTGACATGACCTTGAAGCACCCCTTGCTATAGACTCCATATTATTATGCACAAATTAGTTTCACACGCGTATGTCGCATGAAAAAGATGCAAATGTGTATAGACGAAGAATATCCTATATACTATATATAATAATAAATCATGTCACACCTGCACAACAGCAGCCTATAACTGTTGGGTCAAAGAGACACGTGGGTGTGACAGCCGACAAGTTGTTTGCAATGACATCAACTAGCCCCTAACGAGATTCTACAGACGTGTTAGGTTGTTTGCCGATGATTGCAACCGAAAGACCACGACTCGAAAGAGAGCATCGATCCATCGTGAGTAAGATATCATGCTACATTCTCATTACTAATAAATTAGAGAAGCCAGCACTATTGTCCTGTTAAAAATAAAAATAATATTCAAACTCGAAGTATGTAGTTCGATCGTTTCCGTGTGAACTCTGCACTGACATTTAAACCCACATTATCCGGCCCACTACATTTGGATCAACTTCTATTTTTAGAAAGATAGCTGTATATAATATCATAATTACATTTCTGAATTTGAAATTTGTTCTATGAAAGGGGAAACACCCGCACGCCTTTATGTAACAACGAATGCCCATGCGCATCACTGCTACCTGCTATGTATATGTATAATAATAAACTCTGCGGAAGGAAATAGTTAATTATACGTACGACATTATGAGTTTAAGGGATATTCCCGTTAGAGGATCAACGTACAACTCGGAGGTTGTTTTAACTAAAAATTTTCGCTTAACATAAATCTATTACGCAAAATTTCATATTAAAACGAACGAAATTGGAATCTTTCTTTACACCATACGTTGAGCAATTCATGCAGGCCCACGTATTTCCCGCTAAAACGCCCAGCAGACAATTAACCCTTTGCACTCGAAGTTATTTTAAATCGAAAATTAAGAATTTCTTTCGACCAAGAATAATTCCATTGTATATGATTTTTTCTCATTTTATGGATATGCAATTGATATAGTACCTCATTCAATACTTAAATGTTTAGTAATAATGGTACGAGTCTTCCCTCGACTTCTAAGGATTAACCTAGCAAGACAGTGTGACGAAACGTGTAGTTAACAAATGAGCTCGAGACGAAACAACAGGAAGTTGGATCAGTACAACCGGTCAGTACATTGTTTCTTTTTCTCTATTCTTAGACCGAATCACGTGTGACGCGCGTGGCGAATTCGCGTGCGAATGCGAATCTACCACGTAGGATGAAGAAACAATCGAAATATTTGAAATTGCTCAAGATACGCGCGCATAGACAATCTGACCGCTTGCATAATCCGTTCATTCATCGATAGCCGAATAGTCGATAGTCGCCCGCCGAACACCTACCGCACACAATTCGACCGTAAATCTCGTATCCAAGACCAATGACATTTTGCGGCCAAAACGCAGACAATATTTTCATCTCGGAACGAACAGTGTCATCCCGGATGTATGAATCGAGACCGCTACAAAGTCGTTCCGAGGGAATCACCGGTAGTCATTCGTATCATCGTGAAAAATGTCGCGAGTGTTTCGGCGAAATCGTCCTGTTCGCTATAGCCTTGCTGGCTGTACGGACGTGCACGCTACACCGCGTAAGCTGTTTACATTACTGTTGGGTAATACGTTTCGAATTTTCGCTCTAGCCAAATACGTAGAGTCGCTCTCATAATTGGTGGCACACGCTTTAAATCAGAATAACTTCTTTATAAATAGACCAGATGACATGTAATGAAAATTTTGGAAAAAAATCCGTTTACTCAGAGTTACGAAAAACAGTAAAAATTGGTTTTCAGGGTAATAAAAGAGAGGAGGAAAAACTGTCGAATTCCGTGGAAAGAGCAACATTTACTATTTTTATACGTGCTTCAGACCAAACAAAATTTTCCCAAAATTTTCATTACATATAATCCAGTAAACGAATGCGTCTAGCTTGGCAGAAAAAGCTGGTGATTGGGTGCATTTATAAACAAGTTATTCCGCTTCGGTGTGTGTGCCATCAATTATGATAGTGACTGTATATAATCTACGAAAAATAGATAGCAAGACCAAGCTGCTTACCTTCTATGCTATGATGTGTGTCCTAGCAGATTTTGATCTGTTCCTCTTAACGAGTTCGACGATTCCTGTCGACTAACAGTTTTCCCACCGTGAACAGTGGAGGAAATTATCACTATATGCAATCCAAGGGTCAAGAATGGTGTGAGTATGTATTGATGCGTGTACTATCTGCTGACTTGTACGTGTGTGCGTATGTGTACGCGTGTGTCTGGTTGCGCGCGCGCGCGTGTGTGTAGAAGAATGAGGGACGAGGAAAGGACACGAGGGACAGCAGATCACAGCGTGACGTGCTCTCCGTAGTGGTTGACGAACGACTGAATTCGTATTGTGGGATAACACGAGAGATTACACGTGGCTTATGATTTTCGAATGATCTTTGATCTTGGTTTCGAGCGAGTCCCAATTCCCAGGGACGATACGTACCCCCACGATCGCGAAAGGTAAACTGGATGGACATGTGACCGTCGCGCGTCGCGCGTCGTACAGCTGTTCGAGCCGTTCGCCTAAGCCGAAGTATTTATCTCTCGGTTCTTTTTATCGGTATTACGTCGAGAACGGGATCAGCTTCTCTCCCCCGACAGACCTCGTTAGATTATGGGCCGGATAATCATTTCAAACATGCACCGTCTCGTGGGACGGTTCTCGTCGTGTTCTTACATTCGGTCGCGGTTATCGATCGCGAAGATCGAACCTCTATGGATCTTCGTTAACCAAGAAATGTTCACTGGTAACTCGCACACCTGCTCGATTCTATAAACGAAGAAAGGACGAAACACCACGTGCTTCTGTACCGTAAACCGTAAACCGTAAACCGTAAACCGAAAACGATCCCACTGATTCCACACTTTCGGCGATACGATTTGTAACACGCACACGATCACCCGTTATACTCGGTATTCGCGCGAACGAGACGCGAACGAAAGCGTTTCCTCCTTGACCGAATCACTGATTTTCGTACACATGTCAAACTCTTAACCTATCACAAGTCAGACTGTCGCGGTCGCGGATGCTGCGTATATTTCAGAGAAACTGAACATGTACTATCACACGCACCAACGCCAGCGCAGAACACCGACCACTCTATACATGCTCGATTCAGTAGCGGCCATTTTGCTTGCCCGTAGGCTCAAAACCTGAAGGAATCGATGCAGTAACTGTAGCCAAATTCGCAATAATAACTTCAGGAAATCCATTCACTTGACTTCTCGAGGAATCACTGAATATATCGGCACGAAGAAACTGATTTCATTATTGTTGTGTTAAGAGGAAATATTGGTTAAATTTCAGCTTGGATTATGTTTCAAATTCTCCCGCCACTTTTCGATGTAGTTGACAGGACACAGTTCAACATTCGACCCGTTTAAATATTCTGTTACTGGTTAACGTAGCACGAAACAGCGTGAAAGTTATTATAAATTGTCCAATCGTGTGTAAACAAGCTTACACTTTAATGCAAGTCAATCTGTATGTGTATGTAAGGACCCGAGGATTTGACCTGCAAAATCGCGACGGTCATGTTCCTCGATATAGCTAGCCGGCCTGCACGTGAACCAATCAGAAGCCGAGTTTCAATGGGCGGGGATGTGGCGTGATCCGTGATGACGTCATCGTACTTCGCAATCGATAACTACTCGACGTTTACCGTTTAGCAAACCTTTCTAACCCATTATTGTAGTACCACACACGATCAATGTTTGGTTTGAACGCGCCTACATGTCAATCGGAAATTGTCTCGTTAAAATGATCTTACAACTTCGATAAAAAAATCAATGTTAATGTTCGTATTCGAACGGAAAAAACGGATGTTTTAAACATTAATATTTATAGTTGTCATAAAGAACGATTGAACGCATTACCATCCTTCCGGCTTCCGGCATGTCAAGGAAATGATCTTAGCGACCATGCTTCTTACTGTCCATATTAACAGTAAGTTTTGAGATACAATAAAAGATAATGTTCCTGTCATGACCTAGAATGATTCCAAGTTCATTCATAATTAATTTGTCGATTAATTACGACTATCAGCGCGTTTGCGCTATTTTATAATTGGCGCGGATAACGCAATCTATAATTTGAATTGTAAACATTCATGTTTCAATGTATTTATCAAGAAATGTAAACAACACTATCATTTGCGCGATACCATAACTGCACTTAAATATCAAATCAATTGCACCGTTGAAAAAGAAATTAAACAATAGAAACTGAACGATCTAAAGGAACCTTCGATATAAAAACGCTATATATTTTATGAAATGTGAAGAACAAATTAAAATTTCCCAACGTCAAAATAACATTCGCAGATGACTTCATTTGCAGATCGTTAGACAACAATAATGTCTAAAGGTGGAGAAGTATTCGAGGTATCAGAAGAAGAAATACGTGTAAGTACCTAGTCAACATTTAAACTTTATTAAAACCAACAACATTAACAAGAACAACAAGAACACACCATTCCGCCTGAAAACAGTCCATAGAAACTTGACTTTAAACAAATTCAATTGTTCCGCCGCAAGTCGGTTCGGTTGACAACGCCATGTATATCGGTTAGTTTACGCACTCGTCTAGAGCGGTTCGCATCATGAATGATCAAGTGCTGGGAGACCTACGACATTAGTAACATGATTCAAAATAATAATAGCCTCAAAATAGTAACGCCTCTTTGTATCAAACCTTCTATTCACACAATGCGTTATGACACTGCCGTTAATGAGCCGATCATGATGCTGCAGCTATGGATGCTAAAAGCAGTGCGAGGAAACAAGCCAACAAAACCATGGAATATGTGGTTACCATAACATTTATGAGGTTAGTGACATACGAAATACGCATTCCAGTCGAACGAACGATCTCGTTGTTCTGCGGTCCACAAATATTCTCGCATTCTGTGTTCTCACCTTCGTCATGTGGGTCATCTTCATCGGTTCGCGACTTAACATCGGTCGATAATATAGTTTCCTCTTGATCGCATTCTAGTTCCCTGTCATCATTTCCTACGGTACAAGTTTTTTCAGCGGTTAACAGCGGTTTTTCCTCCGCGGCTGCAATTGGAGCGATGCAAGCTGGTGTATCGCTCGCATCCTTTTTCCACAACGCTTCCAATTCCTCGATTTCTCTTTCATGCTCGCATAGACTCGCCGCGGCTAACTGTAGATCATGAACTGCTTTGGACAGATCCAATTCCGGATCGACACTCGAGTTATTTTTCGTCTCGTCTGACTCAATTTCCTCGTGGTCCCAATCTATGTTCGCCGATGTTGTAGTTTCTTTAGGAACTATGTGTACGACGTCGGTGGACTTTGACGATGAAGACAGGTCGTCGTTCACGTCGTCTAGACTATAGGTGATGGAACTACGAGTGCTGGTGTTAGGCGCCGTACTATCGGTTTCTATTTCAGAACGCTGCGACGTCAGCGAATTCTTTTTGCTTAAACGACTATCACGTAAGCGATCCGCCACGCTGCTGAACGCCTCCGCAATTAGTTTCACATTTTCGTCCGCGACACGCAGATAAAAGTCGAACGCATTATCGTCAGTCTTCTCCGAATCTTCGTTCTTCGAATCACCGATGGATTCTCTCAGTCTTTCTATGTCTTCGTTGACCCCGATTTCCTTATGGCCTTCCTCGTTGTGCTCCGAATATTGGCTACCCAAACTTTGAATATGCGGAACCAAGGTGTTATCAGCCTTACCGCTGTCACCTAGATTGTCTACTTTCGTCGGTTTCTCAGACTCCGCGTCAGATGTTTCTTTACTCAGCTGCGCGTCCGCATTCTTCTCCTCTCCCTCTATTAAATTAACTAGATCTTGGCACAAATTGCTATAAGCGGTGAAGTCCGATTCGGTATCTTGATTGGACGAATCGTTCGATTTCGGCTGCAAGCGATCCTGCCAAAAATCAGTGCTTAGAGCCTGTGATAGTATGCCACTCGACGCCGCCGAGTTTTGTGCTCCAGTATTACTCTCGCCATTCTTGCCGAAATTCTGTATCATCGTCGACGGTGAAACGTAAACACGCAGTTTCCTTCGATTGATATTCGAAACAGCATGATTCCTGTTTATGTCGGTTCTCCTACTTTTCAACGAAGCTTCGGCACGCCATCGAGTGTCGTAATCGGAAAGTTCGCCGTCGCTGACTACGCGCCTGAAACAATCGGACCGCGCAGGTAATGATTTAACGTCGATCACCGCATCGCTGACCCCGACCTTGAGCTCCTGAAGGCTAGGCTCTCTTCGAAGGTGTATACGATCGTGATTGATCAGACCGTATAGATTAGCGGATAGAGATCTGACCGCTCGTTTCTTCTTGATACCAAATGTGGTTTCCTGATCTTTCGGAACGCCGCTCTTACCTTCGACGGCATTCTTCGCCATGCTGGCATCCTTCCGCAAGGTTCTATAGGCCAAATCGTCCGTAACAATGTCAGGCTCGCATTGCGGTATGTACAATGAACGAGGCTGATCTGGCTTGGTTGGCGTGGTGTGCAGATAGTCACTCTCTGTGGCGGTAGTTACTGGCCCCAGAGGTATTCCGAACGGTGGTTGCGGATCGGCCACCTTCAATGTGTTGTTCGCGTGATGAATGCTACGATAAACGACGTCGTCGCGTGTCACATCCGGTTCGTCTTTGCGGACTGGATAATTTGCGGCATACGGGAAATCATCGGTTGTGTCTTTGCGTGACAAAATAGGCGAGGCCATTAGATAGCTGATGTTAGAGAGCGCTGATTGTCCGATTACTTCCGACAAGGATGCAGGTCTTTCCTTCGGATGCATTCTTCTGTAAGCCATGTCGTCTTTAGATCTGTCCGGCGAATCCACCGTATCTAACGCGATATCGGTTCTACCGCGACGTAGAGTGAACTCCTCCATGCTACGTCGTTCCGCCCGATCAAGGAGATCTTCGTCCCCGAGACACAAACTGTTGTATATTGCTTCCAGTTCAGACAGTGCTTCTTCCAGATTTTTCGAACTTCTTCGCCTGTCTAGAACATCTTGTTCACTCACTGTTGTCTGTTTATCGTCCTTTTTCTCCGGTTTCGTGTTCAGCACAAATGTATCGTTCGAATGATCCGGAACGGTTCGTTCGGTAGGAGATTTTGCACCTGGAGAGTTTAAAGTTCTGTTGTTAACAAACGTTGAATTATATATATTTGGCGCAGAAATCGGAGAATATTTTTGTTCGCACTTTTGGACATTGCGATCGTTAAACCTTGAGTTAAGCTGCTCGTTCCGATCGTTTCTTCGTTGACACTTCATCGCTTCTGTCTCGTGGTACTTGTTGGATTCGTTTATGTGCTTACCCGTTGAATTGTGTCTATTGTTTGTACATTCCGACGAGTTACACGATTGCATTGGTATCACAGCTAGTGACAATGGACGTCGTGGGCATTGTTTGGTTGAAACACACCAACTTATCTCATTGTTTGAGTCATATGATCTTATACCTTTTAAATGATCCCTTGTTGCTTCATGTATGTTGTTCGCTTTTTCATGCAGAGATTCAGTATACCTTGGTACTCTATACTTTCCACTAGATGGAAATGAATTACATCCATAGGTAAATACTTTACAACGAGGATCCCTCGGTGGAGGTTCTGGTGGAGAGGAACTACGGTGCACAGTCTGATTATTTCTTACGTAATCGTAAGCTTTTGCATAGTCACAGTTCAGTGCCGGAGAAGTTGAACCTTCCTGGTTCATGTAACGCTTATCTCTGCACAAAACATTTGGTTTTGCATATGTATTGTTTTGATTTAAATCTGTAATATATCGATTCGAAGGATATCTCGCGAGTTCGGTAGATGATTTTGTTTGATAGCTACACGAAGCTGCCTGTCGTACATTTTCCACAGATCTTTGTACAGGAAATGTGTAACTATTAGGCTGTGCGATAGAACGAGATTGTACTTGAGGGTAAAATAAGTCACTTTCATCAATATTTAGAGATTGATTTGCATCCATCAAGTCGAGACTATTACGTTTGTTAGTTTCATTGTTCAATTGTTCGGAAAATCTATGATTTTCATCTTTCGATAAACGTTTTATGTAACGTTCTGTTCGAGCGGCACGACTTTTTCTATTACAGGAACTACTTTTCTGTATATTTTGTATGCTAGATTCACTCTGAAATCTATTCAATGAATTACAAGACACGCGAGAATCTTCGTCGGAACTACTATCCGCACAAATGCGGTCTCTTTTTGCTTCTATTTTAGCCTTCAGTACACTTTTACGTAACTTCTTGTTTATTCTATCCAATGATCCGTCGCTACCACGAAAATGCGTAGAATCCCTTTGAAGACTAGCTGCGTCTACCGAGTTATCGATAGTACCGTTGCTTGAACTATGTTTACTTAAATGTTGATCCATATTTCTTTTCACTGGATGAAGCGTGACATTATGAGACTTCTGACTGGACACTGAAAGAGGTCTCGATTGTCTTGTACAATATTCCATTTCTTCGTCATTTGAGGAACTGTCGTAATCACGTATCGAAGATATTCGCTTCAAGATTCCCCCGAGCGACCACTTTTTCTCTTTCTTCTTGTCCGACGAAGTTACCGCATCACAGACAGGCAGCCGCCTTGTTGGTGGCAAAAGGCCATCCATTCTTAGGATATCTTTCCCAGTAATACTTCTCTTTTCCATTGTAAATAATCTTTTTACTTAAATAAAATGCCTGAAAAAACATGAGATTATTCGATGCTTAAATAATATTATTCGAACGTGCAACTACACGAACATTTAGAGCTCATAGATATACTTACGAATTCATACGTATGTAAATGCAGAAAGTATATAAACATGTAAGAATGCTTTGCAAAGTTGTATTGTAACAGAAATCATCATACAGATTACATCTTATAGTAACGACAAGTTTAATCTTTGATTCTGTTTACGGATATGTTTACGCTAGGACCACCTTGAAACAATGCTTCCATTATAAACAATTATACAGTATTACGTGCATGCATATTAATAGAATATTGTCTGCTAACCTCTACGCAAACGTTCAGCCAAACGAGTCAGATATGTATCCGTCGAAGGGCGAATTCCCTGTCCGTTTGCCAAAATGTTGCCGTGACTCACAAGTATCAGCAACGATCATTCACATCGTGTACGCCCAAGCGAAAAATACGGTTTCGATAACTGAGGTCAGTATACATCGACTGCGGCGTCGATAACGTTGATAAGAATCCCACACCTCTTCTCCAGCTTTTCTTTCGCAATGTATGGGTGTCTGTCTTGCTTGTGTTATCTTGACAGATGATACGCAAGCAAGGGCGTATTATAAACTTCACAATTTTACGGATCGCCGTTCGAGAATCACTATTTTCGTCGTCATGTCCGATCGAAATTTAAATATATTTAGAATCGGCGGCAGGCTTTCGGTCGTGATGCGAACACTTTCTACGTTTTACGACCGATATTTACCTTGCGTCTGTTTAACGCTGCCATTACATGGACATCGGTGAACGCGTATCACGCGTCGAACGCAAGGATACTATGTACACACTACACGAAACCGACTCGAATCAGCTCGAATCAGATATGAGAAGAGAAGGGATTCATCGTTCAAACCCCACCCATTACCAGATTCCCCCTAACTCTCGCGCAGAATCACACACTAAATACTCCACGCATCGACGCATCTTGCACACCCACCCATCGCGGATATACGTGCACGTTTCGGACGTCAGGGGGAATCTGTTAATGGGGTTAGGTTGCTTAGCAGACGTTCTGTCTTTGGAACACTTTGGAACATGCATGATGCATCGCAATCATTGCATCAACACGTCTATGATAGTTTCGTCAAGAAGTTGCCATTTTTTTTTTGGATCGGAGCCGACGGATATATGAATTGAGATAACAAATATTCGAACGTTGGTTTATTTACCTGCAGGCTAGAATATTTTATAGGAAAATGAGAAAATGCAATTTACATTATTTAACGTGGTAACACTAAAGATATAAGCTGGAGTAGTACTCAAGAAATTGGTGGGGGAGACTCCCTCAATGTTTCGAAACGGCTAATTTATTCTGCGCAGACTTTGTGTATCGAATTTAACGCGAACGCGATTAATAAGAACATTGGTGCAGTCACTAGGCGAATTATCGCCGTGTTGCATAATATTTTTCAAGGTAACCGAAAAAATTCGCGGCTCTATCGTGTTTAACATGAATATTAGCACCATTCGACTATGCGACATTCTCTCATTTAGAAAGCCAGATCGTGTTCTTTCGGTTGCCACAATCTCGCCGAAGGTTTTTATCCGTGACTCGCAATTGTATTATTCATTGTACAAGTACATTACACGAAGTGTTAAAGGCCCGGCAAAAAGATTGTGTTATTCTTTCGAAATTAGGTATTCGGGCTGCATCATTCCATTTCGGGGACCATATACGGACGATCAAAGACACTGGATGATGTATACGTACGTATCTCATGAAGTACCAAGGAGAAAGCCGCTTTCAACATTAATTCAGGACGTACCTTGACTGTATATGGCAAAAACTCCATAAGTAAAATCGATGAGCTGCGATCAATGCCGGAAATACTTGTATTATGTTTTTCTTGTTTTTCTATTAGTACCTAGAACTCTGTATACGACACACATAAATATAACATGTAACGAAAAATACGAATAAATTAACGTTCATAGAAATATTGTATAACGAAAAATAATCACGCGTTTTCATATTGTATTCGCAGTTATTGTACCAGGTGCATTGGCGTAGCACCGTTTTGAAGTTTCAGCCTAGAAATGGGGTGTTTAAATGTTGTGACAGTGAGGTTTTCAAATCTTACGACTACCACGTATGCACTAGTTCGTATCCTGTATCCGACCTACCCATCTAGCACTTGTAAATAAATAGTGGGGGTTTGTCGAGCAGACAATCGAATTTGGCGCGACTTAGCAGTTTAGTGTCAATGCCGTACTATCGTAACTCTAGTACCTCGGGGGGAGAAGAATTTTCTCACTCGGTTCTCAAAAGTGACTGACAAATTGGCGGTAGCAATGAAGAATTCGGTTGCACAAAAGGGTCAAATGATGGCAAGGACAACAACCGTGTGAGTGTTAAGCTTTTTCGTTTATTGAAAATATCTCTGTAAAACGTGTGTATATTGTGGCCGGGCGAGGTAAGCCGACAAAACCGAATCATTCGACAACGAAACGAAATCGGGTAGCAAACGAAGGAATACGGTGAAGACATTGAAAACAATATATAGAGTCGATCGTATTTAGTATCTACATAAGTAAAGGACGAATCAACGATGCATTCGCTTACTTTTTCTTCTTTTTTTAATCTTAGTATATTAATTATATTATGTATAACAAAGCGGTAACAACTTGTTAATTGTAACTATTACGGTAATAATCGTTTACTTTATATAATTACAATAATGTAATGTAAGGATGATCGTTAACTAATCGATAACAAACGAATCGTTTCCACCTCCATCCTTCCTTCGTCTTGATCATCATGTTCTCGTCACTTTCTTACTTTTCTTTTTTTCAATACTCTTGTTTTTCCTTTGTGTGTGTTCTCCCCTATATATTTTATTAAATCCGATATTCGGTTTTCGGTTGAAACTTTTTTTGTATTGTTACATCTTTTTTTTATATATCGCTCATCTCCTCTTTCGTATTAATTATTTAACAACAGTTTTTTCATCCCTTTTATTATTTGCTCTTTAATTTAATAATCGTAGTAAACATAGTAATTATTTATAATATTGTGCAAATAATCCATATTTTATTTTGTTTAATAGTAATGAATGTCATCCAACGGAGGAGCTCATCTACGTTCTCTTCTCGCTCGCTCTCCCACTCTCTCTCTCTCTCTCTCTCTCTCTCTCCCTCTCTCTCTCGCTCATCTCACTCTTTCTCTCGTTCTCTCTCATCTCCTCATTCTCTCTCTCTCTCACTCGCTCTCTTTCAGTATTACTATCGCCCCTTATCATTCGCACAAAATCTCTCGCACTCCTCTCTCTTTTCCTCCCTTTCCGTCTCTCGCACTCTCTCGGACTCTCTCGCACTCTCTCTGACAATCTCTCTCTCTCTCGCTCTCTCTCTCTCTCTCTCTCTCTCTCTCTCTCTCTCTCTCTCTCTCACGCGCACACACACTCTCTCTTTCTTTCCCTCTGATACGCACACAGACGCACACGCACGTTACTCGGAGTTTCTCAGTTTGCTTGCTCGCGCGCATCCGCGATACGCGACGACGCAGGCGCGCAACCGCGACCCGTGTCGCGTGTCACCCGCGCGAGCACGCACGGAGCACGCATTTTTTAAATGGACGAACCTTTCGCGTGTAATGTTTTGTTTTTTGGTTTAAATATTTTTTTTATTTTTTCGACAGCTAGCTCGTTAAAATTGGATTTTTTTTCTTAGCACATTTTTCGTCTATCTAGCTTGTTGACCCATGGCAGTTGCTTGTTCATTATACTGGCCGACAGGCTCCGCAGCTTGACACTTTTTTTTGTTATACTTGATTACTTGTGTTTAGTTTATTTTCATTTTTTTTTAGACCAGCTCTAGGATCTTCGTGGTTTCGTTATAACATTTTTTTGCTTTTGTTCTGTACTCATTGTTTATTGTATTATCATGACGACGTTAGGTTAATGAGTTTTTTTCTCTTCGAGACACTACAAAGCCCTTCTGCTTTTACTTTATGTTTATGTTTTTTTTTTTGTTCGCTATCTGTTTAAGAAAATTTTTTTCGTGCATTTACGATTAGTTAACTTAGTTGTCATTCTTTCTTTATACAATGCGTAACGGCAGTATCGTCCACGGAGAAAGTACGTTTAAACCTCGTCTTACCTCGCTTAAACGAAGGAAAGCCCTATATGTATATATGTAAATATATATATATATATATGTGTGTGTATGTATATATATATATTTGTTTTTCTTTAATTATCTTACAGCCGTCGTCGCGCAAAAGCTGGTATTTTTCTTCATCTTTAAATGTACGTCTCGGTAAAACGAACGAAAAAATTAATGAAGCACACCATGCATACTCGTCCACCCCCCGTCCCCCTCGTTTCTTTTCGTTACCGTAGCAATTTGGCCGATCGAACGAACGTCTCCCCTTATTCTCAGATTTTCCTCTATATTCTATACTCTATACGATCCCGAGCGTCACGACCAAACGAATTTCCGTAAACGCGCGCTCCCGACATTCTCGCGCGTGTGCTTTTGCGATTTCTTCATCTACATACTCAATGGATCCCGGATCTCAAATTAGGCGAAGAGACGGCTAGGGCTCTTCGATTAGCTGCTTCGATTAAACAGGCGGAATCCACTGTGTAACCTGTTCTCGAGTAATCCCATCGATGATTCGGCGGACCGAATGACGCGATTGACGACCGGGGAAGTTGCATATCAATCGGAATATTCGATCGCAGCGAATCGAACGCTACTTGTTTATTTTTTATTACAAAAGAAAACTACCGACTGGCAAAGAACAAAACGAGACTAGCTGAAGAACAGGGGATCTTCGTTTGTCGTATCTCTCGGGGGGAACGACCGATTCCCGAGGATTCGCAAAAGTCTGCGGTGCGGCTCGCGAAAGAGGCCAGTGTGTTTCGGGACACTTTCTGTGCCGCGCAACAGACAATTACACCTCGTTTCATCTCGTCACGCCCCATTTCCGCTCGTCTTATGTGTGTCTTTCTGTCCTTTTTCTCTCTCTCTTTCTTTCTCTACTGCCTCTCTTGCCTTCTTTCTCGCTTCCTTTCTGTCTCTGTTTCTATCTTTCTTGCTCTCTTTCACTTTTTATTGCTTCTAGGAGTTTCGCGGTTTGCCCATTCGACAAAGTAGTATCGAAAATATATGTGTATATTATATGCGTACAAATCATTTGATTATTATCGAATTATTTGCACATATTACAGCACGGTAGGGGGTCGAAACTGAACAAAAGGGGGCGAGAGGGGGTATCGGAGTAATTAGACAGTGAGCCGGACGGACCATCAGATTACGTCGTACTTCGATAGGAAGAAGGATCGACGAGCTTTTGACAAGGTGAAAGAATCGTCGATCGATCTCATGCCTCGATTCGTGTCGTTTCGTCGTCGTCGTTGTCCGTCGTGCTCCGTGTTCACCGGTTGCGCGTATTAATAATGCTGTCGGTTTTCTTTTTTTTAATCGCGATCATGTGTGTTTCTCTGACCTCTGCGAGACAACGATAGAAACTTACGTTTACGTACAACATGCGTCTATAGAAAAATTCGATGAGATTCGTGCACGCGCGGGCGCGCGCGTTCGCTCACACGCGGGAACAGCAACGGTATTATAATAAACACTTTAGTTTCTTGTATTCATCTTTTTCTTTCTTTCTTTCTTTTTTTCTTTCTTTGTTGTTGTTATCATCGTTTTCCTCTTCCTCGTCTTCTCTTTCATTTTAGGCGTGATCTTTCTCCGTTTCCGTTGCGAGTGGGATTGCCGATAAGTTATATGTGTCGAGCCGATTCATGGTTAATAAATCGATGATCGCGCAGAGACATCGGAAATCCCCCGGATATATTTTATGGTGTAATATCGGTTTCCGTGAGAGAGATTCAGAGCGTTAAGAAAGCCGAATCCCGCCGAGAAACGAAGAACGACGACCTTATTCCGAACGAACGAGTCGCGAGGACGCAGCCACGCGTATACGTACGCGCGCAGTATACGTTGAAGCGTGCTCACGAAAGGATCATCGAATGGCCCGCGACGAGAATCGTGAAATGCAATTTATAATATACGTAGAAAAGGTACGAGGACATTAATATCGGACAGGCGTTTTTCTAAAATACTTTGACAAAGCGGACTCGACACCGATAGTGTGTGAATTATTTGTACGAGTAATTTACAATGGATCCTCACCCTCTTGAGCCTTCGTAGCTTAAAATAATGAACATTTTTTTTTGTTGCCTGTTGTAGGTTTGCTTGCTTGCTTGTTTGTTTCATTTTCTCACGTTACTCTCTTTTTCTCTCGTGTATATATTCCACTCGCCAAACTCTCTATCTCTACAGTTACCTCGTGAATTACATTTCTATCCCCCTGGTTCCTCGTAACGTCCGTAACCGTTGTCCCTCATAATTCTCTACCTGCTACTTTTTCGAATACAGAAATCCTTCGAGCGAGCTGCGAGCTTCTTTCCACGTTACGTCCGTTTTCGACCAGCGAGAACGATCCCATACCCAATCCCTTCTACCCCATTTCTTCTACCGCGAATCCTATGCATCGTGTACCCGTCACGTGTATATCCTTTTTCACGGCCTCTAATCCCGGCGTGAACAACACGTTTACCGATTCCTTCTCTGTTCTACCTTCGGTCCGTGTCTCTCATTTTTGTGTTTCGTTTCCTCCTTTCGGATCGTGGATGTAAACGTAGAAAAATAACGATCGCACAGTCCGCGTTAATACACACGCATACACACGTACTCGCACTCGGATTCGCACACTCACACGCTTCTCTCTCTTTCTTTTTCACACTCTTTCTCTCTCTCTCTCACACACACCCTTTCTTTCTTTCTCTCTTTCTCTCTCTCTCTCGTTCTCTCTCATTTTATTGTTGTCCTAAGTCTCGCTTTTCTTCGACGCGCACGCGACCTCGAGAACAACGTTCATTCGTTTTCATCGAGTGCACGCGTGTGTACGATGTACACATGTTGGATCTGTGTTGTTCGTACGTGCGCGGTGACGCATGGGTCACGCGGTAGCAGCAAAATAAATCACGTTTATAATGTTCCTATTGTATCGGTGTGTACATAATGCAAACCCGTACATTTCACCACGAACGTATACATATGCACGCCGGTGACCGACCGCACGAATCTGTTCGATTTACTTTGCGCGACTAGCAGTGGCGACCACAGATTCGCGCATCCCCGTTACAATTTTCAGAATGATTCAGAAACAGTCGAGCTTTCTTGTCACTTCGGGTGTAAAACGAACTCACCGTGATAATCTTCGCCACTGGACCGGAAGTGTCTGGTCGGGGGCGAATCGTTGGGGAGGTCGTGTTTGCTATGCGTTTTGTCGATACATGAACGAATGGTCTCCACTGCATGGTCTACGTACGTTGCGCGACGCGATTTTAGGTAAACTGACAAATCCCCGTGCTGAGGTGTTCCACATTCGACCATAAACGCGATCCTGTCGCTCTACAATGGCAGAGGATCGTCGGTACTGTCAAACACGTGGTTCTCCGCAATGTTAAGCGCGTAAACCCGTTCGAAACCGACCCGGGGAACTGGAACGATTCCCTTCAGGAACGAAGCAGTGTCATTCCTTTCTCATTATACTTCATCTAAACGGCGAAAGAAAACACGGCTGCTTCGTCGGCTGCGTCGCCGAATCGTTACCGTTCTTGAACAATGGTGCGGCAGTTCTTCATCGCAAACGAGGATCGTACAATCTCGACTAAACACTCTTCTCTTCCTCGCGTTTCGTCGTTTCCTCCCGTCACCTTGTTTCGCTTCGCTGGGGGAAACCGCGAAACGCTCGACAGTTCAACGGAAACTATACAGTAAATATTTGAAGCAACGAACACACATCAAAGTGGTAAATGCTTTAAAACCTTAACAAACAAACCTCATCGAAAACTTAACGTTTCGTTTTGGCATCCGCGATTTAAGCTAAATCAAAGGAATGGCACAACTTCCTCGAACACTTTTTCTCTATTGTTTTCTTCATTGGCGAGATCGGAGACGTTTTGAAGCGGCATCGATGTCCGATATGCAATCGATTATCGAAATTGGTTCTCGTTGATCCAGGATGATCAATTATACCAATCGATACCGGTGGCTACCAGAAACGATGTATGCTTCACGGTTAATTCCGCTATCGAACATTTAAGTTTACCCGTTAATATACAATAATTTGAATATATCTTTTTCTTTTTATTTTTTTGTATGAATAAGTTTTGTTAGTCTTTACTTTATAGTCGAAATCATCGCGTTCAGGTACTTTAGAATTAATTCTGAGTTTAGAAGAAACGATCGCTGGTATCGTGCAACGAGTGCGTACATCAGCTCTTCCGAGTCGAGTATTCAAATTTGTTTTTCTTTTCGAAAATCCGCTGCTAGAGATAGTTGTGCCGATCTCCTTGTCAACCGGCCGAGCTAATCCAGAAATTTCCTCGTCGTACAACTTTAAACATTCTTGCGTGTAAATCCACTTCATATTAGGCAACACACTAACGCATTTACCGCGAGACGGGTTTACGGGCGCACGGTTTCTCTCTCTCTCTCTCTCTCTCTTTCTCTCTCTTCCGATTACAATTATTCGAAGTAACGTTACACTATCGTGTATATTCATTTATTCCAAAGCGCATTACTACGTCGTGTTAGACTGTGTGTCCGTGTAAGTTTTTTTGCAGATGTGTAAGTATCTAGCTGATGATGATTGCGAGATTCTTATTTGCTACCACCCTCTCCGTCCCTCTTGGCAAGAATCGATGAACGACTATCTCGACAGCATTAATTCGCGATAGCTCATCGTTCGATACAAAGTAAATATAAAAACGAGAAAAGAAAAGAACACGATTATTGTTCGAGAGAATCGACAGACGAAATCAATATGAAAAAGATCGCGCTACGAACGTCCAGAGAGAGGGAGACACAGCGAAAGAGTCCTTCCGCTCGGGGTTAAACGTTCGAAAAATTATAAACTACGTTCTATAGCTCCTGACTAGCTCGACAAACATGATATAATTAAATTATTTTGAGTCATAGACAATAGTTGAAACGAGCGTAAAACGTAAATACAAAGGCACAAGGGCGAGTCCCATTCCGGAAAGTGATCAGGACACGAAAGAAACAGAATTTCTGGACCAGGATCGAGATCCAAGTCTGGGGGCTTGAGCTACCGACATTCTTCGCCTTTCTTAGCTTCAACGATGATCGGTTTCCTCGAACTCGAGCGACACGATTGTAAAAAATTCCATATTGTTGCGAAACGCGAAACGATCGAGAGACCGAGAGCGGTCATCACGTCAGGAACAGAGAGGGGGAGGGGCGGGGAGAGAGATTTAGCCAGATAAAATAAAGCCGCGCGACCAAACATTTGCCGCGCCGTATCGCGCAAAATTTTATCAAGCCGAACGAATGTAATTAGCTACGCGTACATTTCACCAATGGGTCTCTCATTTGTGACATTTGTCATCGCCAAAACATCTCTCATCGTATCTAATCGTAATCTTAATCCTCCTATGGTCATCGTCACTATTATTCGCGTCAATTATGATCAGCAGTGTCTTCGTCAATGTCCTCAGATTTTTTTCTCCGTTCTTCCGTCGTTTTTCCATCTCGTTTCTACTCTCCTCCTCTGTTCACCGGTGTCGCTCGTTTCCCTCCAGTCTAGTCCTCTGCACACACCACAGCATTGCGACCGAAGGTAACCGATCGAAAATAACAAATAGTCATCCGCGAGCTTCGACCGCGAAGAAGTTTGTGGCGTTAGTTCTCAGCGAGTGTTTGCGGACCGCTGTAAAACCATGTAAAAAATCCAATATCGCGAGATAGAGATTTACGAGAATTGGCCTACGTTGTTTCGCGCGCGTGTGTTTGTGTTTCGTGTGTGTGTCTGCGTGTGTATGTATGTATGTGTGACTCGGAGATGAAACGATCGGTGAGTCTGTGGAGGGGTTGGAAAATGCGGCGTTCGTTATACTATTACATATCTCACCGAGTCGAGAGCGTGTCTGAGTCTTCGTTTCATTGTCGTCTTCGTCTTTGTCGTAGGTTTTGTGTCCTTGTCGTCTCTTGCGGGAGAACGCGATCCCGTTTGATGGCCACGCCACCATCCGCGGAACTATATTACGTGCTTGGTTGAACGCAGCCAGCGCGAATCGTCATCGTACATGCAACGGTTGTTCGACGCAGTCGAGCAGTCGAGCCATGTTACTACGAAGTCCATCGAAGGCAAGGTCGTGTTCGTCCGGAAGGTTGCCGCGACCCGACGCGCGAGTCCTCGAGCCTATGTTTGTCTGGGGAAGTTGACTCGAGGATCGCTTTCCATCGGGTTCATCGGGGTTCTATCTTCTGTACAACCTCGGAGACCGTGACGGATCTCGCTCGTTCGCATCGTGTCCAGAGGTCCTCGGCCTTCGATTCCTCTTCGTATATTCGCCCCCCCCCCCCCCCCAATCATTATCATCGTCGTCTTCGTCGTTCCGAAAAAACACACTTCCTACATAGAAACAAGACTCGGAACCGAGTCGACGCTACACGCGTTGTTCCCGGTCACCGCGAGCAAAACAGAGAGAGATTCGGAGCGGATGTGATATAATGTCGGCGCGGTTCTAACACGCGGCGCAGTCTTCTACCGTTCGAACAGCTCCTCGAGCACTCGGTCTATCGTTCTCGCCTCGCCTCCTCGGCTAGCGACGTGAGTCTCCCGACGATCGTGGCGCGTTTCAGAGTCGATTAAAGGCAACTCGTTGGAGGAATTGTAGTATTATTTTTTTGTTTGTTTGTTTTGTTTTGTTTTGTTTATACAACTATAAGGCTGTCGATGGAGATCGCGCGCGCTCGCGCGCGAGAGAGGTCCGTGAGGCCGCTGCTCCCCGAGAGCGATGTGTGTCTATCGAACAACGGCTGTCGGTGCATGTATCAACACGCGACAGTATTTGTGTCTAGAAGCTCGTCCTCGGCGGCTACGACGACGGTGGCGGTGCTGGAGACGTCAACGTCGCCGATCAGACGTCCGCGGTCCTCGAGGTGACGCTCGGTGAGCGGCCGTGTATCACCACCGTCGTCACGAATCCGTCGCTCTCGACGTGCACCGCTGTTTGTCGAACCGGTGGATCCGTGTCAGCGTCGTCGCTCTCTTCGCTAGGTCCACCGAGACGTTGCTGTTTGTGCTTCCGCCAAGCGTTCTGTATCAGACGCGCGCAATACTCCTCCCGTTGACGCCACAGCGTCGAGCTAACCGGTTCGTAACCGGCCTCGCCCGGACGCGTCTGCACCTCGATATCGCCCGTTTCCTCGATCGGGTTACCTTTACGCGCGAAAAAGTCTTTCGTCAAGGCGTCCAGGATGTCCACGCAGAACATCAGGTCCCCTTTGCAGATCGGTATGTCCATCGACACGATCTTGTACTTGTTCGGCTTGTGTATCTGTAACGGCGGCTCCAACACGTCCAAGAACATCGACAACTGGTCGTAACGGATGTACTGGGTCCCGTCCGGATCGAACTGCTGCCAGATCTCGTAGTACATGTCGTAATCGTCGTCCGTCAGTCCCTCTTGCACATCCTCCGTCGCCTGAGAATAGTTCTCGAGGATCACCGCGATGTACATGTTGATCACGATCAGAAAGCTGATCACCAGGTACGAGAGGAGATAGGCGATGCCGATCGTCGATGAACCACAGTTGCCCGGGTAGCCGATCTCGTTGTTCGGCTCTTGGCAGTCGTCCTCGTTTATTATGCCGTCGAGAACGCCGTCCCAACCGGCAGACGTGGACATCTTTCGAAAATAACGATTTCTTTTTTATTCCTTCTCTTCTTCTAACTGTGCCTGTAACATTGATTCATGAAAAATGTTTGTACGCTCACCTGGAATAGCAATATCATCGACTGTCCAAATGTTTTAAAATTGTACACATCGTCCAGTCCGCTTTTGTCCTTGACGTGCATGAAGAAAGACATTCCGAAGATCGCGAAGATAAACATCACCAAAAATAGTAATAGGCAAATGTTGAAGAGGGCTGGTAACGACATCGCCAAGGCGAAGAGAAGTGTTCGAATACCCTTAGCACCTTTCACGAGACGAAGCACACGACCGACTTTCGCCACCCTTACTACACGAAGCAACGTTGGCGACACGAAATATTTCTCGATGATGTCGCTGAGTACCAGACCTAAAGAAAACACATGCACCATTAGTACAACAGCATCGTGACGGATCTCAAATTATTGCTAATTCTATGATGGAGTTCAGAGAGGAAGTGAAACAGTGCTGTTTAGATATTCAGGTGCCTTCTATGCTAATGGATGTTCATCGAATTCTCATGCAGTTCTGCCGGAAGAGGGTGGTTCTTGCAAGAGAATGGGGATAGCTACGATTGTGGCAAGTCTAGAATCAGGTTCACATTCATCGAATGAGAAATAGTAAAAAAAAGGGGTGCGTTCTCAATTTCTTTAGAGTGTAAGCAAAACTGCACTAATGTCTCTTCTAGTTCGATCAATCTCTCTACGCAGATCTCGAAGGTTTTGATGCATGATCTTTGCTGTCTGAGCCGAGGAGAAAAGAGTGAATGAACATGCATCATTGATCTAAGAACCGTTTCGTTTGCAACCTCTAATCTTTGTTCTCGAGACTCTGTGATAGGAGAAAAACATGCATTGATATTTGATACAAAGCTTGATCACTTATCGAATGACCCGCGGTGCTGTATAAAGTACTCTACTGTAAGGGACTAATTGTTGATTAGAATAATGCGATGGTAAATCTTTGTAATACAGACCCGCTCTTACCGGATGTTTAGACTAACGATCGTCTTTACATCAATTAACATACGCGAATCGAGTTGGACACAACGTTACATTGCCAACGCGAGACAGCGCAATAAAATTGAATTCTTCTTTGACCAAATACTAGCGTCGTTTTTGCAATTATTTTGGATTGAACTGGTCCCAGTTAATTGGATGGCTAACGTAACGTTGCGTTGTATTGAACGATTCAGCAAGAAATTCGTATGTAAATTGTTAGGGATAGAGGAACGTGGAGGGTGATGGGGACAAAAGGGGAGCAAATACAACATCAATGTAAGGCTACGTAACGTAATGACGCTGATCAGTCGTTTCGGCACACGTGAAATATCGAACCTGTCCGCTTTTATTTTTGTTTTGAAGAGTACAGACTGTAATTGCGTGCATAATGAGAGGAAAGATTGAAAATGCAAATGACATGCTCTCGATATCTGTTCCAAGCTTTTCTAATCGCAGCGATGAGCGGAGAGGTATAGAAGTAGGAGAGATATTTGTGTATTAATGCGGAAAAGCTAACAGGATTCATTTTTCGTCAACGTTAATCAATTTCACTTGGGCCATACGACTGAACTAGTCATTACATTACATTACCTAATATTGACAATATAACAACAACAAAATCAAAGAGGTTCCACGGCTCCTTGAAATAGTGGTAACGCAGCGCGAAGATCTTCATGAGACACTCGCTGGTGAATATCACAATGAATATCATGTTCAGATAGTCTAGAACGTCGCTGAAAGTCTGCGTCTGTTGATAATGGTCCAACGTCATCGTTAACATGTTCAGTCCGATAAACAACATGATTATCATATCGAACTTTTTGTCCGTCACTATTTCAAACACTATCGCCTGCGGTCTCCACTGGAACAGAGAAAAATATCACGGTTAATTCAATGATCCCTTATCCAAGGAATCGGTTCGTGCGTTTTTTTCTGCTTACTCTTGGCCGTGGAATAGCTTTGAGAGGCTTCTTGCTGCCCATTTTCTTCATGGCGTTGTAATATTTCTTCTGGTCTTCCGTCATGAACATCTCAAGGGATCCTCCGGCTTTCTTCTTCTGCTCGTTAAAGTTGTCGATGATAACTCCAATGAATAGATTAAGGGTAAAAAACGATCCGAATATAATGAAGAATACAAAATAGAAATACATGTAGATGTTCGTTTCACGGATTGGTTGTTTGTTGAGCTGCGAACGAATGAGAATAGACCGATGAGAAAAGTGTTGTGCAGCGGTGAAGAATGACTGACCCTCGCATGACGATCGCTCATCAAAATCGGAGAAAATTACTGCAAGTTGACACTAGTCTGACCAAAGTCCAGTGCATTTAAATATGTATTCGATGAAAGTCATGCGAGGTTTGAACTTGAACGCGATTCGTCTCGATCTCGCCTTACCTCTCTGGAATCTATAGCGTCGTTCATGATTTGAATCCATCCCTTGAACGTGGCCACTTGAAACAAGCACAGATACGCTTTCCCTACGTGGTCGAAATTCATTGGAGAATTTTCCCAAGTGTAGTTCTCGGCTATACAGGCATTACGATCGGGAATAATTTCGAAGCTCAACGTTGTTTTATTCGCGTCTACACACTGCAAAAATAGGAATCACATTTTGTCGATGAATCTTTCCAATGAATCTTGAGGTGAAAATTCAGGTCCAGGAAGCTTTTTACGAACCTTGTAGTATTTGCCGGCGAAAAGCTGCACACCCATGATGGCGAAGATCAGCCAGAAGATAAGACACACCAGTAACACGTTGAAAATGGATGGAATGGCTTGAACCAAGGCGTTGACGACCACCTGCGAGACGAGACGGGTCGTTAGAACGTGCAGGTGTTCTCCACCGGTGAAAATTTTGTTTCAATTTTTTTTTCTCTATGCGTTTTGGTATGCGTTTATATGCGGCTATATGCGTCTCTATGTGACTACGCTATATGTGTACGCATTATCGTATGTGCAATGTAAATTTCAACTCCTTCTGTTTTCAGAGAAAAAATAGAAAGATAGAAAAAAAAGAAGATAAGATCGTCGGTCGAAGAAATTGGGAATATCGCGAAATCGATTGGAAAATATCAAAATTTCGTGAGCGATCGTTAGAGATTTTACACTGAATTCCCAGTTTCTCGCTGCGACATCGATTTACGCAAGATCAAATCAGAACGAATAAAAAAGCAGAACATCGTATCTCGAATTACGTCGAACTTTTTAAACCGAGGCAAATTTCGTATACTTACTCCTGGCAATATCTTTTTCAGTTTCTGATAATCACAGTTCGAACTGATGTACGAGTACGTACACCGAAAAAAAAAAGAATCGATGATATTCGAACAACCCAGAGAACTGAAGAGTTCCTTCTGACGATTGAATTTTTTCGACGGAAAAAAATGAAGAAAAGGAAACCAAGGAGAGAAATATAGAGAAGTTAAGAAGGAACAAAATTGTACAAAGTTTGCTTGATCGTTGATCGATGTGACGTGTTACAGAATAATATTGCATCACGGGGCACGAGGCATGCAAAAGTCTGTACAGAAAACGAAAGAAACGATAATATACATACTGTAAAAGAAAAAAAGTTAGCAGGAAACGGCAGCACATGAAGCGAACATCGAAACAAAATGCAAAGGTGGGGCGGCCATGGCAGCTCCGATAAGAATAACATACTCATGCAGAAAATGAAAGTACCAAAAGAAACCATTCCAAGTACATCGACAATTTGCTGAAAGTCAGTAGCTTCGAACTATTATAAAGACAGGATGAGATAGTGTCAGGGTGTGGGCATGACAGTAACGCTACGCCCAGTATCTCAGCGACCTTGTAATTACAGTAATGTAGAATCAATTTTAAGTCTGTAATGAGACACAAACTGTTAATTAACCCATCGCGGGGCTATAACAAATGACAAGTTACTAAAATGTATGTAGGTACGTGTGTTGATATGTATCTAGCTGTATCTAGAGTAAAAGGCACGTTATCCAAAGATTCAGGTAGTATCCAAGTACTACTTATCCTATCCATAAGTTTGGGGTCACTCGTTCGTTTACTATTTTTCAGCATGTAAGAATTCTTCACACGGTGAACACTGAGAAATAATCATTTTTTAACATCCAATGATCTTTTTCACTGAATTATTAGACCTTTTAACCGGGGCTGGCGAATTGGCTCGTTGCTAGTTTCGCGAAATAAATAAAATTTTGTTGTACAGTAGAACCTCGCTCGTTGCAACCTTGTTACTCTTTCTCTGCCAAATATTTGTAATTGAAAAGTCGCCCGGTTGAAAGGTTAAGATACACAAAAATATCTAAAGACGTTTAAAATAAACTAGGGTAAATGTGCCTTGTTCAGCCCTTACCCAATAGTCAGCCTTCCTGAAAACAAATTGCTGAACAATAAATATCTATTAACAAATGATTATACACTTCCAATGTGCAGTCTCATGTTCCCATAGTATATATAAACATTTAGAAAACAGCACATTAATAATAACAACGCTTAAGATGGCTGACTACTGGCTTTAAATGGCTGACTACTAGAACAATCGCTCTGCAACACTACTTTTATAAAATGATAAAAGTCTGTATAGTAAGTTGGGTTTTCGAAACGCACGTTCGCGCGTGGAATGGGGACTCGATTCGCTAGAAATTTCACAAAGTTTTTAGCAAGAACAGAAACGAATCCAACGATCGTTGTCATTTTATCGAGTGAAAGGCATGAGAACGAAAAAAGTTTCGGTTTTGAATCTTGTGAATATACTACGCTAAAAGGGCACTATGATTCTAATGGCAGGCGGTGACCTCGAACTTACGGACAACTGTGTACGTGTATCCTCTAAAGTGCATATTTCGCAAAAGTTGTTCGCGAAGAACAAGTCTACGTGCCGATCAAACATTCGCAGTTTTAAGCTCAAGTGCATTCGCGATTTTCCTACGCATGTTCACGTGCAAAAGGAGATTCTGCCGAGTCTCTGACACCGCGAGGCCGAAGAATTACACTTTTCCCGAGTTTCTGATCACTGCTGTGTGAATTTTCGTTTGCAATAATATTCCTTCGTTTCTGGTCGAACGAGATTACTCTTCTTTTTTCTTGTTTTCTTTGAATACATAAAAAAAGTCTCACGACGGAGAAAAAATGCGTGATCAACTGTCACAGGTTCCTATCGGCCTCTTTGTCGAGTCTCGCGACGGAAAATAGAAAAACGGTTCCGCCGTTGGTTCGACGGCACCGAGATAGTCTAAACTGAAAACATATGAACGAACCGAAGATCGTCGACAAAGTTGGACGTCTACGTATTAATTATATTGTTTGAAAGTTCGACGCTGCGGAAACAACATATCACGCGGTTCTTCGAACGCGAGTAACGTCATTGATCAACACTCTTGAAACTTGATTCACCGAATTGCTCTGACAAATTATAATTTACAAAGTTTCTATGAAGAAACACAAATTTTCATCGGCATTTGATAAATACCAGGGATGTGCGGTTTCCCGAGCCTCGGGTCGGGCCGGGATCTCGGAAGTTTGCAATGTTCAAGTACCCAAAAAACCATATTCATTCGATTACAAATTTCTGGAATCCTCAAACTCGTAGAGTAAACCCGACTCGATCCGAACCCGAAGTTTCGGGCACCCGCACACACCCAATAAATGGGATTAGTCTAGAGGCAGTCGCAAGTGTTAACAATGGCGTCGGAGTAAAGCTTTTTGCGCGTGTCCGAGCCATCCGGTTGACAAGAAACGCTATCAATTTTGAGAGAACAAGACGACAAAAA
Source organism: Lasioglossum marginatum (assembly GCA_028455795.1). Lineage (NCBI taxonomy): Eukaryota > Metazoa > Arthropoda > Insecta > Hymenoptera > Halictidae > Lasioglossum > Lasioglossum marginatum. The sequence continues at coordinate 448,436 of CM052270.1, forward strand.
AAAAGGTCGATAATTTGAAAGAACGTCACGTCTAATGCCCAACTCTGGCTGTCGATTCGTCCAAACAGACTCCTATTCTAAAAGTAATAACTGATCCGGATGGGATACATGGAGTAATCGGCAAGGTCCGCTGAGACTGTGGGCTACATACCCGCATTCCCTGCATTCTAGACATCGCCCTGAGTGGCCTTAGGGCCCTTAGGGTCCTCATTGTTTTGAAGGCTTGGATCCCGCCAGCGCCACAGAGCGACGCTACGAAGTTAATGAGTGACACCTGCGAGCGAGAAACGAGAGCGAATCACAGCAACAGGTAGACAGGCTACATATAAGACAAAAAAAAAATAAAGAAAAAGAAAAACCATTTTTCATCGTTTCCAAACTCTGGAGTTGCGAGAGAACTTGGGGTGGGGGGCACGGGGAGGGGTAGAAGAATAGGTGACAGAGAAAATGAGAGAGAGAGAGAGAGAGAGAGAAAGAAGAGAAGAGAAGAAGAAACAGGAAGCAAAGGAGGGTAGAAAAAGAGTAAGAGAGAGAGAGAGAAAGAGAGCGAAAGAGATAGAAATAGAGAAAGAGAAAGAGAACGTAGATATGTCACTTCGTTTTGATCTCGTGTTCGATGGATTCGAGGATTCTTATATCGAAGCGGCATTTATCACACACAGGCGGCCGTCCTATCTGTGGAGAGCTTAGATTTCCATTTATATAGTGTATATACACGTTCGTAGATACGGTACAACAAATATCCAGAGCAGGGGGTTGAAGACACAGATAGAAACCAGGTAATGGCACACGTAGCGGTTAACAATGAACAGAGATGTACAGTTGGAGAAAGAACCACTCGTGCACAACCTTCCCTTTTTCGATAGACCTCGCTATTCCTGATACGTCTGTTCAGCTATGAATTATTTATTAGAAGTAAACAGCTTTTGTTCAAATCGACGATTTTCACTGTTAAAACGTAGTTGGCAGTGCACGGGTACTTCTTTCTCCAACTGTTCCTGACTGGACGCTCGTTTGCGTATAATTATGCTCGTCTAAAACTCAAGTAATACTTTTACAACAAATTCGAATACAATCTTAATAGACTTATTTCGTTTTCAACTTGACTAATCCTCAAATCCACTATCTTTTTTCAACTGAGCGTCTAATGTCGACGATATCGTTTGAAAAACTGGCGAAATGCTTGTTTGAAAAAATGGAAAAGAATACTTTTTTCAAGACTGACGTAACGGTACCGAATCAATGGTTCACGAATACTGATATTTGGTTACACGCGTTGATCGATTATTTGAAATTGTTCCCTTGTCCGAATTATACGCACACGCGCGTGTACAGTCGACAAGGCAGAGAGCTGTACGGCTTGACAAGAATCATTATCAATTACGAGCATGATAGTCGGCTTCGTCCTGAAACAGATGAAAATGTTCGTCATAGTCGCGATCGCGACGCACAATTCTCATTCAAACTTCATTTCTCAAGTTCTCCGATGGATCGATAATCTTATACCAATAATACAAATAACTTGGTCCTTCCCACCAAACTCCTCTGGAGTATAGGAGGGGTTTTTCCATTTCAGTTGATTTCCATTCTATGCGTTAATCGAAAACGAAACGTTCGGGACAACCTAGTACAAAGATCTCGAAAGAAGAATCAACAATACAATTTTTACAGGGCTTCGATCGGTTCGCGAATCAATTTATTATATCTAATTATTTTAAAAATGTTTTTCGAGAAATGTGACCGTGCGTTGCGACGCGAACAACCAAGATCCTGGTAAACATTTTACAATGTATACGCGTAGACGTACGTAGTACACACAAGGAAGATCAGTAACATTACACACAAAGCATTTTATGTATATATATATATATGTATACAATGTAAATATATAGGTATATATATAGTACGTGATATACATATACATATATAGATACAGTATACGTTGCACAACGATCACTGTGCCAAAAAAGACTGTTAGGAGAGGCGTACATAGACAATAGCTAGTACGACAAAAATTCCAAGATATCAGTGCAGACATCGAGTAGAAACGCCAGTGTATCTCTGCACACTGGAAAGCATAGAACAGGCTACAATCACTGTAGCGATCTTTCACTTTCGTCATATTTCCTCGGTTTTTGTTTTATGTCCCCTTTCATACACATTGCACTTTGTTCCATTTTACAGATCGACTGTTAAGAGAACCTGGCGGCTAATGTGACGGATCGTCGAATAAACATACTTTCAATCGACTGATTTTTACTCAGGAAATGTTGCTCTTCATCCCCTATAAGACTCTGGCAAATAAAAAAACATTTAAAGAATTCGGCAGTACTGTTGCATTATTTTCGACTCGATGAAATGATTTTCACTGTAGGAGAACGATTGAGTGTACAAACGAATTTCTGTTTTTTCAGAATACATATGCCCTCTTTCCGTTCATTCCAAATATCGGAAAAATAGTTTCTTAATATAGTACATGAGATGGTACTCGATTAAAAATATTCAAAGACAGCGTAGAAATCTGTTTACGGCGAGGAGAAACAACATTTCATGAGCACCGGGAATTTCGAATTTGCGAGATCGAGTTTGGTAGACTCGCATGACCGGATAGACGGTCGTCACATCGCCGGATCAGGCTGACTGAGAGTATATTCTTTGTTTGGTTTTTAGTTCTCCGCGACCAATATGACTTACTCTCATGCCCTCCCATCGTGATACTGCTCGTAAAGGCCTCAAGGCCCTCAGTGTTCGCATGGAACGGAAGGCCGGGATGTCGGCAGCGCCGGCCCAGATTGCGCCCAAGTTGATCAGTGACAGCTATTATCATCAAATATTGATCAGATGGAAGATGTTTTTCACGATAGTTAGAGTTAACGGGTAGGCGAGTCTATCAGAGAACTCCGCTGGAAGTTTCCATGCTGCGCTCCCGCTTTGCAGGCAGATATTCGGGTAATTAGAAGGAGAATGGGGCACAAGATGGCGGACGTCTTGCGTTAAAGAGTTCAGATAGGACAAGTCGGTTCTTTCTAAGACAGTTGTGCGACAAGCTTGCAATACTCCTCTCGCCATCACTCGACCTTATACTCAAATCTGATTTCTCTTTCGAACGGATCGGATTCTATTTTTATGTCTTTCGAGACATTCTCGAGAGGAGCAGATTGCAAGCTTGTTTCTAAGGAGAGAAAAGAGAGTGCGGCTGTATAAACCAAATCATTTAGTCACATTAGAAATATTCATTAAATATTCTACAGGTTTGTCATGTGCGTAATCGCTTGCCTCCTCTATTGAATTCGAAGTCGTTCGTGTTATATATGAATATAGTTCCGTACAAGATATTACCCACATTTTTCGGCTAGATAAATAGGAGGTGCTACGGAATAGTTTTTCGGGCAAATCAAACTCACCATGACAATGACGAAATCAAGCCAGCACCAAGCGTTCGTGAAGTACTTTTTGAAGCCGAGAGCCAACCATTTAATTAACATTTCGATGAAGAAAATCACAGTGAAGATTCGGTCCATGTAATATAAGATGTCTTGCAGAATGGGTCGTGATTGAAGATGCACATCTTCCAAGGCCTGGCGACACACCGTGATCATGTATTTTAATCATCAAATTCTTATCATGCTTAATCATCAAATAATGTACCATTGAACACTTTGAGCCCGACAACGTACGATATAGTTTCTTTTTAAAGATATCTTTTTAAAAATTGGTCTCTTCGTGCATGTTTAATAATCCGTGTCAGGCTCATAGTGGCAAGGAACAGTGAAGAAAACAACGTATACTCACGAGAGCCATACTACTCAAAAGAATCATCAAAATGACGGCAGTCTCAAAATACTTGTTCTCAATTAGTTGGAAGGTCTTCAGTCTCAAGTTCGCCCAACCCTGCCAGAACGGTGCGTCGTCGTCGCCCGCCAGAAACGGAAACCTTTTGTAACAATTCTCCGGGCAACAATCAGCTGGATAATCGGGTTCGATCGGGTCCTCGTCCGCCTGGATGATGGCGTCGTCTAAAACACCCTCTTCGTCTCCTTCTTTCCCAAGGTCTTCTAGCAAAACGTAACGCAATTCCCAGTATATTTTCTATTTCTATTTTATAAACATCTGCAGTCTATTTATAAGCGAAAAACATTAAGTACCATCGTCTTGCTCGAGATCCTCTTTGCTAGCGTCCTTCTTCTCTTCGCCATCGAACGAGTCCATGCTGCTCTTGTGACTTTCGTCCTTGAACGCCATGTTCTTGTGGCTGCCGTACGACTTGATACTATTTCGCGCACCGAAAACAATTGTTTTTTTATTCTTGTTTCAGTAAATGTACAGTCTTTTTAAACAGTTGTTGTGCATGTATATTTACTGTCACATAAACAATATATAAATATGCAGTCTTTTTAAACATTTTTTTCATCGCGCTGAAAATAATAGAATGATGATCGGCAGCGACTGACCTGATCGTGTCATCCTCGTTCTGATTAATGTAATCGTGGTCCAGCCTGTAGTCGCGATGGTTTATCGAGTTGCCTATGATCTTGCTGTTGTTCATGCACAGTCTGCCGCTCAACTTGTTCTCTACATCTCCTTCGAGAAAATCAAAATTCATTCCATTTAAATCATCGGCGAGGATATTTAAGGGGGGAGCCTGGTCGTAGCAATTTTTCTAGTAGAAACACCGAAGTGATTCTTCGTCTGACACTCGAGCAACATGCGATTATTTTCTCGCTGTTGGCTCCCCCCTTAAAACGGTAACGATGATTTCGAAGCACGATGAAATCTGGGCTTTGAAAAAAAAAAACAATATGAATGGCACCGATGATATTTAGCTGCATTTATCGACACGCTTACCGTGAATAGTGAATTCCATTCCATCTCCGATCGCAACTTCGAGTTGGTTTAGCTCCTTGGCACTCTTTTTATCTAGGTCCCCGTCGCGATCAATTCCATCTGCACAGTCATATAAAATCTCTAACCCGCCCTTATCAGGACCATTTTCTCAAAAATATATCCGAGTACGGTTAAGTGACCGATAATCTTGCTTGTCTGTTAAGTTTTTTCATCGAAAGTATATCGAGAAAGAAAATAATAAAGCTGTAGAAGCTAGAGAAAGACGTTTTTCCCGTCTCCGATCGAATTCTCGTCTAATCGGTGTGTAATCATGCAATATCTCTTTCCCTTGTTTTTTCTCCCTCTACCACGAATTTTGTTCGCCGCGACACGCGAATCTCGTTCGTCTTAAATCAAAACAGAGATGACTAACCGAGCGTCGTGCATAATGGATTGCGATTTCTTCCGACTGTCATTCGGTGAATTTTATTGAACCGACGAGTGCAGATTGGACGGTATTGCAACGAACATTTAGACGATATTAGTTAACAGACACGATGGAACCCACCGTTGATTAACCCTCAAATGGTACACCGATTCCTCGGTAAGAAATTACCAAGATACTTCAAAGAGTAGCCGATTTTTAATGAAACAACAATTTCAAGAAAAATACGTATTCCTTGATAGAAGAAAAAATAATACAAAATGTAAAACATACTACTCGTTTTTTGTCGAGTAAATCTTTCTTGGTTGCTCTAAAGCCATTCAGTTTTTCTTATAAACATCCTGTTTCTCCTTCTTCTAGAGTCGCTTCGAGACCCGAGGGTACGATTCGAGGGTTAAATGAAATTGCAAGAAGTGGTTCCGGTTGGTGATTGCAAACAATTCACGATTTTCACTTGTAAAAATTGGAGAAAGCGAAATCACCGAAACGACGAATTTAATTTGAATTTCATGTTTGAATTCTTCATGCCCGAACACGCAAATCCACATGTACAACGCGCCAATCTACATAGAATTCGAATACGACCGATATAACATTATTCGAAACGATCATATCCTTCAACGTCGAAAATAATAGATAAAGCAACGTATAACTGCCAGGCTAATCAGCGAAGCAAAATTTAATCCTCGTCTCTCTCTCTCTCTCTCTTTCACTCTCTCTCTCTTTCACTCTCTCTCTTTCACTCTCTCTTTCTCTCGCGTAATCGTCGTTGATCATCATAATAGCAGATCGTTATCCAGTGAACGAAGATAAATAGCAAACCGATCAAAAAGTTTGCGTAAAAAATCGAAAATGCCAGTCAACGTATTAGATCACTAAATGAACAAACAAAAAAAAGAAATAAAAAAGAGTATATTTATAATATGTATACTATATCGAGCAAGTACAGAAGGTACATCGTTAAACTGAATCTAAAAGCGAACCCTTTTTCGAATACATAGATCTTATCGAGCGCTGTATATCATCTGTGTCGTGAGAAAGAATTGTTCGATCGTCGACTGGCACCGAAATCAAAAACTGAACGGAAAAAAAATCGGTAATAGAACGTATAGAGAAAAACAGTTCGAAAAAGTAGTGAAAAGCAGAACTGAAAACAGTGCCACGAACTACACAGCGCACACAGCAAGCGATCTGATTGGATATAAACCTTCTTTCCAACTGTTGGACGGTCCCTCACCTGGCGCCTGATCGGATATCTGATTGGTGAATTTGGCTCGCATCATTTTAGTCAGAAATAGCACGTTTCGCTTGATCCAATCAACGAAACGTGATATTCGTTTGATCGCCTCTGCGATCTTGTTCGTTTCGTTGTCCGCGGTCGGCGCCGAAAGATTCGACGAGCCGAAGTTGCTCAGCAACAAGGCCAAGAAGAGATTCAGCACCTATTTCGTCACAGACACAACGCAAACATTCCTTCGTAATTCCCGTGTCAATCCTGCCACACGGCTGATTCGTTCAATACACTTGGTATACATAATTGGTATATAGGACGGTAAAAAAGGCTGTTTCAGGAACGTTCGGGACAGTTCAGGGGATTCATCTTTCTTTTTGTCTTTTCTCGTTGGCTATGGAGTGGCTGTGTTGTTGTCAACTGTTGTATGACATTATGAACATTTCTGTGATTTCCCAAAGTCATTCTTTACCTTGCGCTATACTCATTCTACACAGGATGTTCATCCTAAATCGTATGAAAAGATTCTTCGATGACAGAGGCGGTGAATCGATAAAATGAAACAGGACTTTTGAGGAGTGGGAATAATGAATGGCGCAATCCCAAAGTTATTACAGAGTGCAGCTTCACATACATCTTCATTAATATTTCATAGCTTGAACGAAGTGTGAGCGTTTCAACGAGGTCGCATTTTTAAACGTACCCGCATAATCATTTTAGTAGCTTCAACATCATTGGAATGAACATCCTGCAAGGATGCAGGTTTTCGAATCGACGAATGTAATGTGTATGTTGCTGTGCTGAGTAAAGAAACCTTGGTAAACATAGGTCGAGAAGTCAACCGTTTCTGAGATATATGGTACAGGGTGATCCAAAAATGTTATACTTCATTCATGTAAACTCTTTCCGTGACAGCCTGTATAAAATATTGAATGGTTTGTTTGGAACACCCTGTATAGTCACAGAATGTGCGAAATCTTTGTCGTTTTTTGGAAGGTTTGAGACTTCGAAATTGCGTATAGACATTTGCGATCGACGTGTGTGCTTTGATCGATGATTGGTTTGTTCTGTGATGTTTGTGTGGACGGGTGAGTGTGTATAACATTAATCTGTTGACATTTTATCCTACGGTTTTGGAGGAAATCTGAATAGAATTAATAAATATACCGTAGTCTATTACTTGATTCCCTGCTTGCGTATACTTACAACCAAATTACCGATGACGACCGTGGCCAGGAAGAATGGTATGCAAGAGACATCGCCCACAAGCATGCAGTCCCACATGGACTCGATCCATTCTCCGCACAACACGCGAAAAACGATCATGAAAGAGTGCATGAAATCGGTGAAATTCCATCTCGGTAGATCGCCGTCCGGGAATCGATCCACGTTGTCCGTGTAATTCTTGCCGAACAGTTGCATACCCATCACGGCGAATATGAAAATGATGATGCACAACACGAACGTCAGATTACCCAACGCACCCACCGTTCTGCCCATGATGGAGATTAGCAGATTCAACGTAGGCCACGATTTCGCTAGTTTGAACACTCTTAGCTGCGGAAGAATTATTCTTAGTAAATGGACACGACGGCAGCAACATCGTTTTTTTTTTTTTTTAATAAATACGCTACTACGATATAGTCGCTCGACAGCGATTAACGTGTTAACTCTGCCACGGTCAGCTGTACGCAATCGCCAAAATAATACCCTAGATTTTGCTGACTGGGATACTTTAATGGATCGTATTTTACCATTTCTAGATTCGAAATTTGATTTCTTACTTTCAAAGGTTCTAGTTCGATTCGGCTGGACGTAGCAGCGTTAAAAATTGATCGTTAAACAAACTTTCGTAGTGAAACAATAGCTTCTAAAAAGGTATGTATAGTATGACGAGTTTGAAAAGATGTCTGTTCCAAGTTTGAAACGAGCCAGCTTTTTAACGAAAGAAATATACATAAACAGGTAAGCTAGCAAATTCAATGTTTCTTTATTCGGATTCGCGGAGATCTTTTCAAACCAATCGGACTTGTAATTGTCAATTAAGAAAGTGGTGACTTACTAATCTGAACGATCGTAACACGGAAAGACCTTGCACACCTTCTAAGCCTAACTCCAGCAACGAGAGAGCGACGATGATAAAATCGAAAATATTCCATCCTTCTTGAAAGTAGTACTTGGGACTCATTGCGATTAGCTTCATTCCTGCTTCGATACCGAATGTCGCAGTGAAGAACTGAAATTTCAATAAGTATGTTGTTAATCTATTCCTTGAACTATGGTTGTTCGGACAAGTAAATTTCGGTGTCGCTTACGTAATTTCCGGTCTTGAGCACCCGTTCCATGTCCTTGTCCATGTCGTGATGATCCAGTGCCATGAAGAGTGTGTTGACGACGATACAAAGGGTGATGAAAAGCTCTACGAATGGATCGAACACCAAAAGAGACACGTATTTTTGAAATTCAAGCCACAACCAGCAGCAGTCCCAGACGCAAAAGATATCGATGCAGCGCAGCACCGCGGCCAACAGTTTGTCTTTGAACGTGGGCCCCTCTTCATCGTCGTCTGTCGGAAATCGATAGATCGAAGCTGTAACGCGTGTTAGTGATTTTTTCTTGCACCACTCTTTTTGGGGAAAGAGGTTTTTGTTTTTTTTTTAAATTTTCTCATTTCTCAAGCTTGTTCTTTGTCTCAGACCACAGATTATATACGAACAGGCAGATGCATGTAGCAGAAACTAAAGGGAAAGAAAAGTGGAAAGGTCACAGTGACTACGAAGCAACTCGGAGAGACACGATTGCTCGCAGGGACAGGGACTCACAGTTCCAATTCAATTTTCATAATCGACGTGTGATGTCGACGAAGAGATAATCGATAAGGTAGAAGCTGATCATAAATGAGTCATTAACTGTTATCGGTGTGTTGTAAATAGCGAGATTACATTCACTGTCACACATTTTATGTATACAACATTTCAGTGAAAGTGTAATTTCTTTAACGAGGACTGTATTAACTAGTGATTTTATGAAATGTGTTATTTAACGAAATTCAATTGTTGAAGTCGACTATCTCGCGTTCGTTTATGCTATTGGCCCTGTGAATTACTGTGCTTATGAAATGCAAGCAGGATAATCGTGAGCTCTACCAGGGGACTGGCGAAACTAAATTAGCAAACGTATAATGCTGTACAGGCTCGTTGTGGTCGAACGTAGACTACGTGAAAAAAAATGTGCTTTTTAAAGAAAGAAAAGCAAAGAAGCCTTAAACCAAACGAACCGGAAAGAATAATTAACGTTAGATTAATCCTCAACTGGCTCGCAAAAACGATCTTGAAGCGATCTGTTGCAAAAAGTTTCAGTCTTTCATTCTATTCTGCCGGTTAAGGATTAACGTTCGAAAAGTGATCACACGATAAGCTTGATCTACAATCTAAGAAATGAATATAATCAACGAAACAGAACTGTAAATAATGAACACTGAAAATCTACCCCTCGACGGCCGCCATATTGTGTGCTGCAGTAGCAGAAATTTTCCCGTCGAAGCAGCCGAGGTGCGACTACGTTTGCGTGCGTTCTTAATCCTTGCTAATTCGGAGCTAGAAAGCTCTAATCGCGATGTCTAGAGCGTTTAGCCGACGTGTGACGTATTCTTGCTCGTAATGAAGCTTCTCTTTGAATCCTACTTTCTTGTTGTGCAGCTTAGGCGAACGCGGCGGTGCCCTCGACACGGCGAAGCAAGTGCCGTTAACTCATGATTTATTATAAACAAACTACAATCCGCTGCAGTTGCGGTGGCGATCGAGAGACAGTTCGGTCTCAAAAATGTTGTTTCCTTGAAGGGGGTGGTTTCGTTAAGGAGTTATTAACGAACAATGGCTTCTTTGTATGCCCTCGGGACTCACCCCTTTCAAGGAAGCACAACATCTTTGGGACTGTCTTATCTGAAACTGTCTCTTAGCCGCGACCGTGCGTCGAAGATAAAGCGGAATCCAGGCTCGAAGCGACCAGGACGTCGTGCAGCTGCAGCGAGGACGTTAATCTGTGTCATTGTACCAGGAAACAAACTCTGTTTCCCCAAAAGAAAACCACTACAAACTGTTTTCGGCCCGTCCAAACGGTTCGAGGGCTTACACACGTCGCAATAAATCGCATTCGTTTAATCACGGGAAAAAAGTGAACGTCGTCGACGACTTCGATCGAACGTTTCGGCGTCTTCCGTTCTCTGTGACAGTAGACACGGGAGCATAACCCTGGAAACGCACTGGGTATTTATCAGAAAAACCCGTGAACTGATATGTAAGATCGCAAGGATCGCACGTGTTCTTGTTTCTTTTCCGTTCTCGGCGCAGTCTCGAAAATCAAATCGAACAGAATAAAAAAAGAAAAGAACAGTATCGAAAAGAAAGGATATTCAGTCTACTATGTACAAGGCGGCCAGACAGAAAAATACAATATATATCTTCAGCACTGAATATATCAACGGGTAGAAGAGGAGCAGAAGAGTCTCAACAACGGTGTACATCGAAAAATAGAATGCTCATCACACAAGAGATACACATCTGTGATAAGGGTGATTAAACTGGAAGAAATAACGCGAGCCATATATGATTAGGGTCTCGACATTACCTCCTTGCTCGGGAGTACGGCTTTGACGGCCGGCGGCTTGCTCTATAATATTGTTCAGTACCATCACATCTGAAAAAAAACATTTGGTTCGTTTTAATGTTCCATTGCCCAGGGGCGTTGCAATTAAACGAGAGCACCAATGTTTACGTTAATATCGTACCTTCCATATCAACGGCGTGTCGTTGAGAAGGCCCTATAAACGGATTGTCTTGTTGCTTTGGCTTGCCCATGGGATCATCCAGATCACTCTCCTGAGGATAAATTTTCCAACGTTAATTACATTCGCGAGTAATCTAATTCGCAAGCCCCGGCGGAATCGACGCGTCGCGTGTCGAAACTTGTTATTGCTAAATGGGAGCAACGGCATGCGATTTATCATGAACCCTTTGCGGACGATGATGTTTTTAGTACTACGTAACAAGGAGAGGTCTCAGTGGTCGGGTCGTCGATTTTAATTAAATTGTTTCTGGCGAATCTAGAGCAAAAATAAGGAGACCCGTATCCGAGCGATTTTGACGCATTTGTCCGCGATACTCACGTAATGGTACTTCTGATTGGAATCCGTGAAATGTCCATTGACCGAGGGTGGTCTGACCGATCTGGTCCTCAGCTGGCTCTCCTTGGTCATCGGTTTGCCGGCGTTGGCCAGGCCGCTGAACAGGTCGCCGTGGGACGTGTACGAGAACCGGGACGTGTGCGACGTGTACGACGAGTGCCTAGAGCCAAGATTCGCATAGTAACCGGACACCACGATGATACCGTTCTCCTCGGACATCGGGGTGACCGCGTTCGAGTCGTCCGCGAACGGCAGATGTTCCACCGCGTCCAGGTAAGTCGAGAGGACCAACGGCTTCCGGTCACCGCCCGGAGGCGTGACAAAACGTCCGCGGCCGTTCCTAATCGCGAACTGATGGCTACCGCGACTGCTCCGACGGATATTGAACGGTGAGCCAGGTAGACTAAGGCTCGCCTGAAATTACAACAAGGCGGACCACCACTTTTCTCTATCGCCGTTCTGATCGCCGTTCTGATCGTCGTCGTCGTCGTCGTCGTCGTCGATCGCCGGAGGATGGGCGCGCGAAAATCAGGATCAGGGGATGGCGGAGTGGCAGGACGTAAAACAAGACGGTCGACTCTCTTTCTCTCAAAATATTACACCACCTCGAGCAACAATCGAGGGTACAAGCGACTGTTCAATCTCCAGGTTCAGCTATATCAAACACTCAACAAAACGAATATTGCTCGAAAGCGCAGCTGTCTTCAGCGATTCGATCGCTCTCCCTAGATCACGGAGAATCACAAAACCGTGGGCGCTAAGTCAAGCTGGCTACAAGGGTAATGCTATCATGTGAATGCCTCCCCGCATCACGATGCAGTTATTCTTTGTATATTTATGTACAGTGGTGGTTGCGAAAAAAGGCTTCATACGAGCTCTCCCGTACAGACAACATCGGCGATGTTTCGAGTTGGGAATCGAGTTTGTCGTGGTTTCGTTCTATACTCGTTCGGTTCAGTGTTCATCGTTCAGGATCCGATATTTGTTAGTTTCGGCTCGGCGATCGGGACCGGTCTATGTCTCGAATGATTCGATCGTATGATCTAATGAGTCGAGAGACTATCTACCGCGATCTTGTTTTGGATGGTGGCGTGTATGAACGAGGCGTGATAAAGAAGAAACCGGACTCTGTCAGTTTTCTTGCGACAACGGTATCGAGATGTCGTATATCCAGGTGTCAGTTTTCTTTTCTATGCGAATTTTCGCAAGAGAACTGACAGAGTCCGGCATCTTTTTGATCACGCCTCGCATGTATAATATGTATGTATGTCGATTGCGCGGAGACTGTAAGCTACGGTGAAGAAAAATCTACGATGCGTCTCTCTCGTTGATGGATTTCGAGTTCGAGATTGACTCATGATCATCTATCCACCATACCGACACGTCAGACAACAGACGTATTGGCATGATATACGAATCGTGGACGCTGTTGTGTACAGCTATTTAAGTACGTACGCTCGGCGCTGACAGACACGGTCGTGACACACGTACCTTCCGCGGGCTTTCCTGGTAGGCATAAGTAAACTGGCCATTAGCGGCGCGAGAGACCTTCAGAAAAAAAGAAGAAAAGACATCTCCTACCAAACGGCTCGTAACGGTGGTCTAATTGTGTACACCAAGGAGGCACTCGATACGGATATAATAATATACATAAGATGTTCATGTAGATGCTAGCAGAAAGCGTACATAGCACAGAAGAGCAAGATGTCGTTCACGCAAAAATGATTACAGATTACAGCTGGTCGCGACAGACTGGGCTACAGAGATGTTTCTCTACCTCGTGATTATCAGAACGGGAGACACGAAGATCGGTGGTGGGATCCCCCGATTGTGGATCGCGTAATTCCTTTTCAAAAAGGATTCTGATCGACGCGCGACGCAGAAATCGTAAAATCAATTCCGAGACGAATACAAAAACAGCTATCTGTCTGATCGTTCTTTTATTTATTTGCAATTTTTTCGTTGTCGAAATCCTCCAACGATTACGGTGCCGACAGTTCGTATCTCCTTTCTCTATTAGATCACATGCGTTCGCATGCAAGACATTACAATGACGATCAAGACGACTGTTCACGTGGATGTAGCGTCGATCTGGATACTTTTACACGCAGAGCCGCGAGCGACACGTAAACTTAAACGAGCCTTAAGCTCAGCGTTACAACTGGAAAGACAAGTTTGCGAGTAAATCAATCAAACGGAAAAACAAGATGTCTGAAAGCGTCCTAAACGATGTACCGTACGGCAAGCATGCTACAGAGCGACAGACTTTAATGGAAGGGCTCGACTCGTCGAGATCAGCCAAACTATCCTTTTCTTTTTCTTTTTTTTGCGATACATTGGCTATTATTCATTTGAAATTATTCGGAACCTTCTCAACAATATCTTCCGTCCTTTCAAAGCCCACAAGCCCGCCACCAAGTTTCGTCAAGCTCTTTTCACACCCTGAGAATTGGGTACCATTCTTCATCTATCCTCTGCCCTCCTAACCTTACTTGCCTCCTCGATCATACCAAACTCATTCTGTGAAACCGTTCATTGACCATCCAGTCCTCGAACCGTAAAAATACTATCGCTTCAACAGTTAGAGTTCATTTTCGGTGTTTCGTAAACGGAGAGAAGTTTATGCGAACACTTGTTCATAGTCTTCTTCGACAGTGTCGATTAGTTTTGCCGTTATTTATGAGAACACATATATGTATATGAGAGCTCTACACATTTTAATGTTTTTTAATCGCACGTTATGGGTTGTCAATGCATGGCTTTCTCTCTGTATTTGTCTCTTGGGGATTAAAATTTTTGCAATTTCTTTTTTCGCAATTGAAATTTTCTTAATACCGGAACTAAATGTTTTTCGACGAAGCTGTTTCCACAGAAAGATGTAGAAAAAGTAAAATGTTTCACAATAAAATTCCCTCCGTTTATCGAACATCGCGAGTCGAATGTACCGACGAGTCGAGTCAAGATCGAGACAGCCTCGCGTGAACTGCTCTCGTAGAAGCGAGGTCGGGGTAATAAGTTAGTAGGAACCACGTACATTACGTCAAGGGGGAGGATAAATCGATGGTGACCTTCGACGGTCAGATACTTACGGCGCTGACTTTTCTAACTTTAGTGGTGGTCGTATGGTTGTTGATCTGAGTCACCCTGTCCGACTGTATCTCCTTGTTGTTGTCGTCGTTCCCTCTGTCCTGACCGACGTACAGCTCGTAGCTCTGGCACGAGAAATTCGACGGCGATTTGACAATTTGATCCGCGGCGTGGGCGGCACAAGCTGCTTGCTGTGCCGCCTTCCTCGCAGCAGCCTCCCTCGCAATCGCCTTGTTCTCCCTCGCCAGAGCCTGCTTTTCGGCTTGCTGGTTTCACGAAATCAAACAAAATCACAGTTGTTTCACTCCGAATCTCTACAACTCATTAGAAATTTTGGATATACAGTTCTGGCTCGGGAAGTGTCGTACCCTTGTGGCTTCCTCTTGGGCAGCCTCCTCTTCCTCGGCTTTCTTTTGCAATTCGTCGTACGACATCGCGACAATAGCGAGAATCAAGTTCACGAGATAGAACGAGCCAAGAAAAATGATGACGATGAAGAACAGCATGTGCCACGGCCCGGCCGATCTTAGTACCAACTGATACAAGTTTTCCCAGTAGTCTTGAGTCATCAAACGAAAAGCAGAGAGTAAGGCCCAGCCGAAGGTGTCGAAACTCGTGTAGCCGTAATTCGGATTGTCGCCGTATCCTTGTAAACACGTGTAGCCAGGAAGGCACTGCCTGCAAGATCGAACGAAAATCATCAAAACAAATTTGAACGTTAATTATTATTGGACCATGAGCATCGAGGAGATCGGCATTAATTGAAATTCTAATAATAATAATGCATTGTCGAACGTTGGATCAATACGATTACGTAACAAAATTGCATGAGAGATAATTATGGACCATCGACGGACCGATGAAAATGGTAAAAAGCGATAATTACCCTGCTCCAGATGAATTTCCACACAAGGGCATGTTTTTCGCTTCGTCCACGTACCAATTAGCTAGAGGAAAGAGAAAAGCGAAATTACTAATAATACAGATATAATTACTAAATATACTAAATTACTAATAATACAAACGTAATAATACAGGTTTTGTACTCCAAATTCACCATTTTGTACTGCGGTGAGGTGACTTGCCGCAATAGATGATATTCACCTTTTTGCACACCGAGGGGGGATCTGATTCGTAAAGAAAGGTGAATTCGACCCGTTTAAGGGTGAATTTGTGGCGCAATACCTGTAGGAAGAGAGCAGGGTTACATACTTTCGTTACTAACGAATCGCTCCCAGTTTTCGTCGGTGAGATTACCCCAGGAGCCGTCCTCAGGAAAGTTTTTTATACACTTTTGCGTGAGAACCCCCATGTAAATCTGGAGGCCCATCAGCGCAAAGACGGAAAGAGAGAACATCGTCAGGATTATCACATCGCGCAGGTTCTTCACGGATTCTATCACAGCGCCGACAATGGTTTTCAGACCTAGACAACGAGAGAAAAGGACAGTGGGCTCAGTTGGGCATTCCGTCAGCTTCAGCCGTCGACTTGGACAGACCGCTTTCATTTCAGCGCGGGGAAATGGGGGATGATGGGCTGACAATAGTCGAGAATGATGATTCGGGACGCCATCGACAGAGAATATGGAGATCGAGAACATTCAGGGAAACGTTCGGACACGCGCGGCAATCGGGAACGGAAATCGGTGGAAGAAAGGCTTGGGACAACGGTGATCGATGATCAACAGCGAAACATTGATCGACGTATCGGATTCTTGGGAAGATTCTGTCACTTTTCCGAATACTGATTTTCTCTGTTTTTCCTGGACACGATCGGCCACACATTCTTCTTGCGCGTAACCTAGGCTACGTTCGCTGTTACGTTAGGTTCTGCAGGGAAAACATTATTGTACGATGCAACAAACTTGGATCCTAATTAACGATTTAGGCCTGTTCCCGAGTATGCATCGTATTCATTTCTTGGAGAGAACAGTCGGAGCAAAACTAAACTCGTTCGTGTTTCGTTGCTCGACGTTTCCGTGTGGATTATTAAATCAGTACGATCATACAAAAAGCAAAATTGTGCAATAATACGTTAAAGATACCAACAGTATACGTTCTAAAGATGGCGAAGCGTAAGCTGTAACAACAGAAATGATGGTTATGTCGTGAATAGAACAAGACAGAAAAGAGTGTACTATTCGAAAACGAAACGAAACTGTTTTTGCGAAAGATACATTGTCGGTAATCAAGACGAGTTAAACAATACGTAATAAAAGGAAAAATTCTCGTTTCGAGGGAAACGGAAGTGTCTAATGTGGCTGCTCGATGGCTGGCGTCCTCCATGTTCCCCCACGCGGCACCGCGAATCTTAGTAAATAATACGATCGTTAGTAAATAATAAAGTGGTTTGCGATTGTGATCGACGGAAACGAACACGAGAAAGAACTCACACAAGAAAGCGACAGAACTCTCCCACGGAACCCGATAACTCGATAAATGACTCGATACCAGATACCGATGAATGAGCGCGACAGATGGAAGACTGATGAGAAAAAATGACGGTGTGACAGAACGAAAGAAATAATTATACATATATCGGAACAGATCGAAAGTATTATAGAACAGGCGTTATTATCGGTGATGAGTTTGCGAGAGATGTGTACAGCGACCGCGATAATATTGTGTTCTATGACTTTTTCTAATTAGTATATATCTGCGTCTACGACCAATTCTATTTCACTAAGCATACCTGGTACAATAGCGACAGTCTTCAAGGCTCGGAGGACTCGAAATGTCCTGAGAGCGGCAAGGTTGCCTAGATCTATGCCCATCGTCACATAACTGCAATACACCCGAACATCACACACATTACAGTGATACAAACAAAAAAACAAAACGTTAGAAAAGAGAGTTCAGGATAATTAACGTTACTCAAAGGGTTACTCGCTACTGTTTCCTATGGCCTACCAAAAGTCTGCTCGGAACTGCGTGTATCGTAAAGGTAACTATTACTGCATGCACGATGGTAATTTAATGTCGACGGCAACACGAGAACCACCGTTTTATAGTTCTTCTTCCCGAATCACATCCGTTTCATCGAATCTCCCTGACTTCTGCTTGTCGAATCGACAATTCTTCGCACGTTGCACGACAATTACAATATCAGAAGGACCGAAATGTAATAATTAGAAGAAAGAAGACAAATTGACAGCTAATGGAATCATCGAAACGATACAGTGAATTCTCGTCCATCGTCGGGTATTCTCGCGCTGCCAGTTACAATAATCGAGTATTCGTTACACCGAATAAATACACGTATTGAGCAATATCTATCAACAATTACTTAATAATATATGTTATAGAAGGTATATATAATATAATAGTCTAAGCTACAACAATTAATAAGAGTGATTGAATCGAATCGACGTATAGGACTAGTCTAAACCAACATTACGATGATTAATCAAAAATGGTGTATACTCTTCGGTCCGAGGTAACTAGACATAATAATTAAAAGTCTCTAAGTCCCCTATCTAGGTGAACTAATACTCGTATAATACCTGTTACGTATTCGTGTGATTATTACGTGTGATTATGTCGAAGAATGCTTCATGTATTTGCAGAATACAATCGGCCAAAGTATGTGTGTAACATGAGACAGAGAGATAGAGATAGATAGATAGATAGATAGATAGATAGATAGATAGATAGAGAGAGAGAGAGAGAGAGAGACAGAGAGAGAGAGAAGAGAAGAAAGTACTGAATTACAGTGGTATAGTATAATTACTCGATGCTACACGAATCTCCATAGCGTACTCAAGGTATCTAGCGAATGTCTACTAATGTTCACAACCTTTGATTCACTAAATTCGAATACTAAGTATTCTGTTCGGCGAACCGGCGCGGCGCGGCGCGGCGATATCTTTCCTCTCGAAATCGGTCCTGACCGCTAGCCTAAGATCGCCGTCTCGTTTGTTCGGATCTACCTCGTGGGCCTCTCGGAATGTCAAACAACAGTAATCAACAGTTTTGACAGGCAATCGGACAGAACTGAAATTTATGCGAGTCCTAGGCGACCGCGGATCATACCGATTCAACGAGTGTGTTACATCTTGAGTCAACTATATTTATATCGTCAACGTTCGTATATATTTCCGTATCACTTTAGACCGTCGACTTATTAGCCTAAACGGATTGTTCTACGGACATCGATGGCCGATCTCAAACACTGTTACACGTAGCTTTGCAGAGGAAAAAAAAACTGATTAAAAGGACTCGTTCAATCTAGTCGATCTCTCTTTTCGAAAACTATATGCACCTTTTCCCCGGCTTTTCTATTCTCTTTCGTCACACGCTGTGTACTCTACCATTTGTCGTTCTTTTCTCATTTTCTGTTTAACGTTCGGGTTTCGCTTTTTATTTCTTGTCTTTGTGTTCATTTTTCTTCTTTCTTTTGGTTATTAAAGAATAAGTTTTTAACTACTCACGCTAAAGCTATAACTACGAAGTCGAGCCAATTCCATGCATCTCTAAGATAGGTAAAAGGCTGCAGAATGAAACCCCTCGCCATCACCTTAACGGCGGACTCAAATGTGTAGATGCCCGTAAATATCACTCTGAAAACAACAAACACACCACTCAGCTTTAAAATGCAAATCGTTGCGCGCGCGCGCGTCGACGAGTTCTCTACTGCCTAATCACTGCACTGTTCCGTCGCACTTGCGTTCGAGGTTGCATCGGCGATACTGCTCACATCGCCGAAAGGATCCTACGCCTACCTCGTGGTCAATCATTTTCTCCCGAATTCGGATCTACTGTCTCGATCGTTTCTAGACTGTGGATCTTTATGCTTTAAGTTACCTCAACGTCTTGAGTGAACTTAATCTTTCCTTTAAAACAGAAGTTTCGAGCTAACCATAATTTTCTTAACTGTGGATAAAAATGTAGTCGACGACCAGTCAAGGTTGCATGAAAATCGGCAGTCTGTTACATTTTCTAATGGGTTTTTCCGGGAAGTAGCGATGGGTTCGAGAGCTCGAATTTGTCTTATTTTAGTTACTTTCTTTCATTTGGCATACTTTTTCACTTATCTGTTTTTCGCATTAAATTAATCAAAAAGTTCGTTCTAGGGAAACCGCACGAACTTTCTGGCCAACCCAATGCCATTATGTTTGATTTATTTCGCATATCCTCTCTATTCGATCATATTTATTGTCATTAGGTTGCGCGCTATGAAGTTAAAAATATAAGGTATCATTTAGAAAAAATATCGATGACCTTCAATCAGAATTTCTTTATCATTATTGCTTTATCATGAACCCATGGCTACTCGCCGAAAAAGGTAATTATCGATCTACGATCTAGATCCTTTCCGATGAGCGGTGTCGCTTCTGCGAAACTACACGATAGTGTCCGATCGGTTGTCGGTGTCTGATCGATCTCGGATCGCCGTGGGCGATGAATTCTATTGAGAGCACGACCCGAGCGAACAATGATTACCTCGGCAAGCTATGCATTTAGCCTACGAGACAAATACATTATCGTCGACACCATTTGTTTCTATGGATCATCGCTTACGGATTATTCGCACAGATCGGTCATGTACTACGTCTACTTCTAAGAGAGACTAGAACAAAACTTACCAACGGATATACAATTTATGACATGTCTCTACTCATATAATATATATTTAGAGCTATAACACGTAGAACATTGCTTCAAAAGTATTCTATTCGTTACAAAACAAAACGTGTACTCGCCGTAAACTTTCGATGGCTTTCCTATCTAAAGAAACGTCAATCAAAGGCTCCGAGAAAATCGAGGAAAAGAAAGAAACAGGGCGGGTTGGTGGATCGTGGACGCTAACTCCTTTATTAATCACCATTAGACACAGGAACCGTAAATAAACTGGCACGTGGAAAAAATCTGTTACCATTAAAATCAATAAAACTTATTACTTTGATCAATTTTTCGTAAATTTGTAGCAAGATGGCCACCGTTGACCACGATCGGCGAGCGTTTTAAAATGGATCCGATACTCGTACAGGTCTCAGAAATAAATGAAAATTAAAAAGAAAGGTAACAGAGAAACGGTGAGAGTAGGCAAAGAGATAAATCGAGGTCTCGCCTTCGTTTCGGTGTTATCGAACGCGCGAGGCGAGAACGTATGAACGATACTCACTCCGTAGACTCGATGGTGGGCGTAGTGGGCATGATCATGAGTATGCAGTTAACCAATATTGTAGTGATAATGAAGAGGGAGAACAGTGGGTGAACCAATATGTAAATGGCCACGCGTCGTATCGGGTTGAACGGGTCGAGGATCCACATCGCGTCTGTCGCTGAGAACCTGAATATGTCCTTTCCCTTGCTGATGACGACGAAGGTCTGAAACATACGACATTTCTCAAGATAAAACCAGACGAAAACCATAATCCTCTTAACACTGGGTTCACGGGTTGGTGTTCAAAATAACACCAATCTCAATCTGAGAGACTACTGTGTTATACCGAACGGAACCGTTCCGGGTCTGTGCAAATACATAGTATAAATAAAGCAGTTACCCTTTGGTTATGATAGAAAGTATCGATATCCTCGAGAGGTGTGGAGGCCAGCTCGGGTGGAAATTCGTTGTGCAGTCGGACCGGGATCGGTGCTCCTTGCTCGAGCAGCGGATCCGCCTGAGGACCCTCGTCCTCGTCCTCGTCGTCATACCGTACCTGTGAAATCGAGAACACGTGTAAGTCCCGGCCGGCCCCGGCGAATGCCGAACTATCTATATAGAAAAAAAGTATACAGAGCTCTTTTATACGTTGCAATAAATCATCGTTACCGTATAGACGTGCCTTAGATTGAATTATATACAAAATATACGCGCGCTATAATCGTCGTCCATGTGTTCACCTCTCCGTGATTCAACAAGGATCCGTCGAGTGACTGAGAGGAAAAGGGTGAAACAAATATTTCCAATACGACGATCCCGACAGAGGTCGCCTCGCGTTTATATCCTTGATCCACGAAAAAGATATCTCTGATTCTGTAAATACCTGATGGACCGCTAGAAACATGTCGCCATGATATCTTCCGTTGAGTTTTTGTTTAAAAAGTTTACATTAACCACACGTAACTATTAAAAGACAAATTAAAAATTGAAAAAATGAGTTTTCAGAATTTTCCTGAAACTCTACAAGACCTGATACAGGAAAATCTTTTCGAATTTAATGTAGAAGTCAGAAGACCGAGAGTGAGACTTCGTGATTGTCCGTGATCGGCGCGGCGCCTATATTTTTCGAAGAAAACTCAGCGGACGCTATCAAGGGGGCCTATTTCCATCGGACCAGCCAGTAAGTATATGCATGTTGATAACAAGCGGGCTTGGAAATATTCATTTGTATCGTCTTCTATGTGTGCACCGGTTATTCATAACCCGCTTCTAGATGAGCTTCTCTATGCGTCGCGTCGTATCGTTTGTATTGCGTTCAGTTGTGCATCGCAAGACAACGTCCCGAGCTTCAAGGCAGGCGACTTTGGTTCGAACAATCGTACAAAATGGTGGCCGACGATGGTTTTGAATGCGGGTCCATCAATCGTGTGAGAGTCTCACGAATCGGAAGTGAAGCGATCGCCGTCTTTCCGTAACATTGATCGTCGCGCGGCCCGATGAGTGTCAATTTATTTTCGTTACCCGATCCCGGTCCGTTAATTATTAATACCCGACGAGCTTTTGTCGCGGTTAGGAAACTAAACGAAGAAGAAAAAAACACACACATACAGCAGTATATTTTTTAAACTAACGCTGTCAATGTTACAGAAATGGCGGCGAGTGTCACACCGTTTTTGCACGTACATACGTGTACTTTACCGATAGTACGACGTTGCCCCACATTTTTTCTTTTCCTACTTTGGAAGCATCGGGAACATCTATTCCGCGCTAGTCTGAAAAGCAGCTACGGCGACTAGTCGTATAGAAGCCGGTCTATATACGTGTGTACAGTACGGAATTGGTGCTAAAAGCGGGTCGTGAACATACGAACCTGATGGAGGTCCACGTGATCCCTGCTCGTTTCCGCTCCCTCTCACCCGAATTTCTCTCGAGAGTCATTATTAGAAATTCGAGGTATGGTTCGAGTATGGTCGAGACCTGGTTCTTTCTCGGTTTCGTTTCGTTTCGTTTCTTTTTCTCACTTTCGTTCTCTTGCGTTTATCCTCGACGCTATCCTCGCACGGCGAGGACGCTTACCGAATTCGAACGCGACAACTGTCCCGCGGTCGCAAGACAAAACGCACACAAAGAATCCGCTTCCCGACACATGCGTCACCCCTTCGTCACGGTTACTCCGGTTTCTTAATTCTCAACCCTTTGGTCGCACAATGCTTTGAACGAGATATCTCGTGTATCTTTATTACTGATACGAAATTTTAAATTCGATCGACAATTTTTCATTTTCACCGGAACCGAATCGAAAAATACGCTCTCGAATTCTCGTCGATTCGCCTTGCAACCATCACTTTCGACTCTACAAACAAGAAGCGTTGTCTTTTCCTTTCTTTGTTTTTTTCGTTCGAAATACCGAGGAGACTGATTGCAATCGTTACACCTAGGCTACGAATCGGAGACTATCTAAAAGCGTTTCACATTAAAGAAAGAAAGAAAAATCGTTCGCCCAGTTGGATGCACATACACGAACTTCCTACGCCTAATGATGATCTATGACTAAGGTTGTATCACATATGTACAGTCTACCTAGATCTAATTTACGCAAGCGAGACGTGTCTGTCGATGAATATTCAGGCCGAGCATTACTGGGCAGAGCGGAGCACACGATGCGGCAGGATCCGTTCGTTGTCGTCGATTGGTTCATTCTTTCTTTTCTTTTTTCGCTCGAGACATTGAATAGAGACAAGCAAAAGCAATCCTTGAGTAGGCTCGTTTCGAATCAATCAGGATAAAGTTGCCTTCGTCTGTCAAAAATCCGTCTATTGTTTCGGAAGCGCGAGCTAACCCACTCGAGCTACAGGGCGAGCGGGAGACTAAACGAACGCTGTTTGCAATGTATTGCTTAACGCTTCGATTTTTTCGTCCGTTCTCGCCCGATATAGCAAAATCGTCTTTCGTACCCTGTCCGATTAGTTAACCAATGAAATTCTAAATGGAACAAATTGAATTTCGAAGGTAGCTGCTCGTTGTTCGCCCTGTATTTCTAGAAACGAGTTGAGAGAGGAGTTTTCGGAGCGTTTCGCGTCCGTCGAGAGAGCGCGCACGCGGTTTCGAGGCGTAGAAAAATTCATTTCCGGAAAGCATCACGGGCAGATCGAATTTGCGGTGGCCGAGAGAGTTGCACAACCGGTGGTCGCGGGATTTCCCGCGATCGATGTCTTTTGATGCGGAAGAGCATCGTTTCGGGCCGAGCAACTGTATTGCGACGCGGTCGGCGATAAATCAATACGATCTCAGAGGAGAGTGAGAGAGAGAGGCTACGCCACCGCGATCGTGTGTGAATTTCGCGTATCTTTCGCCACGGTTCCTGCTTGCTTTCCGAGGCGCGCCGATTAATGAATAGTAGAAAGAGATAGAGAGAAGGAGAGAGAGAGACGAAAAGAAGAAAAAAACAACGAAGATTATTATAGCACGTACATAGTATACAAAGTCTCAGCGCCAAGCATTGCGGATACGGCATACGATCTACATATAGAAGCGTTTTTATTTCTCAGGCGGCGGCGGCTGCGATCTCTAACGCCAGACGTACGACACTCGAGAAGAAAAGAAAACGGACGCTGCAATTGTTTTCTCTCATTACGGATGTTCTTCCCTTCGGTCACGGGACCTGATTAAATTTCTTCGTGCCGCTGAAGGATAATTGCAGGCTGAATTCTGTTGCTTCGTAAATCTAATTCGACTGCGACGACTGCACATAATTAAATGAAAACGCTGCTCGAGTAAATATCCCTGTCGCGATCGCGTCCCCATTAACAATCTACAACTTTCTCCGCGTCGTTGCCGGTTTTACAAGAAATTTTCAGCCTGACACAATCCGCGCGTTCATTCTTTTGTTATCGATTCGGTGCAGTGCCCCCTCCGCTACGATCTATTTTACGGTGATTTAATCTTCATCGACGTTCGGAATTCTCTAGAGGAAGAAGAAGAGAATTTGTAGATATGTCTAACAAGTTATTCTGCAATAGTTGCATATTAACAACGATAATGTAACATTTTATTTCGGTCGAAAGAATCTCGATTTTACTCGTTATAGTGCAAGGGCGGTTCAGCTAAGTGTGCATCTAACAGGTTACATTTTATAACAGCAATGCTATTACATGATCGATATGTATCGATTGTAGCTCTTCACTTTAACCGGAAGGTTCGTATATTTATATTCAATTATTCGATAAGAAATGGTAGCCTTGACGAAAACGTATCGAAAAAGAGAAAAACATTATTCAAAATGAGAACATACATATGTACATTATTACCGTAGGCGCACAATAAAAAGAAACTCCCTTCTTCTTCTAAGAAATTACGGACGACAAAGAAGTTCTAGTCACTGCAACTATAGAATAAATCGAATAAAGTCAGCGTGTCCGATTTTTCTGGTCGAGCATCGTACTCGCTCAGCGAAGCGAATGCGAATGCGTGTGCGTCGCAGGAGCGAACGGCCGCGACCGAATCGCTTCGATCCCGCTTCGATCCCGCTTCGATCTCGATCTCGATCGCGTTGAGCCGACTCGGTCCCGTCCGATCGGCCGATCGCTGTATTATCATCGAGACTTTTGAGATAGTTACCTGACCCAGTAGACGCAAAAGCATATACATACACGATCCGACGTGTTTAGTGCGAGTATATCGAACACGTGGATTCGAATATCGTCTAGATACACGAGAATTTTTGAGGAAGCACACAGGCGGGTCTCGCTTTACGATCGTGTCGGTAAGACGTTAAGACACTTGCGACGAAGCGTATACATTGTACAGGATGATCCATTATCGATCGCACGACCCGCGATAGAGTAATTCCACGTGGAAAAATGGCCCAAAAATGTCCAAGAAAATTTCCTCGCTGCAGACTTCTTTTTTCGAAATTTACTAATTTTCCAACTCAGTCGCGCAATTTGATGTATCCGTTAAAAATATAATTGGCCAAGAAAGAATTTCGGCCAAAGTTTCCACGAGAAATCATCCTGTCGAGAATCGTACCACTAACAACGGACCACCCCGTGTACGTGGACAGCAGTAGAATATGAGAAGCGTATATAGATGGTACCCTGTGGTGATGTTGCGTGACATGTGTGTGAAGCGGGCACGCCCAACCGAAGCTCCGAGGGGCAAGAGCAGGCTCGCGAGCAGAGCTAGGAGCAAGGGCTGCAAAGGATGGCGCCGAGCTTGGTTCACGAGCTCTCAGCCAGTGTCACCAGATCGAAACTTTTCTCCCACTTTACGTTACCCTTTCTACGACGTCATTTCCCCGTTCCCATGATGCGCGCACCCACACAAACTTCCTCAAATGGATTTGTACATGACATCACGTTCCGAGAATTGCCACACCAACGTGCCAATAGTACTTAGCGATCTTCACATACCATGACGTTTGGGATTTCGACTACACTATCGCATCGTGACGTCACTCTGGTTCTGTCTGTAGCATTTCCCCCTCTATTTATCCGTGAAAAGCCTCGATCTGGTAACGCTGGTTCACGGGCTCCTGATTCTGCGAGCGTTGCTCCTAGGAGCACGGTTTGCGAGCTCTTTGCTCCTGCCCTTGCGCAGAGTACGAGTTGGACGTGCGTGAATCAAGCGTCGTGGTCTTTTCGACCACGGTGTATCTTCGATTCGGTAAAATTTTGGTTATTCGAATTTCACTTGGGCTTCTCGTTACGTCTTCGTAACTGTTCATAATTATAAATAGTTCAACGTTGATGAAAGAAGATCAACGTCGATCAGAGTAAACTATTCTCACGTGAAAACTAATTGATACGCAAGAATTGAAATTGGCCGAACCATGAGTTCGTCGAAAGCATCCGACTCACAAGGGTCCACATATTGGACACAGGCGATCAAGCCTCCGTGCGTATCAAATCCGAGGGAAGACGAGACGGGAATCGATACTGCGAGGAGAATCGTTCACGAGTCCAAGAACCGTTTTCCGATCGATCGTCGACGTATTATTCGGATTGTCTAATTAATACCTCCGCTTCGGTATTGACGCGAATCGGATCGGATCGGATCGAACCGAATTGAATTGGATTGAATCGAATCAAATCAGATCCAATCAAACCGAATCGAATCGATGTACACCGTGGCGTTGGCGGTGGTCTCGCGTCTCACGTGTGAAGAAAAACCACGAGACATCGTCAGCTAGCGTGCCCCGATCGACGATCGGATTATGTTAATGGAGAGAATCGTGTGATAAGAGGCGTTGTGCGTCGATGCGTGTACATTTTTGATTGTGCACGATCGAGAGTGGAGAGAGTTCGAATAATGTCGGAGAGAAAGAGACGGTGCTCGCGTAACCTGTGTATTGTGTGATTGTGTGCGTGGATGTGTGCCTTCACCTGTGTGTGTTTGTATGCATGTATGTATATATCTATGTATGTATCTATGTGTGTATGTATAGTGTAAATCTCTATGTCATGTACGTGTGTTATTACTTAGCGTGACGTAACGTCTTACTTCTTTTTTCTTTTTCTTCCGTCCAAAACCTCCCTGAAATTGGAGAAATGGAGAAACAGTCGTTACACACAGAAACAACACAGAATAGTGGGAGGGGGGTCAGAGGTTCGGGGAGGGAGTGAATTAGGCGAGTGTAAGAGAAACAAGGTTTTCGCTAATGTGCAATCACGGGAACAGTAAATAGGCGGTACACGATTAGGTGTGTGTCAGAAAGAGAGAGAGAGAGGGGGGATGATAGAGAGTGAAAGGACCGTAGAGGATCGATTCGAAGCTTCAGAGGTAGTGGCTAGAAGAGATAGAGAGATAGAGGAACATGGAGAGAGACGTAGTGGGGAGATAAAGAGATGTTGAGAGTTTTATATATATGTATATGTATATATATTTGTATATATTTATATATATGTATATATATACATTCTGTTTATGTATGTATATAGTATTATACATGTTAATATCGGGATGTCCGCGATATATGAGATATTGAAGCAAGTAGATCAGTTAGGGTAAGGAGGGAGAGGTCGAAGGGTTATCAATTGATGGCATCTCGACTTTTTCTTTCTCTCTCTGTCCATCGTCAAGTTTCCTACTCTTGGACCGGCTGTATCGTCGAGATGGCGGAAGGAGATTCTTTTAATTAATACCGAATCCGAGACTCTCGGTGTAAGGGGATGATAGGGGGAGGCTGATCCATCCGGTCTGAATAGCGACAACTGCACTTCATGATGTAATCGAGACGTTCTTCTCGATGCGCCAAGCATCGCGTAAAAACAAAGGAATATGTAAATAGAGATACAAGTTTTTCGACTCACAGTGAAAATCGTGCAGTGTCTTGGGTATTTGAACGAAGTTAGAAACAGGCTCTTGATAAAAATCGAATTACGGAAGAAATTATTTTTTACGGTAGGAATCAATGGAAGACTCTCAGACTTGAAAACAGATGAATTGGAAGACGAATAATTACATTTCTTGGAGAGAGACCCTGCTAAGTCAACAAATGAGCTTGCAAAACAATCGGAGACAGGCAAGGTTACAATCCGTAACCGATTAATACAATCAAGCAAAATGCAGAAATTTGATTTGACAAGAATTCCGCTTTCTGAACGACCTATTCCTTTCCTATGCGGTGTACGATCGAGGCTGTGACGAAACAAGCAGGCTAAGTTAGTTAGGGTTAGTTCAAGAATCCTGATCTTAGCGCACACCTCGTATACAGCCAGTAGTAGTCTCCTTGGCTATGCAGTGGTACGTGCGTAAGGATGGTTTGCTATACATTGAAGAGCATAGAGGAGGGAGAGAGAGAGAGAGAGAGAGAGAAATATATATATATAGAGAGAGAGAGAGGGAAAGAGACAGACAGAGAGAGAGAGAGAGAGAAGTATAGGATACAGCGGTATTTATGTACGTATAGAAACAGGCACAGATAGTGACACTGCAGACATCGAGCTCGTACGCGAACACATCTTTGGGTAACACAAAAACAATACATTACTCTGGCGACAGTCGTGTTATACACATATACATATATATATATATACATATATATATGTATATGGATAGATAGATAGACAGATGTAGGTGTACAAAAGTCGTCAACAGGATAGGCATGTATCATCACTACGTTAGCAGTAAAAAGTCAAGCAAACAATTAACGCGACAATCGGTTTGTTACAACGGGATTTAAAGGTTCAAGAACACCGCAGCTTGACGAATAATAATCATGTAAGTAATATATGACTGGTGTACATGAAGAAACAGATCTCGCAAAAAACGGCACTGCAGCTACGCACAAGAACGAAAACAATTACGGGGTATGAAGAAAAAAATATACGAAAAGAACAAGAGAGATAGTAAATGTCCATCGAGCGTTCACGGACAACACCGTGAAACAGTGCACTCAACGCCGATCAATCCGACCCCGACTCAGTTCCCGTTCCCTTCTTTAACAGAAGGCTTCAAAAATGGAGATTGTTCTCTCGAAAGAGAAATTCGAGGATTATGGGGGCAGAAGATTGATAGGTGTTCGAGTACCGGTCACAATCAGGTGGAAACATATGCAACGCACTGTATGTAGCGATGCTTTGTACGTTGGACGACTCGCTAATATAACATCTGCAAAAGTAGAACAACCTGTGTATCGATGTTAACACGAGCACGTACGACAATCGTTGGCGTCTTCTTGGGGGACTTCCGTTTACTGGAAACGCGCACCGGTCGATTCGTAATTTGCCGGAGAAGGGGAGGGGATGGGGAAGTAATTTAACCACGCCCATCGTTTCGTTACACACGAAATGGAAATTCTCGGTTCTGTTACAGTGTCAACGGTCGAGTTTCTTCTCATTTCTGGTATGTACGTACGTACGTGGATATACGTTATAGGACTTATGGTTGTACGGGAGAGATTGAGTGGATGCTAAAAACGAGTGCGAGGATAGCCGACCAAACTCATCAATTACAATTGTTTATTCATTCCTTCGATCTGGCGATTTTGTGTTAAGGAGATCGACTTCGAAAACTTAAACTTGCGTTCAGGATTGAATTTAAGGTTCAAGTGCAAGTCCGATTTCAGTTTTCGAACGCGACCGATCAGTGTTCGAACATTTTTCGAATTTGCAGGATGCGTTTGGTCGATTAAACCTTGGAAAACCAAAATAAGAACAGAGCGAAAAAATCTTCTGGTAATTGAAATCAGAACTGAAATGTGATCCTACTAGCCAGCCACGATCGCTCGAATCGATGACGGCTATTCTATATAGACGAGAGCAGGTACGCCCGCGTCCCTACCTCGGTTTGCGCTCTCTTCTTCTCGAGCTCCTTCTGCTTGGCATGTTCTTCGGCAATGCGAGCCTCGATCGCTGCCAGGGACTCCCGCGTGAACGGACGGAACAAAAATCTTTCTTCCTCTGATACAGAGTCAGAATCTTCGGACATTGTCTAAGCTGCACACAGCTGAGCCACCTTCCTGCACAAAGAAACAAACGTGAGTCTCCGTGAATCGCGAATAAGAAATGATGGTAAAAAATGATGGCCAGAAGTGATGGTCAGTATTATTGTTACTAACTGACATGCCTCGAGTTTTTAATTTTTGTTATTTTATTCGAGTTAATTGAAGGAAAAAATTACTTGAAAATACTCATTCGAATTAAATACAAACTGAAACTACTATTCTTAATTTATCAAAGAAAAATAATGAAGAATTTGAAATAATTCATTATTTCAAATGATTATTTGTTATCTTATTCCACATAAAATATGTCCAAATCTCATATAAAATAATCGTGGAACGGAATTATCATCCAATAATTGGCAACGAAAAATATGAGAAACGTTTGAGGAAATAACTGCCGTTCGTCAATTCTCGCGACGCCTGAAGTTTGTTTTGAATAAGTAAAACACTCCGAAAATAGAGAAACGAATGTCTAGCTTCTGAGGACGCTTTTAAGCGGAACTAGAAACCACATTACGTATGCATGAGATTTATCGAACATTCAACTTTCACGCTAACACAGTGTCCTCAAAATGGTGTTTCACGGGTCCCTTGGCCACGGATCTATTAAATAACAGCTGGGTTTCCGCCTCGGATAATTGTACAATGAAATGCCCACAAAATGGCTACATCTGCACCAAACAATCGATTCTTCCAAGCAAACACTCAATTCGCTACAACAACATGAATCCATCTTATTTTTCATAAGAATCTTGTATATATACTCACCGATATAGACTGCGGATTTTATGAATTTATTTCAAAAATAAGTGAATGCAATTTCGAACAGTGGAAAAGTGAAAAACACTTGAGAATACCGACGCTCTATCTATTCTATTTGGCCCTTGCGTCCTACAACTAATACAAACCGTTTTTAGCTTGCATTAATAGTAATTTTGACTTCACATGAATCACTTCATACGAGTGATTTACTATGAAATCCGAACCCGCGAGCTTCGATGAAACCAAGGCTAATTCTCCATCAAACACTCGGAGCTATTACCGCAATAACCGAACGAATCTCTCGATTCGAAAACGCTTCGAACTTCGTAAGTGCATTGTCGAATCGTACTTCGATGAGAGTTACATTATTTGTCTTACCATCCAAACTTGTTGCATCACCCGACGACATGTACAACAACACCAGATGCATTCGTCTCGATCGAGAAAAAAAATACGGCGCGCAAAGTTTGCCGACAATAACTTTCCGGGAGCATTTGCGAGCACGCGTTTACCGAAACTTTTTTGTTCGCGCGAAATCATCCTCGGAATGACGTCTCAGATTTTAATGGAACTTTTTTCAGATACTTACGTACGAACTACGCACTAACAAAACGAAAATATAGAATGGAATTATTCTAGATTGGACGAAATGTTTAATTTTCGACTTGCAGGAGCGACACTGATGCCTCTAGCGGCGTAGAAGTGAACTACGAATGAAGATAGAGAGAGCCTTGTCTCTCCTACATGTTACTCGCAAGAGAGACAAAGACAGAGAGATAACGAGACTTCTGTAGATAACTAGCCTGTGTTCTGCACGGACAGTGATCGCACACCGACATAATCTTTTTATCACTGCGTCTACCGCGCCGACCGCGCTGAGAGTTCAATCGAAAGCCTGTGGAATAATACAGAGAATATTTCGATACAAAAATTATCAAAAAATATTGCGTCTTCGCTTCACGAAGTTGTCGCAAGTTCATCGAAAATTCAAAACGCTTTGTTATCTCTGGAGCTTGGAGCTTCTTAATTTTTCCGCATCTGTTGCTCCAGTCACTGCAAATTTTTGTGCAGGGGGTGAAAATGAGATGTGCCGTGTTTCTAGGAGACTGAAAATCGAGACTTACTTTTGATCGGTGCTAACAGTTTCTGAATTGTGATGTGCGCGTGTCCCACGATGCGGGGGGGTAATAGAGTGACTGCGGCTGCGGTGGCTGCGGCTGCGGCTGCGGCTGCGGCGGCGGCTGCGGCTGCGGCTGGCGAGGACGATACCGGTGCTGAGAACCGCACGACTTGCCGGCTAGAG
Source organism: Lasioglossum marginatum (assembly GCA_028455795.1). Lineage (NCBI taxonomy): Eukaryota > Metazoa > Arthropoda > Insecta > Hymenoptera > Halictidae > Lasioglossum > Lasioglossum marginatum. Next base: position 480,820 of record CM052270.1, read on the forward strand.
GCCGGTGTCTGGGCGTCGATTCGGAACGCGTCGTGCCGTCGTCGATGCGATTCGACGACGCCGTTACGTACGATCGGACGGATAAATGCGCCTCGTGCAGGTGCAGCACGTCGATTGCCGATCTACCGATCCTCCTTCTGTCCCTTTTCTTGTTGATCGCCGTGACGGCCTCGATCACGCGAATATCTCCGCCAATACTTTCGATACCGTTGCTGCCACTATCGCTACTTCTAACGTCACTTCCTCTGCTTTTGATGCTAATGCTGCTATTATGGCTGCTCTTGCTATTTCTTCTGCTACTTCCGATGCTGCTGATGCTATTGCTGCTGCTATCTGAATATCGTTCCGACGAAATGGCGATGAAAAATGACGGACGCGCTGCGGCAGTGCGTGCTATGTCGGGGACCGTCCAACGCGAACCAAGATTTTTCATGTCCGACCTAAACAACCAACGAAAACTATTAAACCAATGTCTACGGCTAAGTCGACTACAGTGAAATCTGGATGGATCGCAACTTTCTTGGCGTCTGGACATTCTACGAGGTTCGTGGGTCAAATACTACTTGTTGATTTCGGAATTACTTTTCCGGGAGTTACGCTTGATAATAGAAGTCGGCGAACGAAGATCCCAGGCTAACTCTCAAGTAATTGATTTTAGGGTTCACAGATCAGAGGAGGACCCGAGGACCTGCTGAACTAGGATTATTCTTCGTTATCTGCCATCTTCTACTGTCAAGATTGCAACTCGTCCAAATGTGTACACAGAAGAAATATAAGTAAGGTAAGTGATAACTGAAACCGATCGTGTGTGCGAGTAGAATAATTTATAATAAAAATGTTTATGTTTGAAAGTTTAGACACTTTGCTTTTTGAACACCTTCCGTGTCGCGTGAGATCCATTTCAGATCGTATTTCTAATTTATTTAACATTCGTATTTTCGAAATTTGCGAACGTCACAAAATCTGTAGGCTAGCAATGAATAATTAGGTTTCTTGTAATATTTCATGAATTATTGTATCGTAATTGCAAAACGAAAGATTGTAAGTTTCGAGATGAGAGAGTAGCGATATACATGGAAACAAGAAACTATCGTCGGTAAAATGGTTCATTGAAAAAGTGTCGCGCGATTCTTCAATGACTTTTGTACTGAACAGTCAACACTCGGCTTCACGCGAGAAGGAGCACTTTATCAGTCTTTGTTGATTAAAAATGAATAGGCCTCCCAGGGACATACAAACACAGAAACAAAAAGAATCAGACGATCGGATTTCTTAGCCAGGGATTTGAGTAAGGATCCCTCGTTTCCTAGCAATTGTTCCAGAAATCGAACTATCTAGGTCATCAACAGATTCTTTCCTCCTTGTGCTCGGCGTTAGAAAATGACTACCACGTGCGAGAGTTCCTTACAAACCTTAATCCCTGCCGAAGAATCAAGTGATCCCTGTTTAATCATTGTGCCCCTAAGAAGTTTATCCGAAATATTCATCTGTCGAATCCTAAATCAGACGTTGCTTGCAATCTACTTTCGTGAGTCGTTCTAGAAATATACATTATGTATTTACCAATACCAATGGAAAACTTAACTGTGAATAGAATGATAGTATAATATAAATTCAATCTTCTCACTCTTTCATGAAGCAACACGCCACGCATTTCTAATGCTCGGTGGGTTTAGTGACTATTTGACTGCAGATTTTATGCATTTATGACAATTCAAGGACGTTCATATGTTATCTCCGATTTATTAAAATTGACAGGATTTTATGAGAACTGTTACCTAAATAGACACCCGATATCGAGCGTGCTAAGAATCCCCGAATCATCATCAATTTCGCGGGGTAATAAATAAATGATATAATAAGTAAATTTCTAGCAGTAAGTCATCGCCAGTGAAGAAAGCGTTACTGGAACATACAAATTTCTCTTTGCTGCAAGTTTTCATAAATCAACGCGAAAAGATTCATATTCGTACGATTCCCCGCAGTCTATTTATCAATGCATGTCTCAGCTCCGGTTCCGAATACAAAGAAGCCTCGTTAAACTTTGCCAAGCCCGCCGTTGCTCTAGACTTTAGGCGATCGTGTCCGCCACGTACAGTTACGAACAAAAGTACTGGCACTGGCAAACTTGTCTTTTAATTATACAACCGCAGACGAGCCTACCGTTTTTCAATGAACCAATATAAAATTTGTTGTAATATTCCAAAATTTCGCAAAAAATTTAACAAACATTCTAAGAACAAAAAGCTATTATTTGCCAACAATATCGACTTTCTGGACCACCTTCTTCCATTCGCGAATCACTCAGGGGATTAATAAATAAAAATTAACCGAATATCGTGGTTTTTCTTTCAGCGATATGCGTCTGTATAATTAAAAGCCGGGTGTGCCAATAGAATAGTATAAACACAGAGAATCGGCAATCCGCCGATAACTACACCAAAAACAAACAAACATCGGTATACCAACAATAAAAACGGATCGCGTCAACCAGATATAAAACACAACATTCGTGTTATACTCACGTGTGAATGAAGCGACGGGTGCGATCAATCCGTTATCCGAAATAACATAGTCTGATTCCCAAGTCGATCGATACTTATCTACAACAGTAACAAACAGAAATCTACATGAGTCGAAAGCGAAACCCCGCATTCGTGAATACATTAAACCCGCGAAAGGCTCCGTGTGCTCCAGTATCGATTCTGGAATGGAATCAAAGAGGAATAATTTCTACCGACATCGAATGTTTCGAGAGAGAGCGAGAGAGAGAAAGAGAGAGAAAGGGTGGGAGGGGGTAGATCCCGAAGGATCGAATATCCTGCGGCGATTAGGGGAATGGGTCCTCGGGGTTCTCTTAGCAGGCGTGTTCACGCATATTCACGACAACAAAAATTTACACGAAGCATGCGATATAGGGGCGGCCCGCGGAAGGGTGTCGGTGGTCTTTGACCGAGTTTCGCGCGGTCGATCATATTCCGTCGGAACTCGGTCACGCGCTTATGTATCGGTGTCGTCGTCGTCGTCGTCGTCGTCGTCGTCGTCGCCGGCGTCGCCGGCGTCGACGTGGTCGGTCGTTTGTCGATGTAGTGGTCGTCGTCGTCGCGACGCCAACGGGGCACGCGCGCGCGCCCATACGCAGATCAGGAAAAGTAAGAGTGAAGGGTTGATTGCCAGTGGAGCGAGTATACGCAGGATCGGGCTAGCCGAGGTGGCCTCCCCGAGAAAGAACGAAGACACCCGAGCCAATCTACTGGACTGTCTTCCCAGACAGCTGGACACCTCCCTACCGAGCTCGAGCCACTCGAGTCTCGCCAATCAGCTCTCTCGGCCAGCAAAATTTTCTTTAACAATATTCACTTTTTCGAAAGTGAATATTAACCCATTGCAGTCGGAGCTATTTTGACTCGGAAATTACTCTCTGAAATTTTATTTAGTGGCAAATGCAATTTTTTTCCTGCGTAACAAGTATACTCGTCATTAGGCAAAAAATTACATCTTTTCATGACGCGTGTGCTCGACATAATTAGTACGGTGTTCGGTTATGCTGATTTATTAAGGACCTCGATGAATATTGTCTGGGGACTAACAAAGTTTAGCAGACTATATTTAAGTTAATATGAAGTTCAGTTTGGTAGTTGAAGATTCTGACGGAATAGTTCGATGAGTATCGAAACTCAACGTATCGTATACTACACTCGTATCAAAGCGATTAATTATTTCAATAGCGTCGGATTTTTCTTTCACAACTGGCTTACGAATCTCTCGATTAGCAAAACCAAATCCATAATCTTAATGCTTCGCCCACCAAACTATTTTAAAAAATGAAATAGCATTACATCGTATTCCTGAATACGATTGAATTTTTACTTATTCTTATATTTCTTCTATAAATCTGATGAAAAAGACGAGAGGAACTATCGAAGAAAGATTATAGATCCTGACACTTTTTTTTGCTTTATTGATTTTCTGCTACTGCAGTACCGAACGCACCACGTGTTGCTATTAGACGCGATAATCTCCCGAAAATTCGATTTATTCGCGTAAATGATGCTCCACTACTAGCAAATTTGATTTTAATCGCATCATCAGAAATTCCAGTTAGTCTCTATGAGGATTTCGTAGAATTTTCTGAATGGCCTAATATAGAATATACACGCTCCAATTGTTTGAACGCGCGACTTTAAAAGGAACATTAGAGAACTATAGTAGTTTCTAAAAGCTATTCCCTTTTATTTCCGGATGAGGAAAAGTACGATAGAAACGACGAAAGTGATTTGTTATGTACACAGTCCGACGGTGCTGTGACCGAACGAGTGTAAAGGCGATATAAAAAGTTTTGCGAAGAAGACTTTAGTTTAACCGGCGGTAAACGCTCTGGTAAGCCTATTGGGATTGAGGTCATGCTATGAGTATGGTGGGGTCGGAACGGAGTGCTCTGCTATAAGCTTCTGCCACCTAATTAAACTATTAATTCCGCGAGCTATTATACCCAATACCAAAATCGGAAATCGCCAGAATTAATTAACAACAACAAAGCAACGCTGAGAAGTTCCTCAAAAAATAATCGCGCACGAGGATCTCGGATAATATTTCGCCAATTTTTCGTTGTATGTCTTTTAGAAGTTAGAACAATTGGTTTACTACATGACGTAAACAAGAAATTTTGACACAACTGGTCGGAATTGCAGAGGAAATATTAAAAGTTGTTTTTTACAACTTCTTTACGAGGAGTCATATTGAAAAACATAAAAATTCGTTTTACGAATTTCAATACATTTATTGATTACAAAGATATTGATCGGATCCGCTGTATTTCAATTTATTGAATTCCAAATATTTTCCATACAATCATTGTCAGTGTAAATTTTCGCAGCCACATAAAAACAGAAAATATCTCGTAGATTCAATCTATACTGTAAAAAGTCAATCGCCATTTTTTGAGAGCACATTGGTCCGAGCCGTCTATCTGTAAAACGGTGGATCCACATAAACGCGCGGTACATTTATTAACAAACTTGTAGTATGTCTGGGAGCCACGAATTGTCCCATAGGCGTCGGAGGATCGAAGTTTCGAGTGTTCTCCGATATTCGAAGTCCCCGGAGCTCGATAAACCGGTCGCGCGGAGGGGCAGGGGGAAGGGGGAAATGTACGACGAATATTAGAGGAACACATAATTCAACGGTTATGGAGTCGACGAAGCTCAATTTAATTGCCTATTGCAGCTTTTATCCTGCGGATATATGACTACAATAAAAACGGCACTCTGCCAACACGCAGGCTGGAGAGAAACGGGGTCAGGTATGTCTATGGTAAATTAGCCTTCATCGGGAAATCAACAAAAGCATTCGACGTTACGAGAGGGCTCCGCTAAAAGGTCTAAGAACCCGCTTTTTTTTAGTTCATTCTTTCGTCAACGATACGAATGTTTTTCTCCTTGTCACCGGGACGCTCGAAAATACGATTAACCGGGACCCGCCATTTTACGCGCCGACTATGCTCGTCGGATCGCTGAAAGAGAATCTACTCAAAGAAATTGACAATTGGATTTTTTCAGTTCTTTTTTCCGAGATATACGAAACGTTTGCAATCCACAATTAATTAAACAGATGCGGAAAGTCTTGTGACCAAAGATTAGCAGAATGTTTATTTCCACATTTATTTATACTTTACAATTTCTTGCAACCGATGTAGACAATTTTTATTCTGCACAAAAAAGTATTGGTCCATCATCGAATGTTTCATGTATAATACCAATACATAACACGATAGAACAGTATGTAGAAGGAAGAGAATTCTTTAGTTATAATAACATAATACAGAAGAGTGTTCATCACTGACTACCGGATTATCGAACTTGTGCTACTTATTACGGGCTGTGTAAAGCACGGTTTCCATCGACTTCCGACCGTTACGGAAATATCGCGAGAAGACGGTCCAAAGGTCTTCTTGAAAGCCCGAATCACGGATCAATAAATAGTCGTAATTCATACAGCGGTCTGTAATATGGAATGAGTGCATAATCTGCCTCGAGTGCTCTCGCAATCCTCTCACATCGAAAATTCTCAACGGATTCATCAACATCATTTTATTTTAAATCTACACGGTTTTTTATATCCTATATCCATTTGGTAAACCTACAGGACAGGAAAATTTGAAAATTTGACCATCCCTTTCGTGGAGCAATGCTTTGAATATATTATAGGTAGTCTGCGGATTTTATGCATGTACATACGTCGAGAATGAACAGCTGGAATACAAAACTGTAAAGATACGAGAAGAATTTAAAGATAGTTGTTTCTCACAATGAACTTGGAAAATGTTCATAACGCTAAACAATCTGCGGTCTAATTGCAAGAGATATGCGAATATTTGCCTCCATCAGATATCAGAGAAAGAATTATGCACCTATATCAAAGATTCGGACGTTTTCCAAAACCTTTCGACTTCGTTCGAAGGATTCGAATCGCAAATTCGAATGAAAACTGAAACAACAGAACAAGCGAGCAGCTGTCCATTCGAATTCAGTGTACAGCAAAATTCAGTAGATCCGTCTAGAAAAGATAATTATCGCGAAATTTCAGAGACGAAAATATGGTGCGAATTCGGAAGAGCGAAACGTCCGAATTATAAAATGGCGATGGCTACTGTCACGAATGCGATGGCCATTCTTACTTATTGTTGTGGATCGACGAGTGTCGCGAGGACGTGATATATTCTCGAATTTTCCGAGTTGGAACGATTATGGCGTAGGTGGGGGGACAGAACGATTCCGATTATATCGGAGCTCGATCGAGTACAAAAACGCGCGAGGTGCGTCCGTAGAGGTGGGCTACTGCATTCCCCGTAATTGCAAGTCTGCCATCTTGATGAAGCGTCGAGCGCGCCCAGTGGCGCCACCAGAAACCACCGCCGCGCCGACAGAAAACCGTTTTCTCCGCGTCGTGATGTGGCATAGCAGCGACCCGACGCCGACACCGCTGCCGACGTTGCGTGACGTCACGAACCAGGCCGGGTACGTTGCGGAAAAACGTTGTCATGACGACGACCGCTGACGCTACCGCCGCCGCACCGTCGTTACCACCACCATCCGCGATCCCTCTAGCTTCCACCAATGCCAAGGATTAAAAATGGGGGGATCCGATTTTTTCGATTCGCTCATTCCTCTACTCCCCCCTCTCCCTTCTCTCTTTCTCTCGTCTGTATTTTTTTCGCACACAGTCCCTTTTTAAACCGTACTGAAACGGGTGTCCGTTAACCGTCGCGAGGGTCACGAAGACGATTGAAAAGAGTGGAAGTCGTAGCCCATGTAGGTCACCCCGTTTGAAGTGGAACTACCAGCACGAAATTCAAAATGGTTCTTGGAAAAAGGTTACACGATTGAAAACTGCTCGGGAACGTTTAAAACTTTTTTTCAGCTTAGTAGGTTGAATGAAATTGATGATAACGTCGGGGATCAGTGTGACACGGTAACGACCACCGGCGACGCTAGAGCCGCGACTGAATGGAGCCGCACGAACAATTAATCTGTTCTCGGACCTAAGTAACTCGACCGTAGTTTGAATCTTTCATGATCTCGAATGCAGTTGAAACGCAAGACGAGCATAAACCGATCCGATCCGATCGGAACGAAGCGATACATGGTTCGAATCATTACGAAAATATTTCGCGTTGGACTGATTGTAATTTTCGGTGAATTGTGTGATCGAAATTAAATGGTAGACTATCGACACGCGAAGAGCGTTGAAATATGCAGAATGTACACCGTGGAGGAATACCAGGAACACGAGGCAGTAGAAGAGGCTAAAAGTCAGACGCAATAGATAAATTCTACCTGGTACTAAAATATGCGATATTAACGTTTCAGTGAGGACAACAGCTTATTTATATCTAAGCAAATAAAATATAATTCTTCCTGAATGGTTTGTACGGAATTCGAAGTAGTATAAGATGGCGAGAGTCAGACAAGTCAGATTTGTTCACTATGTAGAAGAAATTGTAATATCGATCTTCTTTAACGAGAATGTTGCGTTTATGCTGAAGGTCTACAGTATATGTACACACACTATCTTGCAGGAATGAGTTTTAAGTAGTACAAGATGCCGACAGTCAGACAAATTAAATAAATTCTGAATCGAGCAGAGTGCATTTACCCCTAAGAATGTCTAAACCACGCATGACCGTACTGCTATCTTCCAGGAACGTAAAGAGTGTGAAGTAGTACAAGACGCCGATTGTCGGGCATGCCAGATAATCACTATTTAGAAGAAATTGCGATATCGATTCTCTAAAACGAGAATACTGCGTTTACGCTTCAGCAGGTCTGAACTATGCACGACTGCACTACTGTCGCGTCGGAATGTAAGGAGTCCGAGTAGTATAAGATGGCGAGAGTCAGACATACCAGATAAATTTGCTATTTCAAAGGAAGAGTTACATCGATCCTCTAAAAGAAGGAAACGATTCGTTTATCCTCAAGCAGGTCTGAATTATATATGAATACACTGTCGTTTTGTAGACATATAAATAGTCCGAAGTAGTATAAGATACCGATAGTCAGACATAACAGGTAAATCCATTATTTTAGACGAAATACCACATCGATCTACCGGCTGCCGAACTGGGAAAACTGCTGCATTTATGTCTCAGCTGTTCATCTGTTTCGTAGGAATCCGAAGAGTTCGCAGTAGTAGAGGATGACGAGAGTCAGACACACTACGGCGAAACTAGTAAGAAGTTCAACCGCAGGCTACATCGAATATCTCAAACTAGGGATCATTACTTTAAAGTCTATTTTCGGGCAACAACAAACTACGGACTCGTTTAGGCATTAAAAAAATCAATGCGTCACAGTGAAATTTACATTCCAGCGATGTAGAGACGAATAAAATATTTGTCCAATAACGAGGTAATTCAATTCTCGCAAAAAATGTTTGCAAGACACGGGAACCAAATAAACATTTTAACTAATAGATCGATGTGCTTAAAACTTTTTAATTTTCATCGTGAATACATAAAATCTGCAGTTTGAAAATCAGATTTCCGGAACTTCTCGTAAAAAGATGAGACAGTTATTAATAGTGTAAAACGACGAACCACCCTGTATATTGCGTTTCCCCATTTCCCATTGTAACGGAATCATGCTCTGAAACGATCGACGCCGAGCACGATGTTTGATGGAGATTAAAGCGGCAGATACATAATACGGATTGTTGCTCTCCCGGCATCAGCTGCAACGACACGACCCACAAAAGACAAAGTATATCCGAAGCTAAAGTATAGTGCAGAACAGGGCCATGCGTTCTTGCGAGGACAATCGATCGATTGTCCGTTTGCCTGCCTGTCTGCCTAACACCTGACTCCTCTTACGAGTCTAACTCGCCGTTGCGCTTCGGGAGACCAGCTAACCGCCAGATGCGATCTCGATCAAGTGTTCTTCATCAATCGATAGAACCTTGAACCCTCTTATTATTTTCCCTATACTTCATCCCCGTGTGCTGCCTCTCCATCGAAAGTCTTTCCCCGCGTGCTTCCACGACCCGGCGCGGCGGTCTAATATTAAAAGTCCCCTTGGAATCTCGATGTTGCTACCCTTCAGAATTTTACTCGGATCATTTGCAATTACAATCGAATCCTACCGAAATATCGAACGAAACTTTCTTTCTCCAGGCAGCTCTCCTACTTTGAGATCTATGAAAAATTATCCTGCATACGAAACAACGATTCAAAAATTTCGAATAAAGTTTCTCCATCGAGGGATCCGCTTCGGGGATCTTTGATTATACGCTCGATTTTGTAGAAAACAACGAAGTACATGATCCGAATGTTTAGAATCAACGTAAGAGATATAATAACTGAACTATCGAAAGTTAATGTGTTGAACAGTGCCTATATGCATTCGATGATTAGTTAAAGTCAGTTCTCATGAAAACAACCCCCTACTGGTAGACGTTTTAATCTGAAATTGTTATTAAAATTCATATCATATGATGAAGTCAGTGATGGTTCCAGCAAATTTCAATTTTTTTTGTCCAATACAAAATATTGTAGATCGAATAATGCTTAAATTATGTACAAGCGGCGTTCCCTTCTCAACTACTTCCGAGGTACACGGAGACACAGAGGAGGCACGCTTAAGCAATTCCTATCGATTCCGACTGCCTACAGGTAGAAGCTCGACACAGTCTCCAGAAAAATAACAAAAATCCCCCCTAAAGCTGCACGAGAATCGACGGAGCAATAAAGTCGATCGAAAGTCGGTGGACACCTACAGCTTTCGGAGCATTTGTGCTCCGAACGTTGTGCGAGGCATATCACACCTGTTGCATTTGCCCGCCCATCGTTTGCCCTGCAAAATCTCCCCCCTTCTTTCACCCTCGCCGTTTCTGGTGCGCGCGCGGTTTTTGTGCCACCGTTCCTCGACATGGCGCATTCCAAATTAGAAAGACTCGAACCCTCTTCGAGCGAGGTTGCAACCCCTCTGGAACCCCACCCTCGAGTCATCGTGGCCGACAGTTTCGAGATCGCGAAAAGAATGACCCAAAAATTCTGCTTGGTTTTGCAACTTTTTGTGAGAAATAATAATGTTTATATCAAGACACGAATCTGTGGAAACTTCCGAGTTGACAATTGGTTCTCAGATATCAGAAGTTCGTTAACGTATCAACCTAAAAGGACTTTTAGGTCTGTTTAATGAGTTTTTTTAACTTTTAGTTATTGTTGTAAATGGATATTGATCATATCCACGGTACCACGCAATTCGTACAATAATATTCGGTAATTGCTTCTCGTCCAATTTCACCTTTATCAAGAAATATAAAAATATGATGGTGCTTTCTGTCGCGGTGTCGAGATTTCATGTACACTTTCACTGATAATGAAATTTCAATTATCCGAAGCTGCTGTTCCGTGTTCAGAATTTGTTCTACACTTGTGAATAAAAAAAATTCGCATTAACGAACTTTGTCAATAAAAATTTTGAAGCGATTCATGCCTTGATACGAAATTATGAAGGAACATGGCAGAAAAATTAGAGCGAAATTCGTGAAGAAAGAGATCCCTTTTATCGCTCTTTGCGAACGGCTGTATCGGTGAGAAAAATTCAACGATTGATTTTCTTATTGAACTAAATACAAATAGCTGACTATACGATTTGGATTCTAAAAAATCAAAAGTTCGATTGATCGTTTGTTATCTCTCTTCGAGGACTAAAGGAAATAACGAAGAAGAAGAAATGGAAATAGCGAAGAAGAAATGTTAATTATACAAAAATATGAATTTTCAGTATTTGAGTATATTCATCTAATAACTAGGGATCAGGATCAGGGAGCGTCGATAAGCAAGAATGTCTAACGAGTGGATGTTCCAAAAAAAAATAATAATTGACCGAGGAAACTTTTCCACGCCAAACGCCAACAAGTAAACCTCGACGATTTTCCACAACGATTTTCCTGAATTAAACGTTGTACGCCCGAGGTGGCAGCAACAGGGATGAAGTCTAAGAAATCAGCTTTGACGTCACGCTTTTCTCGCGCCGAATGGATGGGGAAATACGCTTCCTTTTAGCACAGACAATGTAGCTTTGATACGACCTTTGACATTACACGGCTATAGGATCGATCTTTTATTTATTAAGGGAAATAGTTCATCAAATTTTAAACGGCGAAGACGCGCGCGGTGATGGGACGTCTGTTTCCTTTTCGATGTCCTGAATTAATTAATTGGCTGCGACTTTTAATTGACGATAACAACGCGGCAACGCGATCAATCGAACAGCCTCGTCGCATCGCACCGATAACAAGGAAAAGATTCGAACATTCCGAAACGGTTTATACGTTCGTTAGCGATAAGAATCGTCGGGGGTTTAATGTAGCCACCGGTGACTCGACCTACAAACCTAACGCTCCTTTTTTTCCGGGCGAAAAAGGGACACGGCCGAACGATCGAACGGCTCGGAATGTTCAAACGAGAACGCGATCAGGATGAATCGGAACAACCGGAGTATCGTATCATCGGTACCACAGAGAGAGAGAGATAGACATAGAGATAGCGAGATAGAGATAGAGAGAGAGACGGTTTTCACACGCGTTTACCCGCGATAGAAAGTCTCCGGGAACGACGCTGTGCACGATAGTCCGGTGATCGATATCATCGCACGACTCTTAAGCGGATCGTGCACGTCGTATTGACCGGCAATTTTCGCGCGGAGGAAGGTCATCACGAGACACAAGAATACAAGCCATACGGGCATACAGAGGAACACGATATAACCCGCTGTCACGAGCGCTTGCGAGCACGACCTTCGCGGTGGCACATAAAGCTCTCTCTCCCTCCCTCTCTCTCTCTCTCTGTCTGTCTGTCTGTCTCTCTCAGCCGAAAAGCTATTTCACGTGCGAGCCGATCTCGCGAGATGAGTCCGCGAGACCGTACACCCCGAACAATAAGCGAAAGAAGAGGCAGAGAAGGCAGAAGAAAGAGAAGAAGAACAAGGAGAAGAGAAGGGTAAGAGGAACAAAAGGAAGAGTCGAAGCGGTTATCGCTAGTGAACCCCTGACTGATCCCTGACCGAGGCGGTATCGATCGATATATCGGGAATGGAACAGCAGTCGCGCGTCACGCTATAAGTAGATATATGTCACCCGCGCGCGCGCGCGCGCGCGTGTGTGTGTGTATACGTGTAAGTATGCGTGTGTGTCACCTTACAGATTCGATTCATGTGCTATCCTTCCCGAGCTAATCGAAATAGGCATAGGTGGTCGCACGATAATTGATTAGCGGAGAGAAACGTTTTACGTCATCGTCGAGGACGAGCGTGTGTCCGCCCGTGTGCGCTCGAAATCCCAGCGTCTCCAATGCGACGACCACGATGATCACCACGACGACGATCAGAGAGACTGATTATGAAACGCAGAGTCTATAGAGAGAAGGATCCACGCGAGAAGAGCGCCATTATAGCGCACCCAGCAAGCGGAGAACACACGCGGTCTTTCGATCTCTATAAACTATGTGTGGATCTGTGTGTGTGTGCGCGCTAGAATCGCGAAACGACTGCGACAGGCGGGGGGTCGAATGGGGATGAAGGGGAGGAGGGCCCGTGCACCACACGCACCCTCCGTGTGTTTATACGTGCTGTGTGTCGGAGACCGTTTCCACTGGCGGCCAGACCGCGGTTTACTTATGAGCACCGGGGGATCGATCCCTTGGTCAATGTTTGCCCCGATATACCCGAACCGAGAGACACGTACGTATGTATATGGGAGTGCAACACTTACGGTCGAGGAGTTTCTCCGGCAGCAGTAGATAGTCGCGGCTTGAACGAAAAAGAAACACGACGTAGCGATATGGAGAAGAGGCACTGCGACGTCGAGGAGGGGCGGGTTCTGAGATACCTCCGCGGGCCTTGCTTGTTCAGCCTCGGCAAGGGTAGCACACTACCAAGCAACGTACACTGTAAACTTAACACCGTACCACGACAAACTTTTTATTTCTGGTCTCTCTGTCTCTGTATCTATCTATCTCTCTCTTTTTTTCTATCTGTCTCGCTCGTTGATTCTGTCTAGCTCCCGTGGTTGGTGGTCTAGCCTCGTTCCTCCGGCGATGCAGATAACGAGAGTTCGGGTATCTTCGAGATATTAGTCCGAGAATCTTCTTGATCTTGCTCGTGTATCCGTCTTCTTTTTCTTGTCCGTTTGTTCTGCTCGTACACCTTCTTCCACTGCCTCTTTCTCTCTCGTTCTCTCTCTCTCTCTCTCTTTCTCTCTCTCTCTCTCCCTCTCTCTCTCACACTTCCTAGGTCTCTGTTCTTCACCGCAGCGGCAAGGACCCGCCCCGTGTCGCGCTACACAAACGTGTAGTGGATAAAGAGAGCGTAAAATTTGCTCTGCGACAACATTATCTGGCCGGTTATCGGTATCTCGCTGCAGTCGTCATTTCTTCGTTTCCTCGAGTCTCGCCGCCCGCGTCGCAACGAAAATTGATCGCGTTGCGCGCGACGGTCCCTTTCTGGGGGACAGACCCGACGCGTTCTACCTCGGTCACCGCTGTCACCCCCGTATTGCTGGTTTCTCTGGCTACTAACACGATTCCTTCCCGTCTTTCCTGCCTTCCTACCGTTCTTCGTACCCTTAACTACCCTGACCAACTGGATCCTCTCCACTTCCTTTCTCTGTTGGTTCCTCCTGGCACATAGACGCGCGCGCGCGCGCCCTTTCTCTCTCGCTCTCTCTCTCCGTCCCTCTTCCTCTAGATTCCGCGGTCTCTCTATCTCTCTCTCCACCGTCTTCAACCCGACTATCCCGCCGCTCTCCTCTTTCTACGTTTCTCCGTGTTTCTCTCACTGCCTCCCACCTATCAAGCGCACACTTTCTCACTCTCTTTCGCACCCAATCCCCCCCCCCCCGATTTTCAACCCTTCTCACACTTGATCGCCACTAGTACACTATCTTTCTCTCGGTTTCCCTCGACGTTTTCCTACGTCCGCGCGGCTACGTCCTGCTCCGTTTGCCTCTCCGTAATCCGACGAGACCAGTCCGCGAAACTTCACCTCGTACACCAGTTCGAATCCCACTCAACAAGTCTGTTAACCACCCTGTTCGTCTGGCGCGCCGTTTTCCTGCCAGAAAAAGCTTCTCTCGCGGACTGTCGCGATTAGACAACCCCGACGCGGACGTTATTGCACCGCCACGCGCCAACCTCGCGCAGCGGACTCAACTCGAACTAGTTTCGAGGCACCCCGCTGTACCCGCACCATTTGCAACCCGCTCTACGCGAGTCACCCCCTGTCCGACCACCCACCGGACTCGACTACCCTGCGCGAGAGACTGTCGCAACTACAAATCCGTACCCGACCAATCACGATTGCGGTATATGGATCCTCTCTCCAGCGCTAACATCGGGTCCACCGAAGAATCCCCCCCCCCCCCCCCCTTCCCACTCCCAACGGAAACCTTTTGCACGGGATTCTTTCGGACGATCGTCCGGTTCCAAGATCCACGGTTCGTTTTCCCTTTAGTAATACCCCGTTCAATTATAAATAGTGCCGAGGTCGATATCGCGGTTAGGATTCGTAAATTCGCACGCCCCGGACTTCCGTACCACGAATGGATCAATGAAATGTACTCCTCCGCCGACAGCACCTCACCCGCCACCCCCCGTGATAGTGAGAAACACGGTACCACATCGCGCCACCCTTACTAACTTTACCTGAAAACATTCGTCCACCTTTTCGGAACAACCGACCACTTCTGCATGCTCGGCACTGTAGAGCTTTCTTCTTGGAACTGGCGAGCGATTGTGCTGCGATCTTGCCCGTCATTCTGATACCGTCGCCATTGTAACGGAGCACAATTGTGTCTCTCATTCAATGGGGATTATCTCGACGAACTTTCTGCTTATTGTCTTTTTCTTTCACTTTTTTTTATTGGTCCCGCGGATCGAATCGTTGGAAAATACAAATTCACAGAAACGGTAGCTGTCTCTTTCTCTCTCTCTCGTTCGTTCGTTCTCTTTCGTATGCGTAGTTCTAGTTTATTAATGAAATGTGTATAAATTTGTACAGAATAGTTCGTTTGCATTACATTAATGTATGTATTTGTCAAATCGGTTCATTGAACCAATTTGGAAATTCGTGTAAAAAATATATGTGCTATAATATACATGTATATAAATATAGGAAAATCTCTTTGTTTAACGGTGGTATCGCAGATGCAACTAAACGTGCTCAATACGCCTGTCGAACACGACGTAGAAATTTTTGTACGATCTAGAGATTCTATCATTGACTTATGTACGACTCGCTACTTCGCTTGTGTAACTTGCGCACGCACAAGTATATACCGGTTGCTATTAGAATGACGAACGGAAGGCCGAGGCCGATGGAGATAATCATGATCACCAGGTAGGAGAACTTTTCGTTCGGTGGTGTACCGTAACCAATTAAAAACGTCCTGAAAAAAAAAAGACATCAGATTCGTTCGAATGTGTAATACAACTTGATTGAAACGAAATTGAAATATACCATGTGGAATAAGACGTTCTTCTGTAAAAACCGTCCCCTTTCGCTCCCACTGATACTATTATCCTTTGAGTGAGCAGATCGTTTACTTTGTCTCCATAATAACAATACAACATAGAGTTCTCAATTGCACTTGTGTGATCTGAAACTTTTATCGGTGGGTATTGCACCGTTTCCGTGGAATTTGTTGATTCGCGAACTACGCTTGTATAGGAGACTGGTCTCCATTGCAAGTAAGCTCCTTGGGTTTGATAGTCATTCATATGTCGGTAAGGTGGAGTTCGAACTTCAACAACCTGTAACAACAATAAAATTAACGTTAATAGAAAAAAGCGACTCAAGAAATATTAGCAACTGAATATTACCTCAAATACACCTGGAGTGTGTTCATCATCTAAACTTTTCTTAGGATCTATAAACAAAGGTATGTCTGGGTTTCCTTCCCCCACCACTAGTAACTCGATGGCAAATCTGCTATTGGCAAATGTTTTGTTGACTTGCATGTGGTCGAGTATAATGTCTACCTGAGTGGAATTCTCTGTGTGCAACATATGCGGTATCATCTCGGAATGGTCGAGAGAACAGAATCCTCTTAACTGTAAAATAAACGTAATATATTAATTTATAATGCATATATAAAATAGAAAACTTAACCCCTTAACGTATAATAATATTGAATGAGACTCGTGGTAGGAACCGTGAGCGAGGTTCATGGTATATTTGTCAAGGTGTTTATTGAAATACTTTACCGAGAGCTTCACTGTTCCTTGTCTACTAATATTTGTAAGAGTATCCTTGTAGTTGCTGCCTTCCATGTTCAGGGAAACAAATTCGTTGTTCGAAATTAGAGTCTTTCGATCCCATTGAAAAAACATGGGGTGCAGAATGTTTGTATTTACAGTGTTAGTGATGTTTATAATTGCTGTGTCATTTATATCGTTAAATTCTATAATCTGAAAGTTCAAATAACTTTGTCAATTTTCAAAATGTAACATAACGAAGAATGATCTTTGTTCGTATACTGACCTTATTTATAACTATACCAAATGTATAAACAGGTTCTTCCGTGAACGTTACCGAATTCTTCTTCTTCGCGATGTAGTCTTCCCAACTTATATTAAGGAATGCCGAAGTCGATGTGAGGGCTAATAATATAGACGGATTGCCTCCGAAATCCCATAAATAATGCAAGGTGTCGTTCAGACCATCAGCTCTTAGGTAAACTGTTGTCAAATTTGTGTCTTTACATAATGCGCCACAGTCAGGATTCACCCATGATCGTAACTAGTGCCAGGCAAATTCTTTTATATAAAAAAATTGTAAATATATAGTTTACAACTGAATATGAGCGTATGTAGCGCATCGTCGCTATAGACTACACAGGTTGATTGATTTATATGGAAAGCGCTAAATAACAATTTCTATATTATTCTCATTCGATACGTGCAATTTCAATTATATTTATATTTTTCGCGATAAATATAAATATAAATTATTTTACATTTTTTATTTTGTCGACAACATCGTTTCATTGTTATCGCTCACTATATAATTCGTTTTGAAATTTTCCGTACATTCTGACATTATCGTTCGATTAGTTCTCACGTTAATTAATAAATAGGTTATTGGATCTCGTGTTCCTTATTAAGCAACGGATTGCTCCCAATTACCATTGAATTGTTATTCGACGACCATAATCCCCGATATTACCATAACATTTAAACAGACTCTGGACATAAGATAGAACAATCGGACGATGAATCATTTATGTACGACCTTTGTTATTAATTCGACAGGACATTGATCCAAATATATATGAATAATAAAAGTATCGTTACGTTGTCAATTACAATGTGGTGTCACTTACAGTTCTTTCTGTGCAATGTCCGAAATTTATCGACGTTACAAACAATAACAATGACAGAACAACATTATACATTCTGTCTGACATGTATAAACAGACCAAATCATTCACCAATAACACCACCGCAAACTTGTGACGCTACTGGACGCTACTGATCGCTGTCTAATGACTGAGACGCGCTCGTATCAAAATGGTTTTTCAATATGGCGACTGTGGCGACGCCTACCAAGAATTCGCCAATGGAGAACTACAGCTATTATCAGCAAATTTTTGCGGAATCTGCAGATTAATTATTTTCGGATTCTTTCGCGTCAGCTCCTACACTTTCGTGCATAATCCACAATACAACTAATACCAATATTCTTAAATTTCAAGTTCTTGGAGAGCAAAGTCCCACAGACGTGAAAGTTTGGTAAAAAAATTAAGTTCACTTATAATTCTCCACATTATTCGTGGTAATCGTAGAATTCAAAGGCCAGAACGTAATTTAATAATAATTTTTATTAACTACTAGCCGCCGCTTTCCGATAAAAAGTGGTCCAAAATGTTTTCAATGATAAAAAGAATTTAATGCTGAGTCGCATGGAATTTTGGTATGCATTAAAACAAATAGATAATATTGTAACGAGATTTTTAGAAGCGTCCTTTAGCGCTCGTTTCGTGATTCTCAATTCTCGAGCGGGGGCCGAACCACATTCATTTACTTCAATTTTCTCAGTTAACCGTTGTCCATGAGGAAACGACGCTATACTAATTTGTGGCTATACACAGCCTTAAATTTTCAGGTCAGTACCGCAGACATCTTATGAACTCTCGTGATCCGCAGAAAGTCTGTTCTCATATCTTATCTGTGATAAAATCGAGTCTCTCTCCGTAAACTAACTTCCCGTGCTGCAGTCTTATGTAGTTCGCTAGCTGACTGTTCCAGTTACGTAGATGGCGCAAGAAAATCACTAAATTTTTTGCAATGTCGGTATTTCAGATCGCGTGACGGAAAATCGAATATTGTGGTTTAAACTAGAGATTATGATCAGCATTTAAACTATCCGAAAATCTAGAAGTTTTTGAAAGCATTAATTCAACGATAAATGGAAGATTTACAATTTAAATGGCTCGCGATCGCGATATACGCGCCTTGTTCGGTCGGTAATGTCGCTAAAATTAGGAAACATACTTATCGATATTTTTCTTCTGTAATAAATAATTAAATTGATTGACTATATCCGAAGTTGTTGTCTTTTTGTTAATTAAGTAGGCTATCAAATTTACATACTTACGCTTATACTCACGAGATGGTAACAGGTTTGCTCGAGTTTTATCGCTAGTCTGGTTTCGACGAAATGTTAAATTATTAATGTTAATGGTGTATTTCGCGCCGAGGGAAGGAAACTCGTACCCCATTGGCCATCAAATTTCGCCAACGGTGGTGGAGTTACCAATCCTCGACACAGTATTGTTGACTTTACTCCTGACGATTCACCGATTTAGTCATGGAAAATCACCGCTGGTAGACAGGTGAGAAATGGTAGACATAGAATACAGAATACAATGTACAGTATTAAACAAAATATCGCAGAACATTGTCAATTTGATCTGAATTGTCGAACATTATCTAACTCTTTTATTTATTTTTATTAAATATCAAATATCAATGCGAAAAATATAATAAAACACAGGCGCAATTAAATAAATATTCTCTTTGCAGTTCAACATTAAAATATTAAACCCATTAACATGATTTAGAAATTCTACCTTGCGTAAAATTCTGCAGTTTATATAATTATAGCGATTATTAAAAAATCAATGTACAATTATTGTCTTGAATTGTCGAAGCGGATTCAGACTCGAATAACAAAATTTAACGCAATTACCTTGTGCACTAAAATAGTAAATATAGTCAAAAATTACTATTGGTACAAGTTAAGTCTCCAAAGATTTTACTTCGGCATCCGAAGGTTTCTTCGAACCATTTTCGATTGAAATTTTCCAAAAACGACGATTTCCACCTTCCACGTTACATTTCGATGCTAACAATATGAAATATCGCCGGGATCTGTCGTCGAAGTTACTTTTCCTAGCCAGACAACAATGCCTCTTTTTCGAGACACCGTGTACAGTCGGGGGAACGAGAACGCGTAAAAAGAGCATTAACTTGCAGACTACGACCTTGACCGAAGCAGTGTCCGCGCCTGAAGCACATACGTACGTATACACGTCCGTACGTACGTCTAGCGTCTCAAGGAACCTTGTTCCATCAGGTTTTCGCATGATTTCCTCCTACGTACAAAATGTTTGCGCATTAAAAACCCACAGGAGCTCTGATCGCGAAGAAAAAAGAGAAACCAGCAACGCCCACCGAGATCTCGCATTTTCACAAAGGAATCTAATAAAATACATCTTCTGAAAAATGTTGGCATACTCGAACCGAAGCAATCGCGGCCAATGCTCTTCGACGATTTAACAATACTGTGGTGAAGGTCGTCGGTGGAAGTCGGGATCCGCGGGAGAATAGAACCTCCTACGTACCGGGTAACCCAGTGTAAAACTAGTTTCGTACACCGTGTTAAGCGTCGTACTACTCGCGAAAAAAATGCCAATTCTATCGTAGCGTTTAATCGAAATCGAACCGAGTCGCTTCTCCTCGCAATATTTCACTTTGAAAACTGGAAAGCGAAGGTTCTGGATCGAGTAAATCCTGAGCACGGATATTCGAGAGATGTTTTAAATTGAAGTTCCCTTGAACGTCTTTAAAAATATTGCTTTTAGATCGCGATCTATCGGGCGGGGTTTCGCGAGATAAAGTTTTTGGATGATAGTGGAAAAAACCGGGCAGCTTACCTTCCATCGATGGTCGTCGACGTTTCTCGGGTATCCTCGGGCTGGAAAACTGTCGGGAAAACACACCACCGATCGGTTGCGCCAGCACAGTTTCCGTGGGTCCTCCCTCGCAGCGGGTTTTACGATAATGACAAGGCGGGTCGTGGAGGAATCGCGACCGGGTACTGCGAGCCGGGCCGGGCCGGGCCAGACCGGGTCGGGTCGAGATCGAATCCGAAAGCGAGCGTGTAATAATTGCAGCCGGCGCGACGGCTGAAGGACCTCCGACTGCACGTATAACTTGCGCTCGGCCGGTTGCCGGCTGCTCGGCCGGACGAAAAACAGACAAAGAGTCTTCTTGCGCCGTGAGTAACGCCGGGTCTCTCGGCCAATCAGAAGAATCGGCACGATCGCGGCCCTCGTTCAATCGGCCGGTCGTCGAGGAGCTTGATGATGCTGCCGTCGTCGCGTTTTATCGAGCCGGCTACCTCGAAAACCGACAACGCTTCTTTTCCCCGGCGTGGATCAACTTATTTCAAAAAATACAGGGTGTCCTCGGAAACAAGAGCACCAGTCAATCCGACCGACCACCTTCCACAACCTGATGGGGAACTCCTCCTTTCCAAAATAATTCCCACCTTTTTGCCATTTCCTTTCCGGACAAACATTCTGCTAGAGTCTACTTGAAATTGATTAATCTGAAATTTTCATTGTACTATTTTTAAATATTTCAATGAAATTTTTAATATTACTCCTCTCTCTCTCTCTCCCTCTCTCTCGATAATATTAAACTTTTCTATGAAAGTACTATTTTTAAATATTTCTCAATAGACTCATTAAACCGGATTCGAGATAGTATTATCAATAATAAATAAAGCATTGTAGTCGTAAATATCCGCGGCACCTAGCCGAATCAACAATTATTTTATTTCAGTCTCTACGCGAGCTGCACCTTGCAGTCTGTATCTTCTCCGCGCATACTACTCCAGTGATTCTTGTCGTGCGTAGCTGGACAGCAAGAATCGAAGAACCAGAAACGTTTTTTTCGTATCGAAATTTTTCCAGTGTTTATCTATCAGGGATTCGATCGATCCAGACAGAAATCGTGACGCGATTTCATGGCTACTGGTTCGAAGAACACCGGGACGCTGGTGTTCGCATGTAGCAGCTGAATTATTTATAGCGTTTGTGAAAGATGACAAGAAACGACAAGGACAGGGAAGCATAACGGTGGAAAATTGAAAAGAAATCCCTGGCGGACGACGTTCCGCTGCTACAAAGAACGAAGGGCTACGCTATTGCACTCGAAAGTTTGAAACGTGCGAACACCATTCGCGATCCATGAACGTCCACACTGTTCTAAACCATTGAACTGCCATCTATGGTTACTAGTCGTATCCAGTTTGTCCGGATTCGTGTGCCTCGCAGCAGGAATCACGGGCAATTAATCGCAAAAAGTACGATGTCCCTTATGTTCTACATGGGACTTTTCGTTATAACAGCGCGTAAATGTAGAATACAGAAAATCTTAAAGGTAGATGGTATCACGATTTCAGATTTATTCTTTTACAATTCGCGAAGATATAGAAATATTTTCCTGAGAAATTTTTTAGTGTGCTTCTCTATTCAAGAAAATTCTGTCCTGTTATTATTGCAAAGGACAATACGCCAGTCTCGTTTGGGGCTCGGTAGTTCGAGTGTTAAACGATTCGTTTACTAGCCGCCTAGCTCGCGGTCCATAATTCCGCAACACCCAGTACATAATACTCGTTTCATCCCCGATGGCCAGGTCGTTCTCCAGAACTGTCCAGAAACGTGATCGTCGATCGACTGGTTCCGTCGCGAGGATAGTTAAAACAATGAGTGCTCGGTGGATTGCGCAAAATAGGGAATAATAAATTTTTCGGCTGGACGTTTGCGGGTAACGCGAAGCTTGTCCTTCGCGTATGCCGTATATTTCGGCTCGGTGTGCGTTCACACGTATGAACCGTGTATCGCGGTAGTACCAGCCGATAGTTACACGGCCTCTACGTCCCAGGAGAAACAAAAAACGGACAAGAAGAGAGGAGAGAGAGAGAGAGAAGCGCGCGCAAGGAAGGAACCGGTTTCATGGGGGTTTCAGCCTCCACAAAATGATCCGTCTGGCTTGCCGGTTCGACTCGACTTGCCTCCACTGTTCGCCTCCCGCGAGAGCGCTTGCTCTGGTGCACCATCTACCTACCTACCTACCTACCTACCTACCTACCTACCAACCCACCTACCTATCTACCTGTTTCTTTTCTGAATCCCTGTGTCCAGACCTACAGACCAACGTACTTACCTGATCCAACCTCCAAGGGTTCGAACTCGCGGCATTCCTCGCCAAAACCCGGCCAGGACTATTCCTCCTACTCCCCGGGACCCGGGGTAAATCGGCGCTAACACGACCGATCCTCCTCCACCATTATATCTGCTTCGGATATCTTGCCGTATCCCTTTTGCACCAATCGATACACGTCGTCTTGTATCGATAATCTTTAGGAAATTACGATTTCGTCCATTCCCTTCCGACTCGGACTCTATTGCTCGCTTACGCCTCCCGTCCATAAATCACTTATCCTGATTATGACTTTACTAATTCTTTAACAAGTTCTTACAGAGTTAGAAAACTAAAAATACCAACGGTACAATGTACCATTTCGATGATTAAAAATTAGAAAATATAGGATATTCTCTCTCTCTCTCTCTTCTGGTCAGATTTAAATTATTGGGTTGGAACGAAAGTTCGTAGCGTTTTTAAATTAAAATTCAATGATGAAGTTAAGAGATTTATTCACAGATTCATTCAATAATACATTTTCCATTCTGTTCTATTGCTTTTTTACCATTTTTGAATAAACCTGTGAATAAATATCTTAATTTCATCTTGGAATTTTAATTAGCCCAATACATTTTTTGAGAAACGAAAGAGAACTGTTTATACATATTGTTCATTGGTAGGGACAGTATTACGAAAGAACAGAGATTCGATTTTCGAGATTGCTCAATTGATGGAATGCGAATATTACGGTTTTCGGCGTGCGCCCTATCGAGGGTGGGTGGGGAGGGGGGGAGGAGGCGGAGGGAAGTAAATATATCTGACGACCTTGAACATTACAAAGGAAAGAGGCATGAAAACGAAATATGCCGCGTATTACGAAGTACGAGGGAGACGCGAAGAGAAAACTGGTTTCGGATGGTGGAGAATGTTCTGGTAACATTTGCATTTAGTGTGCGTGCACAGTTTACTGGTTCGTCGGTCTTTTTATACGTCGTCATTTTTGCAACGCGCTCGCGCTGCTTGATTATGTCAAAACGACATTTTAAATCAGGTTCGGCCTGAAAATCGAACGAACGAGCGCCGATCATCGGCATACTTTTCAACCGACCGCAGCACTCGTCGCGTCATCGCGAGCTATAAGTAGTTTTTTTCCAATGAATCATAGATATCAATATCGGGACTAATTGGGAATTATATTTTTAAATTTCAGTTTGACGAGACAGTTCGAGAAACGACAAAATTAAAATGAATCCAGCGAGACGAAGAAAAGGTCTCGCCATCGGCAACGTCCCCAATTAGGATGATGATTTTATGCATTTATGACAAAAATGAGTTGGTGCAATTAAAAATGGTAGATAAATTAAAAGAATTCAATTTATCGGGCTCATTAATGAGAATAAGAAATGTTAATGTGTCTTCTGATTTTTGCATTTGGTTACGCGTTGAAGCAACAATGTAGAATGTGAATTTTTGTCTGATATTTTTGAAAAATCAGATACGAAGAGGTGAGAAGCAGAACGCAAGGGAAAATATACAAAATACCAAAGGCTATGATTAGACAGCGTATCTTCATGCAAAATAAAAGTTCTTCTATTCGTATAAATATTCTTAAATATTTTTACTTTGTCCATTATACTCATGTTTCTCTTAAACGCATAAAAGCCGCGGTCTAGCTACAATTACGTCTTGTGTTTAATTCTCGAAAAATACTTAAAAAAAATCGCATTACATTGTGGGATGATCTGAGACATCGTGCGTCTACTTTGCGCAATCAGGATTAGTGCAAACAGCTTCAGCCCTGACACTGACCTTGGATTCGAGGCTCCAACACTGTCTCCCCCTAGAACTCCCTGCAACGATAAGTACCCATGAGCATTCTCTTGGCGTTAGCGAAAGAAAGCGCGCGCAACATCGCCCAGCTCCTCAACCACAACGAGTATAACGTAAAGGATTATCGAGACTTTCTTTTTCGAAATTGCGGTCCACTAATATTATTGCTACAGCAGAATTATTAAGAATATGATTCGCATCGGTGGAAATTTGATTTGACACAAAGTTGCTAATAGCGCGGAGGCAACAATAGGTACAAATCGGTAAGTCGATTTTTAACGCTTTACTTTATGTTAATTTTTGAAAGTCTATTGGCGAGGATTTTCGAATAGCAATTTCAATCGTGAACCTGCAACTCAATTTCGCCGGTAAAATGAAGTTGCAGAGGAAGAATAATTTCAAATGAAGTATATGAGCCTGTTCAGACACAGCGGAATCCGCGCGTTTTCGACCGCGCGATTTGAACAACGCGGACCTTATTTACATTAGCGTCTATTCGTTCACACGTGTCCGCGCGGTTGAACAGTCGAAAACAAAATCGCGCTATATTTCTCATCCGATGATTCGAGCATTCAAAAATAATTCTCGGAGAATTCCGTACGGTCGAGGAAATGTGAACTGCTTCGCCGATCGCGGAAATCGGGTTAGATGTAATACTTAGGTAACTCCCGATAACTGATATTGATGGCTACTTTTACTACTCGCGTCTACTACAAGTCTGACTACTACTGTGCAACGGGCACAATTAAGACTAGTCCCGTTGGACTTACGCGATCGAACAGAACTGGGACTGACGGTTTAAAAGTCTGACAACGTTCTCTGTTACCTTTAACGACACGTAATAGATTGTGTCGGAGGAAAACAAAAAATTCCAGAATGTCCACCACAGTTCTTGCGCTAACAATAGCGTTCGCTTCGATTTTACATTAACCCTTTGCACTCGGAGCCATTTTAACTAACATTGTACATTTCTTCCGACCTAGAATATTTCCATTCCAGTACCTAAATCTTTAGTAATTTATGAAATAAAAGAAATTGTATAATAGGAAGAATGTTTTTAATAAGACTGCTGATGTTTATGCAATTTGCAGTTTTCGTAGACGAATTTTAAGAAAATCAGATCAGAAATAAATTAAAATCGTACTAAATTCCGTCGAGTTCTATACTCTGGCATTTTTTGAAAATTTTTAGAAGCCATAAATGCATCAAGATCCGCAGTCGAAGAAGAATATCCGTCGAGAGATGTCGTAAAGAACAAGAGAATTGCCAGCTCTCGCGGGCAATTAATCGGTAATGGCGTATCAGGGGAGAAAGATGATCGCAGGATGTCAGGGTACTGATAATACACGGCGAGCAACGGAATTAGAGAACACCGGATGGCGCATGGCGTGCCGAAACGTTTCGCGGTCTCGTATTCGCGCGGAGCACAATTCCTGCTGGCCGATGGAAAGTTGGCCTGCGTGTTGCTCGTACCATAGGAATTTAAACGGGGATATAGGTATAAGAACACGGAGACGGGGAGTCGTTCACGGTAGTGTGAGGCATAAACGCGCCGGCACCACACCCAGCGTGACCACCATTGCGAACACGGGACCACGGGGCACGGCCA
This sequence comes from Lasioglossum marginatum, assembly GCA_028455795.1. Lineage (NCBI taxonomy): Eukaryota > Metazoa > Arthropoda > Insecta > Hymenoptera > Halictidae > Lasioglossum > Lasioglossum marginatum. The sequence goes on from CM052270.1 coordinate 507,252, forward strand.
TGCGCGTCGCAGTGATCGTGAGTACCCAAAAGTGTTCTCATTCTTTTTTTTACATTTTTTCGTCTGTCAACCCCCATTTGAACCCTCAGACGCAAAGCGTTTTTTTATGGATGCGCCGATACACAGTGACCGGGCCCGTTTCGACCCCCACACGTCCTAGCAACCTTCTTATCGAACTCAACCCTTATTTCAACATCCAAAATTTTGTCATTATTATACTGCCGATCTTCATGCAAAATAATAAAGTTTCCGAGTCAGTTGTGAGAAACAGAAGCTGAATAAAAATGTATCTCTTTGTTCAAGAATTTTAGTCAGTTAAAAATTATACATACGATACGTATTCTTTAATTCTTCTAAATGCATCAAATCGGTAGTCTAATCATTATAGAAAACATCCTAGGAACATCCCATTCACCCACGTTTCTTCTACACTTGAAATTAACAAATTGTGTTTCACTTATAGCGTCACATTTCAACACTAGCGGGTTTACGAGACCCGTCAACATGCGGGTTCTAATACTTTTATTATAAAGATGTAACTATGAGCGATTATAACAAAATCGAGTAGCTAGATTCAAAAATACACATCGATGTATTATTTTCAACGTATTAGAACTTTCGAAGGAATTTTTGACATGGCTCCTGTTTCTCGCATAAAAATTCGCAGTTTAGCCATTCTAATATTAGAAGAAAGCAGACGGGGGATGTTTATGCGAATTTCCATTTTCGCCATTACCTCGATAAAAATTGAAAGCGAGGAAAAATTTCTTTAATCGATTGGACGATTTTCTCGGGTAAACATAAAACATAGTTGGTTTCTGTAAGTTTATCATCTATTTCCGTAACCTTAACAATGAGTGATCCAAGTGGCGTTGTAAAACTTACAAAAGTAAAAGATTTAACTTCTTCATTCAGATTTCTTATTTTGTTTGACTTATCTTTTTATCATGTTCCCACAATTTTGTCCGGAACGAACAGCAAATGTCTGACATTAAATCGATTGCAAAGGGGTACCTTTCAAAAAGAGTGAACAAACCATACGGTGCTCAATGGACCGTAGTGAAATTACTGAACCACGAGAACGAGGTGGTAAGAGCGCGATCAACGTTCTGTGATGAAAGATGTAGTAGGCTCTAATTATGGAAATTCGAAAATCATCGTTAAGCACACAGACTTCCGTTCCAGCCTGTTTCCGTTGCCACAAATCTCGAAGCATCGACCGCAAAATATAAACTAATATTCCTCTCGAATGTGTGCAAAATGTAAAAGAAAGTTGAAATAGTGCTGCGCGCTTGTAACGCACGAGCGAATAGATTTCCGTTTCACTTCGGTTTTTGTTAAATAGTTCGCAAACATATGTATATGCACACGTACATATGTTTATACACGGACAGAAATTTGTTTGGTTGCAAATAATATTCTAATTTTAGCGATTTCGTCGCGACTCGCAAATTCAGATGACGATTTTGTAATTGATCGATTGTAATTCTCTAATTTATCAATAAATAGACTGGAGATATTTATACAAACGAAAAATTGTTTTCAAGAGACAGATACCAAACAGAAATGTCATTTCTCCCTTAATTATTTTATTGAGCTGATTGTTGTGCATTCTTTTTATATGAATGGAAAACTAAACGTACCGACGATAGGATTTATTGTAAATGAAGAACGTAAAGGACCAAAAAAAATTCAATTTCCACTCTGATACAATCGAGAAGTTTGTAATTCATTGACAGAACATGTTGATTCCAATTGATGTTTGTTAATGTTACCATTCAAGATCAGACATTTCATATGCAACAAATGTGTCCATGAACGCCACCGTATGAAGCAACAGTCGTAAAATTATGTAACACGCTTCCCCTGAAAAATATGTATCAGGGTGTGAAGGTAGAAGGGCGCAGCTAAGAAATGATCCACTGTGAGATCCGAAGCGGACAGACGAGTTGTTAGACAATATGTGAAATGCGTATCAACTTACATATAGAGTTTCCATTATACTTGACATTCCTTTCGATCAGCCCTCTCCAATGTCCGCGTGGACGTGGACACGTTCAGCTAGCGGACTTTCTGTCCGAACCTGTTACTTTGTAATCGGATTATGTAAAACCCATGGACAGACAACATACTTCCCTTATCAAGTTCGAGATCTTTTTACGCGTTACATTTTGCTGAACGCAAGGAGAATATAACGGCGCAGCTTGGCTGACGCGTGCAATCGCATTCTACTTACAAAGCAATCGGTTAAGGTTAAACTATTCGAACCACTCGATCAAGAAAAATCGTTCGTCTTCGCGACTTTCTTTCGTTGCACCATACGTTACATTAGGTTGTGCGGATATAGCTTAAAATGGATTTCGTGAATGCAACAGCGCCGATTCATTATAATTAACAAGTGTGGAGTTGCCTCACGTACTAAACAGAAAGCTGTAGAATTGATCATATCCTAGTATTATTTCTTCGAATTACCTCTACTCTTTATTTTGTGAAATTAATCAATAAGATCAAAAAATTGTTTGGAAAAAATGAATGCGTGTATTTTCTGTGGCAGTGAATGTACCAAAAATTGCTTTGTTCAAGACTGTTTGCTAGTAGAATTTATTATGATATAGAGGACAATAGACTAATGTATGAAAACAATTACTTGTATGAAGTTTATTCGTATTTAAATGAATAGTAGAATAGGTATAGCTGTGAGCGGCTCAAATAATATCTCCATCGAGAACGGAAAAATGTATCCAGGATCGAAAAGGAGGATCGAAAAGATCGTCGGGGGATCGTGCCCGGGAATATCGCAAAAATCTCACGTTACAGGGACGTGACGGTGATCGCGAAGCTGGCCCTGAATAGAGATGAAAATCGTCCGCGAAAGAAAGTGAAAGTGCGGGAGGAGGAGGAGGAAGAGGGGGAGTGAATGAACAGGCTGGGAGTCGGCGAAAAGAGAATGAGAAAGAAATATAGATGGTGGGGAGAAATTGTAGCAAGATCTTGGACGCGTTTCTTAACGATTCCCGTGCACGAAGGACGAAAATTAGTAGCCGCCGTGGACAGCAGGCCGAGCCCCGAGTGAAAGTGCTCCGCAAGAAAGTCGAATAGACTTTTCGTCGCATTCCCTATAAATATATACGCGTGCTTCGACTCGGAACGAAGTGCAAGCCCCGTAAGAAACAAATCCACGTCCACTCGGATCGCCGCCGCTGCCTGTCTCCTTTTCTCTGTCTCTTTGTCTTTCGATCTCCCTCTAACGCTCCCCCCTCTTTCTGTCTCTCTTTTTCCCCCCTCGCATCAACGAGACCGGTGCATTCCTGCGGACTGCAGGAACTGTAGAGGATATGGCGAACGCCGATACTGGCTTGACTTGACTAGAGATTGCTACAATACAAGCTGTTTCAAATCCCCAGCAAAACGCAAGAATTCACAAGGCTACTTCATCTAACCCCTGAAATTCCTTTTTAACCACTCCACTACTTAAAGTTTAAACAATGTTGAAATTTTTATTTTATTAGAAATACCTGTACGCACGAAATTACAAAAATTACGGAAGTAGAACATATTAATACACGGATTTAATTAGAAACAGTATGGAATTGATACCGTAAACATGGCTAACCTTGTCTCATCAAAATGGCGTACCGCGTCGCTCGGTACTACGAGAAAATGAAGAGAATTAAATTAATAATTTCCAGGTACACCCGCGTCAATAATCCTGAACTAGTCTTCGTAATTCACCCTCCTCTTATGACACCCGATCACTTCCGGTTTCGACATAATCCCGATTGCATCACTTTCTGTCGGATGGTAACATTAACTCTGGATCTTACGGTAATAACGAAACACGAGATGAAATTCTTCAAGAAAAATGTCAACGTCGGAACGACATGTGTTATTCAGTTTCGCAAACTCTGACTCTCGCAGGACCGAAGAAGAACAAACTAACTCGAGCGCAACTGCGCTCTAGTAACCGTATAAACGACACTCGTCCGAAGAAAAATTTTTAACCAGGAAACGAGATTAGTCTAGGTTGCGCAGCAACATTTTTCGACCAGTTCACCACGTTCCGAGTTAAATGTCCTTCGAGGCTTTATCTTTCCTGAACGGCGCAGAAATCCGCGGACTTTCTAGCACCCTCTTTCACGCCCTGTTGCGTTTGCTGACGCGACGCGTCGATAAACCGTGCCTCGCCATTCATTTCAATTTCCCTCGAATAATTCGTTAGAACTCCGGCGCGACAAGTTGTTACGTTAATGGCAATAACACGACCGGTATTTCATATTCTTATGCAACGCGAAATCGTGCGCCGCACTGAAAAGTATTTATTCTTGATAAAGTTCGCGCAAAAATTTTTTGTCTTTTATGTTCCAGTGATTTTTTAATCTGATTAATGATTAGTAATTAAAGAAAAAAAATGTTTATTTCACCAATAATTTTCAACTTACATTGTACCCCCTCGAAAGGGATGTATACAGACAGTTTAACGCTGTCCTAAGCCTGATTGTTCTTATTTCGCGCATAGGTTTCGTTCGATATCGTTGCAACAGGTTTTCCTCGAACGAGACCGGTATCTCCTATATTAAAAGCGTTTTACCGGTTCGGGATTCTGGTTTACGCGCGTTTCTGCGCGCACGTACACGCATAATTAGGACCGCGTGCTCTCCATCGACACGTCCCGCGTTACGTGTGCACGCGTAAAATTCGTCGAATGCTGGAGAAAAGAGAAAGTGATTCGATTCCGATACCCAGACGGCGTCGTGCAACGTCTGCGTACCCACCATTGGTTCGCCGGCCACGTAACACCTCGAACAATTGACATTTAAACAGAACGCGAGATAATGAGAAGGAACTGAGGCGGAATGACGGGTGAAAATTGCGTAGAAGGACACTCGCATACCAATTCTGAAATTTCAGATGCATAGAAACAACAATATCTCTATTTCCAAGGGATTCGAGTTAGGGCAAAACTGATCGAGAAATAACATGTTTGATTGCAGTTGTTAGTGAGCTTCACTACTTTTGTATCGGCGCAATACCATCCAGATGTAGACGGTGGTTTGGCGCCGAAAGGGCTGCCTCTGCCGCTAAGATCGGCACGGTTTCAAAGACTGCCATCCGCTAGACCAGCGGTGCCAACGCAAGCTGCGCTTGCCAATCAACGGTTACGACGACCAACGATTACGTTCAGGTACTGTTCACGACCGCGACCGGATTCTTTAATTATCGTGTACACATATTGTTCGTAGTTTTAACCCTTAGCACTCGAGCGGCGACTCTGAGACACCGCTGAATATTGCTGTATCAGTAACGTAAAATAACCGTTACGTTATTAAATTATTTTACATCAAATAAATTACTAAACATTTGAGTATTGAAATGAAAAAGAAATCATATTGAATGGAACTATTCTAGGTCAGAAGAAATGTTTAGTTGTCATATTAAAATAGTTCCGAGTGCGAAGGGTTAACGAAAAAAGAAGAATGTTCTAAAATTTCATCGACTTCGTGGTTGCAAGCAGCAGACCCAAAGGTTCCGAAGATGGTCCGATAACTGGTCCAGGATTTGTCACACCACCGAAAATACTGCGGCTCGGTCCATCGGGACCAGGACCATCACTGTCACCAGTGGTTAAGCCAGTGAGCGAGGAACCGGAAGACGATACGCGAAATCGCGAATCTCCACGAGATCGCGAACAAGACGACGATGCCGAGCTGAGCGAGGAGCAATCGGACAGCCAGGAGACCAGCGAAGAGAATCTACCGCGTGCCATACCGAATCTAGGACCTGTGGGCTCGATATCGAGAAGTTCTAACTTGGGACCGGCACCACAGCCACTACCAATACAGTATCGTCCGCTACAACAAATACCCGTACCATCTGCCAGAGGACCTCCGGCACCAGCCACGCAACCACCCCCGCCTGTTCAATATCGTCCTGCGCCAAAACCCAGCAAACCCAGGAAACCCGTAGAGGAACCTTTCAAACAACCTGTCAAGGCACCTCCGAAACCTATAAAACCCTCTCAGGTGTACGATGGCCGTGGAAAGAAACCTGTCGCGCAGGTCAGTTGGAGTCGAACAAAATTGCTATTCTTTCGTTGATAATTTCAATAAGATGATGATACACATCGATCCTCTTAAATATCTCACCTACTTACTGTGATTTTTGTCATAAACGCATAATATCCACATCCACAGTCTAGTTCGTTTTAATCGCAATTCGCGGTTAACTGTGAGATTTACCTACAGTCTATTCTATTTATAATTATTAGACTGCGAATCTTTATGCACTTATCGCAAAATTGAGTAGATTAAATACAAAATTGCCCCTTTTAATCTCCTCTATTAAAATGATTAAGGGAAGAAATAACATTCAATTTAGTTTCTGTTTCTTGCAATCGAAGCAGACAATTTTTATTTTGCATGAAGATCCGCAGTCTAATAATTATTTATTATTGTTCAGACGAGGAACGTCTGAACGCTATTGACCCTTTTATCGAAAGCGATCGGATAAAGTGAAAACTGCGATACGCAACGAGCACTACGCCAGCAATTGAGAACCAATTACAAATATTAGATTATATCACAGTCCCACAACAGGAAGTCATTACTAATATTGTGTATACCATTAGTTGCTTAAAAGTGGAACATGGCACGTGTAACAATTACGTAACGTAGAGGGAGAGAGAGTCAATTCGACAAGCCATCGTACATAGAAACGTCGGTAAATCAGCGGAGATGTGGCAGACGGTGGACTGGTCAATTTAAATGAATCGCATCGATCATGTTCGTTTCAAGAAAATCTAATCATGTCCTTTCACAACAGATCATCAGGCGCTATCGCAATGACAACCCGGATGGCTCGATCACCTGGGGTTTCGAAAACGATGATGGATCGTACAAAGAGGAACAGATCGGCGTCGATTGCATTACAAGAGGCAAATATGGATACATCGATCCAGACGGTATTCGTCGCGAGTACACGTACGAAACTGGGATCAGATGCGACGAGGAGCAACGCGAAGAAGATGAGAACGGGTTTGTAGACTACCAAGAGAACAAGCTAGTGCTTCCCGATGGTAAAACCATAGATCTCTCGAATATGGGTAAAAAGCAAGCGCGCAGACCTCGTTTTAGTAATAAAAATTAGTAAGAACCCTTAACTTATACCTTCGTGTTAAATAAAAACGGTAGTATAGATATTCGAGGTCTTTTGTTGCCAAGATCTAAAGATTTTAACGTTATTTTCGTTTTTCATATGTTGAAATATATTAATATTATAATAATTTAAAGAGAAAATTACAAGTGTTTTTTTTTAAAAGACAAAGAGCTTACGAGCCCCACGTTATCTTCTTTAACAACGACGTCCGAAGAGAACATCAAGGTAACACCACTTAATATCATAAGTTTTATTGTGATGATCGTCGTTGTGTTCGCATTCTTCAAAATTCATATTTATATTATTTAGCATGTATTTCTATATCGTGTACATATGATCGTAGGTACCTGTACGAAGTTTGTCGAATAAAAATAACGAGACATAATAAGTATTACGTACTACATTGCATAATATCATAGTAACCGATAAATTATAACAGATCATCCTTATCGCCTAGCTGTCGATATACCGCGGATACACGCAACAACGATAGAATTCGAATAACTTAAAACACGTCCGAAAACTACAGTTTGCTTTGCACGCGCTGCATGTTCCATGATTATTCTTTCGACCGGCTAAATACGCACAGTCTATAAATAAATTGAGATAATTGTCCGCCCAGTTGCCACTATGATCATTAACGGGACACGATGCGATCGAACCGTTGATCGTACAAAATTAAATACAAAAAAATGAGTAAAAATGTTGCAAACCTACCGTCTTCGAGCATGAACACAATACTGATTCGATATATCCTTATACGTTTCTTACACATTTATATAAATATATATGTATATGTATATATATTTATGTATATACTATCGATCCAAAAATATTATTTCAATATTAACAGACGTTCGAAACTGGTGAAACAATGTACAATTATCGTACGACTCGATTAACATGTGTATAGATTATAGATGAGAGAAAAAACATGCGTATATACTACGATATCGGGATAACATCTCCTTACAGTACAAAGATACAAGATTATCGAATATCGTGCTCGTGTACAATCACATGTACGCACGTACGCTACATGTAACCGAATAAAATTGAACGAAGTCAATGAAACTGACAAATCCATTGTGCCCTGTTCCTTGTAATGTGTGTGTGTAGCGTTCGAGGGTTACAGTCTATAACGCACAAGAAACATGCTGAGGATCTATCCTGATTGATCCTACACATAGAAGCAACGATATGTTTCGAGACTGGTCCACATTTTTCCCATTCGAATTGAAATTTAATACGCAGGACTCGTTACTGTAGATGTTTGCTTAGGGGTGTGCTGCCCCTGCGCTAACGCACCGCTTCTCGCCGCATGAAACTTTAACCAGGCGTCGTAACCATAAGCCACCATCGCGCAAAATCCAAAGAACTAAAAACAAAAGGTGTTTCAATTATATACACGGAAATGGCTCATCTAAATTTCATCTAGCGATTTTTTAATACTCACAGCTGCGGCGCCGAAAGCTTCTGCGTATCTAGCATAATCAGCTGCAAGGGATGCGGCGAGCACGTAAAAGGCTGTCCAAATTCCACAAAATATGAATTCCTGCAAACCAAAAATCTGAATATCTCCGTTCGCATATAAAACATGTACAAAGGTGCTGAAGTTCTTTTTTTCAAAATTGTAATGTTTATGAAAAGAAAAGAAACCAATTTTTCGACTCACAATCTTCAGCCAAGGAATTTTGGAGAACTTTTCGACGATATGGAACAGATAAAACACGAGCAGTATTCCTGTGAACCAAAAGCCGCCCATGGCTACTGTATTAAACCATCCTCCCCGACTCGAGTTACTTTGGTTCGATACGGTGATACATATGAATCCTAGAAGATTCAAAACCTACAAGAATACATTAATGTTACAATGTTCACAGTTAAACAACTTTGCAGATTTTTCTATCGACCGGAAAAAATGTTTATTGAAATGACACCGCAACAATAAATCGGATTATTTGAAACCCGAAAAATCAGAATTATGTACCCCTCGAGTTCGATGGAGTTTTTAACGAAATTTAATTCGATGTTCTGTTCCTGTCCGAACGTTCCGTGTATCATACGTGATAATTAAGCGATAACAAATATCAATGTTCGGTCTCGTCAATATCTCTAACTCCATATACGGGGTGGTACATAGTGCATGCATTCACTAGCCGGCACAATTATCTTATTACCGGCAATTATGAGGAGAAAAATGAAAGAATAGGAAGTAGTACCATAAACTTTTTCGCGTAATCCTAAACGGTAATTGGACAGAAACAAAATGTACAGCACTCCATTTAAAAAATCGAGGGTCATCTTGATTGCAAACACGAGAAATTTACACACGCTTCTTCTCGTCCATTTTATCCTCATATTTTATAGTTTACAGGAGCAAGGCTGAATAGTAAATACGTGAACTCCTTTATATACCGGGCGTTCGTTTTGGTAACGATTCACGCGCATCGATTTAGTAACGAGATGCCCATTGTGATAAAACGGTATAATATCGATTGCAACGAACTCACCACTTGAGCAACCTTTAACATGCCGGGCAATGTTCTCATATAAGATGGGTCAAATCGAATAGTAGGTTGCGTAGTGGTGACCGATGTTGTCACTGTCGTTGTCGTAGTGTGTTGCCCTGGAAATCCTTGGTCCATCATGTCTGGTCACTCTAAAGCTGTCGCGCTGTTTCTTCGCGTTCGATAATCCTGGCAGACGTTATGTAAACTCGCTGCATTTCACGGGAAAAAGAAGAGACATTTTTCTCCGTACAGTACCAAACATTGTTTAAACAGACTGTATATATGTTTATTTTATCTGGCAGTAAATCTATACTAAATGTATAAAGAACCATTTAAAGGTGTACCACGAAAGTTACATAAATATACACAGTCTTTTTTAAAGACGTTTTTGGCCGCGTTATACGGGAGAGTCTACTGTACAAAACATTTCACGCAAAACAGACATGCAAACATTTCGTTTTTCTAATGACACGGATCGTTTGCTATTCTTTTCCGTTGCACGACCTATCGCGCATGTATTGACTTTCGCTTCGTAGTATCAAGAATTCGGTTAATCGTTGCATCACATTAAATTTCAAAATATAAGATGGAAATTAAAATGCAGACTCATTCACGAGAAGACTTATCCAAACCGAAATTATTCGAGAACTTTACAGGGTGACTTTGGGAACTGGGACAAGTTACTGCTCTTTTCTAAGGAGAAATCGAAAAAAATGATAGAGAAAAAAATCGTGTGTCATAAGATGTCCTAATTTTCTATGACCTTATCTTTATGTGGATGCACCGATGCACCCGCCAGGTGCAATTGCACTTTACTCTTTAATGCTACCCAATTTTTTTGTTAAACCAATCGATCACCCTGTATATATTCGAGAATCCGAATCTGCTCGGGAATCGTAAAATTTTCAAGGAGACCTTAAGACTTTAATCGCCATTCAAATCATCGAGTTCGATAGGCTCGATTGTCGAACTTCTACTCGGTTACCTTGAAATAATTCGATCGTTTAATTCGTCTTTCGGCAAACGAATGGGAAACCACGATTTATTGTAACGGGGGAAAGGACGAGAAAAATGATGGATCGAATAGAAATGGTCGTGTACGAGCAGGTGTGTCTCGTCATCGGATAAGATTGTAGGATGATCGGATTTGTTTTTCGATCGGGATTACTCAACGTAATGATGTCAGTCCGAATGGCATACCGTAGAAATTACTTGATATTATGGTGTGAAGTCATCTTGCCTGAAAATAGCGAATGACAGGTTTGTACGAGCCAGAGCAACGCACGGGTAATGATTCCGAGTGTACTTACTTACGAGTGTATCGCTGGGGTACACGTACTTATGGTTGTGGGCGGTGAATTCGATTGTGTGTCACGTTATCGCTATATGTACTAAAGCTCCAGAATCAAAGGCTAACCGCGTAAAATATGACACACGAGAAAAAGGCGGTGTAGCAGAGCATGTAAAACCGGTCTAGAGAACGTAGTATGTATTTACGTGGGTAAATCTTTCCAAATATGTTTTCACGAAATGTTTCGGATGTAAAGTATACGCATTCGATAGCACCGCGTTACAACGCGGAAATATAAATAACGTATGCACGCTGCGTAAAACAAATTTATTTCTTCATTAGAAATTACAACATCGAAAGTTCGTACATTCATGACCTGTAGCTTCTGTTGTCTCTGTACGTTAGCACGGAGTAGCGGGAAAAAGTAATTTAGCATTCTTCGTATATGTAATTGAAATACTGTTACTTCGTTCGTTACTGTTCGCATATCGTCGGTTCTCAATGTCTTGTTTATGGTGTACTTGTATTACAAGAAATAATATATATTTCTACGTAGAATATACACATGTATTAATATGTATTTACCTTTCGTGATAGACTGATCTATGGTCTCGTTTATTTCCAAGTATTGTCTGGTCCTTGCACGCTGACAAGAATTCCTGCGTCCTTGAAACACTTCGAAACGATAAAAACCTGAAAACCTGAACTTGAGAGTGCCTTACTCTCGTCGAAACAGAACGCATAAATATATTACAAGAAAAATAACACCGAACCCGTTTGGAAACAAACCACACTATATATGCAACAGTTACCTCTACGCTATTACAAGTGGATCTATGAAATCTGGTAGGTATGAAGTGCTCGATCCTACCCCTCCTTGTTAATCATTCGCAGCTCTCTCTAGCGGAAATGTTCGCAAGTTGTTGCATGAACTTTACAGACATAAGATCCGTAGTGACAACCACAGACTGTGCTACATACATCTTTTAGCCTGGAACAGAACCTACGTCAATTTTTGTACGAATCAGAATCCGTTTCATTATTATTTAGCCTGTAGGCATGAATCAGAATTACCTGCTTTGTAATTGATGGTTTCTCAACCTCTATCATTTGTGAAAATATAAAAATGACAACTGTTATATAATATCCGTTCCATCAGGTTCCATATATACTGCATTGTCGATTTGAAAATGCATAAATAAAATGTACAATTTAGACATCTCGTATAAATGTGTACGCACATTGACGCACATCGAGTTTCCACGTGAAATGTAATTCTACTTTATCTTTCAAATATTGCGCCGCACTTGAATTTGAGCTCAAGTTAGGTCAGTTGTATACAAACTAACCAACGTAGTTTTGTAAGCAAATTGTAATACCGGGAGACTTAAATTTGTGTCGATACATTATTCACAGCACATCATAATAATCGAAATCGTTTAACAATTCGAACAAAGGAAAGACTATATTAATAATGTTCTATGTTTCTGTGTAAGCGTCAATGTTTGTTGATTCGAGTGTTGACGTTGACGGACTAGGTTATCATGTCAGTCTAATTAATTATCTGCAGTCCTACACTGTTATTTGTGAAATTAGTTCAATATTTGATTCTAACGTTTAATAAGAAGGAATGGTTTCCACTCGCGGGCCAAAATTTAAATTTTGTGACGGTGAAAAAGTTCTTTGTTATGAACCTGACCCTACGAAAGCAAAAGTACTGTATGACTCGAAGGTATGCTCTAAAAACAAAATGAATTACTCTTGTTTATGTTTATCCATCGTTTAATCAATTTTTTTATACTTTGTACCTTTTTAATTTACGTTTTCTCTGCAGGTACTTGATGTAATAGTTAATAAAGATCAAAGGGGACGAAAAGCTGTTGAATATTTAATACATTTTCAGGTAGATATCATATAATTAACGTATTATTTATTTGATTTATAAATCATTAAATCGCATAATCTAAAATATTTCTACAAAAGGGATGGAATTCCTCATGGGATCGTTGTGTAACAGAGGAATACGTACTAAAAGATACAGAAGAAAATCGTCAACTCCAACGGGACTTAGCTCAGAAAGCGCAATTACAATTGTACGTAATATACCCTAATCGGTATAACCTTCTTCCTATCATACTTATTATTTATTGTACCAACGTAATTGCAAATAGGGGAGCATATTTGTATCGACGAGAGCATAAGAAAAGAAGTCACAAGTTGTCCGATCGATTAAATGAAACTGAAAATTCAGAACCACGAAGAAGAGCCAGGAGCGGTGGTAGTCGAGCAACATCTGCGACAACTGGATCATCGGAAGACGGTAGTTCGGGACAGCATGCAGATTATGACACAGAAGTCGGTTAATTAATTAATAGTAATATACGATAAGCTGTTAAAATGTACAAAATTAAGAAAAACATATTTTACTATTACAGGAAGTTATTACCGAAGAGGATACAGAAAGTAGTTCCGACTATGTTGGAGAAACAAGCGACGACGAAGATAGCGGTGGTGGTAGCCAATCTGGGGCCAGTGTGAAACCAGGAATTGATCTTGATATAGGTACCATGTTAAGAAGAATTCTGGATCAGGACCATGATCTGATAACTAATAAGAATAAGGTAACTATTTTTGTAACGATACGTGAAATTTTGCAAATATTATCCTATTTTAATATTTTAGTTAGCTGTTCTACCAGCACAACCTACTGTTGTAAATATGTTGGAATCGTGGGTACAGCACTTTACAACGACACAACTGACAAACATTCCAGAAAAGCCTCAGAGGAACAAAGCGAATAATACAATAGAGAAAACGGTCAACGAAATAAACATGTGCAGAGAAGTTGCGGATGGATTGCGTATATATTTTGATTCCACATTGCACGATCTTCTGCTCTATAGGCAAGAACGAGAACAGTATTGTAATTTGAAATCGTCTTTCCTGTATAGTGAACATCCGACGCTCGTAAAAGAAGAACCAATTGAGTAAGATCGAAAGTTTTACATACTCCGATTTATTTAACACTCTAGGAAATACAAAATTATTGTAATTTCAAGGACTTCCGAAGTATTAGTTAAAGAAGAATACGAAGATACCGAATATGCTCATTTACCACCGTTTCAAGAACACGATCCAGAAGTTGACAACGCAACGAAGACTATGGCGGGTTCGAAGAGAAGACTTCGATCGTGCCGAGTAAGCTCTATTGATGAGAATAGACAATTAAGATCTTACGAAGAAATTAAACCAGACACGGGAACATTATCAAGGTGAACATGTGTTTTAATCGAATAATATACACGTTAAGGAATCACAAGATTTTGCATTTTATTTTGTAGTTACAGAATTGTTAATTTCTTTTTTTTTCTTTTTTTGTAGTATTGCAAGTACAAGCTCTCGTTGTTCTAGCCCACGCGGTGTAACACTTAGAATACCAGTTGTTACATCCGCGCAAGTCAACGCTTTGCTTCAACAAGCAAACAAGTGGAGATTAATGCCTGAATCATCGAAGACTGAAGGTCCCCCCAATCCTTCTACTTATTACGGTGCTATTCATTTAACTCGCCTGTTCGGTGAGTGACTTCAGAAAAGTAGAAACTTTCAAATAAATGTAATCGACTTAATGAATTTCTGAATTTCCAGTTAAATTACCAGATCTACTTCAATCGGCCGACATACCCAATAAAAAATTAAAAGTTCTCTTGAAATTTTTGGATATGTTTCTCAGGTACTTCATACTGAAATACGCGTAAAATGTTTCTTCTACGTTTTGAAAACCAATTACTATGTTATTACCATTGCAGTTACCTGGAAATGCACAAAGAGTGGTTTGGAGAACAATTTTACATGCAAACGGAAAATCAATTGGTTCCTCAAGCAAGTAATTGTTAACGTAGTAATAGAAATAAGATTTCACATCAGTGTAAACGATTAAACGCATTTTTCTATTAATTACTAAACAGTATCTTTTATACGCCTTTCATATACAGCTATCCCTGAAAGCGATATATCTATACTACAGTATAATTATGATTTACACAATCTCTTTTCTTAGTAAAATATTTTAGTAAAACATCGACATTTATTTCTTTGTTAATTGTCAACTGAATAGGTGGTTCAAGTTCAAGGGACCATCTCCAAGCTTTGAAAGCTTTGAAAGAATTACAGAATATACACAAATACACATGTTACACATTCATTTTTCACAATTAGATAATAACAATTTTTTTAAATTTTACGGGGTGATCAAGGTACCCCGTTTTATCGAGAATTTTGCTTTACTGACAATGAGGCTAAAATCGCCGCGCATGCACGAGAAATCTTGCACAATATCTCTGCACTGAAAAATTTTTCAAAATTTTACAGGGTGGCCCAGGGTGGCTATATTCTAAGTATACACTGTTGGTAATATCGTGAGGGATACAAAAATGATAATAGAGAAATAGCGCGCCAGAAAATTGGGCCACAAAAACTCGTTAAATGTCAAGTCAGGTCAAGTCTATTCTTACGTAGTCTGTGACACATGTGAGCACATGTGAGCGCTGTCGATTTCGATCTGATTTCGAACTGAAATCAGTAAGAACTGATAAGTATCAACTGTTCTATATAGTAAACAAAGAATCTCATTTGAGTATGGATATTGTCAAAGGTGCTTCGGAAAATCAAAAAAATAACGAAGAGAAAGAAGAAGAAATTACGTCGCATGATGAAAGCGACTGTCCGTCGGACACTTCCGAGGAAAATAGCAAATGGTGTTACATGCCGGATTCCATTCTTTTGAATATTTTTCAATACTTGACATTGAGGGAACTAATAATTGCTGGAGAAGTATGCAAATCTTGGCACAGGGTGTCCTACGATGGATTTCTTTGGAAAAATTTATTTTATCAAACGTATGAAATAGATCCGGTTGTTGGCATGATGCCAGGTTGGTGAATATAAAAACTTCTTTTCTCTGCCAAATATTTAGCTTCCGAACAATTTTCTATATTGTATTTTGTTTGATAATCGTCAACTTTTATTGTTACTATTTGTATAAATATATTAATTGTTATTACATATAAATTTTTGTTTTCAGAATTAGCATTTATATGTACCAATTTAATACAAAATTCGTTATCTTGTTTCTCTATTCTCTCTTAATGTTTTACTTCATAACGTTATATAAAACCAATTATATTTTATAGGAAAAACATCTTGGTTCGAAGAATTTAAACGATTAACATATCATATACCGCTCATACAAACAGAGGAACTGACTAAACACAACCATGAAGTATTACATGTAAACTTTTCGCACAATGGTAAAATGTTTGCCACATGCTCAAAAGATGGATACATTTTTGTAAGTTACTTATAATTTCTACAGTACAAAAAGACTGTATATATGTATTGTATGTTGCAGTAAATGTACAGTACATGTACAAAACATTGCGTAAGACGACTGTACGCTTACTGTCACAGAAGATATAGATACACAGTACATTGTAATTTCAAACAATTTTTTCACCGCGTTATATATGGGAGTCTACTGTAACCATAAAATCATGGGATTTAATTTAGGTATGGGAAAGCCAACATCCTGTTAAAATAAAGTATGAATATAACATGAAGTCATTTAGATGGGAATCTACACGATTCTCGCAATTTAATTCCTCTGATATGTTACTGCTTGTTTCTGGTGCACATCCTGGAAGTGAATCCAGTTTCATAGGAGAAATTGCAGTATTTAGCCTAACACGTAAGAGTATTAATAGATTCGAAAATATTTACGAGATTATGATGGGAAACATATTCTGAATAATTGGTTAATTTTGTCGATTGCAGCTGATTTTGAATTACAATGTAGGGTAATGAATACTCCGTTCGATGTATATGGTACATGGTACACTGAACATTATCTTTTAAGTGGAAGTCTCCATTGGTTAGACCTTACGGTTAATGTTAGCGTATTTTGGCTCAATAAAGCAAATCAAGAGTTATCCAGTGAAAATATACCTATTATAACACAGCTCTTTAGGTACTCTTTAGGTACACTACAGCAATATTTGTTTACTCTATAAATCATTCTGTTACAATAAGTAATTTTGTTGTTTTAGGTTTCCCAATGGCAGTGGTCCAGAAGTTCGTGCAATTATGGTAGCTAATTGTTTAACATCTGAAGTGCCTTTAGATGAAGAAGTTTCTTCAGATTCATCATTTGAATTACAGTAAGCAAAATTTAGACAAAGGATAAAGGTTGAATATGTTTTACATTGACTAAAGTATGTACAAATAGGTCAGCTATATTTCAGGACTGTTTTCAATATGTCACACCCTTGCAGTACAATCAAGACTCTAGAGAATCCCTTTGCTTAGAAAATTCTCAGCAGCATAAGGAAAATATACGTGAGTGAAATGTGATGTAATTTAAATAATTATAATATTCATAGTTCATACTTTTGGTTTACAGAATCTACAGATATTGAAGAAAACGTCGCTGAGATAGTTAATTGTTGCGAAAAATATCTTATTTTCACAACTGGGTCTGACACATTTATCCCGCATGAAGTGGCTTTTAAAAGAATCAAAAATGTGAAGTTTCCTACAAGTATATATCCAGGACGATTGTATACCTTAAAAGAGAGGAGGCGGGACAGAATAATGAGAAAACAGCTGGCGAAGCAAAATTCTAACACCGCTGTGGACATTGATGCTCTACTCTCTCTATACGATAAGCCGGATCATGTCATTGATTTACGTGGACACATAGTAGGAATGGGACTTTCTCCAGATCATAGGTCAGTTCTTCATATTATCAATATGAAATATACATTTTACTCTGGCAACTGATATGTATATTAATATTTAATATATTCTTATATCTACTATTATACCTTCACGTTTGTCCTTATACGGCCAGATATTCCGGCAACCGATATGTATATTAATATTTAATATATTCTAAATATATATTTTACATTTTCACTAATTATCATGTTTTGTATGCACTCAGATATTTGTATGTTAACATAAGGCCATGGCCAGAAGGTGTTGTTACCGAATATCTTTCTATCGATGATTTACCGCTTCCACCAATCGCTAGAGAAATGGAGATTCGAGTAATTGATCTAGTGACATTAAAAGAAGTCGGTCGTATGTCCAGAGCTCATACAGCTTATGTAGACGACAATACTACTCTATACTCTAATGACACCTTCCCTGATGTATGTGACGAATATGTAGCAAGGTATCAAATTATCATAAATATTCATCCTTTTTAAAAAAAAGTACATTTTTGGATCACCCTGTATATTATATCAAAGGAGCTTTTCAAGATATTGATTTACCCTGTATATGTATAAAGCTACATATAAATATTACATGAATGTTAAAATTTTATACTTAGCGGTGCTGAAGATAAACACGGCTACCTTTGGGATAGATATTATGGACTGTCTTTGGCAAAATTCCATCATTCCGATACTGTGAATTCTGTTGCCTTCAATCCACGTGATCCTGAAATGTTAGTTACAACAAGCAATGATCGTACCATTAAAATTTGGCGTAGTCGATCTAAGGTGTATGAATTAGGGTTAAACAAAGATTCTTACCCTAGGGGTACCGAAATACAAAATAGGAACAAACATCGTGAAGCCTCGAATCCAGATTTGCCAAACATTATATTAGATTATAATTGGAAATATGCTCAAAAGGATTTTCTTTAAACCCATTTTTCCTTATAACGCCATGAAACTTGTGATATATTAGTATTTTTATGAAAGTATATATCTGCAATTTTTATTTTTAAACAAACTAAAACGTTTGAAATCTCTGAAATGTATATATAAGGACTTACCTGTACAACTGTGTTACTATACCTATAAGGATCGCAAAGTGAAACTGAAGATTTATTCTTTTATGTAACTGTTTATTAGAATTAAAATACTTATAATTTCTTTAATAATTTAATAAGCGCATACAAAAACTTTTATGGTTCTTCTTAAGACTGAATCTTTTTTACGCAATTACTCTCTCTCTCTCCCTCTCTCTCTTTATATCCTTATATCATATGTACACATGGCTTGTTTAACTCGCGTCTATTCTTCTTTCATATACTCAAACGAACATGCTGTTCATTTTGCAGCAATGACTGCTAATATTTAGAAAACACGGAAATTGTACGATCACGCAAATCAATGTGCCACCTCCACGTTTTAGCATTATATTTATATGGACGTACAAGAAAAATCAGACGAGCCATGTGTACTTACGAGTCACAAGTCACAACTCACATAGATAAAATGTATAAGTGTTCAAACATTTGTAAGGCAAAAGTGAGAATTTTTTTTTTAAACATTTTCATGACATATTTTAATTGACGATATTTTCTTTTTAATACGACTCTTTTGACTAATATCCTAAAATTAATTTAAAAGAAGTTTTGATGGTACACACGTATTTTTGAATATTCGCGCGAACGAAGTATAAAACAAATGAAATTCTAAGCTTTGGCACAATAATTTCAGATATTTATTTCTATAGAAGTAACAACTTTTATACATTTATATGGTGTATCATCAGAACTGTACAAATATCTAGCCTAATTATGTGTATTCAAATAAAGAAGAAGAGTATTATTATAGATTGAAATTAAAACAGTGTTCTAACATCCATTTACATTGCATAAAAATTATTCAAAATAAAGATGCTTTATTGATAATGGAATACAAGATATTAAACATTACTGTAGTGAAATGAAAGATGAATAAAAAGAAATATATTTTGTTACAAATATTCAATATGTATAACATATTCATAAGGTACTATTTATAATTAATAATTAATTATTTATAAAAGGAATATAGCTATACTAGAGACAAATAATAAATATATAAACACAACTCTTATGCAGAATCTTTTAGAATTTACAACAATTTTGAATGATAGTTCCAGTGTACTCGAAAGCGTGAATAAGTTCCTCAAATTTTTATAGTGATGCAATTGTGTCAGATGATTCTATTACTTTCAAAACAGCTACGGCATAATGTGCATGCATTACCCGATCTATATCATACGAACTATGAATGTGTCTAATTAAATAAAAAAAAGAAAACATGTACATATACATATACATGTATCATTGCGCATATGTATGCACCTATTACATAGTTATTATTAGGAAAATTTGTTTCAACTTAACATATTACGCAAATATTAGATAATGTAACGTGGATTGATTTTAGAATAAAGTTCTATAGTTTCCTTTTTATGCAATAACAATGATATGTCCTACTAATATTTTTTTACTCGGAATAAAAATATTTAAAAAGTTGTTTGCAACACTGACTTAAACAGGTTAATGTCAAATATTAACAATACAATTGCATTCAAAATGCATCGCGTTGTAATATTTTCGTTTGAATTTCCTGGAAAATTAAGTATTCACGAGGTAGTGTATAATTAATGCGACTCGGTATAAAATAGTATGAGTTAAAAATGACATACCTATGCTCCATCTCTTTCTTTTAATTAACATTGACACAAGAAATATACAGGTAATGCATTTGATTCCATTCGGAAAAATTATTTAAGCCAGAAACATAAGTTTATATGGATGCATTTGCTATTGTTTCTGCAAGAAGAGATATGCAATTTCTTGAATATCGAGAACCGATGTATGTAATTTGTATTGTAAAATAATCTTACCAGGATTAGAAGTAATTCCTTCTTTGGGAGGCTCTTTATTGTGTGGCAAAGCTTTTTTATGAGCATCTTTGGGACCATTACAATGTTCACATTCATCGTCACTATCCTCCGAGCTACTTTCACAGAATTTCTTTGGCTTTTCATATATGCAACAACCTAAAATATTAGATAATTTAATTATAAAAGCAAACCAAGTCAAATAAGAGTGCATGTAACTTACATTTAGATTTCTTTTTATTCATATGTTCATTATCCACGGTTCCCTGAGTCCACTGGACCTTTTTATTAGATTTTGGTTTCCTAAGTCGAAGACGAACGGTTGGAACATCCTAAAAAGAAATATTAAAATAATTATTATCTTTTATGTTTGTAGATTAATTAAGAGTATACCCATAGTAAACTACACACATTTTTCTGCATTGTATAGACAAATGCATATAGTTTTTATTCTACAATAATAGCTACATTATCATTATTCTGTAAACATTATAATCTCGTAAAATTTATATCCTTAAAACATATAATTGTCCATTTTAAAAAAGTAATCTTTTCCTATTGCACAATTTTAGCTTCTCTCAAAGTTCGTATTTTATCATCGGAATAGTTCAAAATATTTTTCAATATTTCATCGGTATGCTGTCCCAGCGTAGGGGGTGCTAATCTAATTTTATTTGTGGCATGACTATATGTCACAGGGGGGCCAACAACTTTAACTGTTTCTCCAGAGGAATGCGCCATGTCTTGTACCATTTTTGTATGCTTTACGTGTGGATCTGCGAAAACCTATAAAATTGTTTTGTATGAAGACATTATCAAGATAATATCGGCGGTAAAAACAGTTATTTCTTTATACCTGTCCTATTGTATTTATTGGACCGTATGGAAAAGAAGCACCGTCGAATATAACCGACCAATCTTTATTACTTTTCTTTTCGAACTGCCTTCTAAGAATGTCTAACAATTCATCTCTATTTTGTACTCTAGCAGTGTTATTTTTAAATTTATCATTCTCAAACAATTCTGTTAATTGCATTCTTTTAAGTAATTCTAAAAATTGTTTGTTACTTCCTGTTCCAACTGTCATATACCCATCTTTCGTAGGGAAAGCTTCGTAGGGTACTATACTTTCATGCTCGGAGCCCCATCGTATTGCTTCCTTATCGGCGTTCAGGTAATTCGAACCGATATTTATTAAACTAGCAACTTGCGTTGCCAATAGATTACACTGTATCCATTGTCCGCTATTAGTTTTCATTCTTTGATACAAAGCTGCCATTATAGCACCATGAGCGTATAAGCCAGTTGCTAAATCTGTTACCGCTACTCCAACCTTACACGGCGGTCCATCCTTAGGACCTGTTATATGCATTAAACCTCCTACTGAAGCTACGATTACATCGTACCCTGGCCTACTCGAATAAGGACCTTTGTATCCGTAACCACTCAAAGAGCAGTATATAAGACGTGGCGCTACCTTAGAAATCTCTTTATATCCTAGACCAAACTTACTTAATTTTCCAGGAACATAATTCTCTATCAAAACGTCCGACTTCTTTGCCAATTCGTATATGATATCTTTACCTTCTTTCAAATCGATGCATATACTCTTTTTATTTCTGTTAACGCTAAGGAAGTAGACCGAATCTCGTGTTCCTTTAACAAACGGGGGACCCCAATGTCTTGCTTCGTCTCCGGTAACCGGTCTTTCGATTTTCAAAATTTCTGCTCCAAGATCACCGAGAATCATGGTGCAATACGGACCTGCGACAATTCTTGTCAGATCCAAAACTCTAACATCTTCTAGAGGTGAATTATCCTCGGCAGTTGTGCACAGAGCCCTTTTGTTTTTCGTGTCACTTGATAAAGGTTTGATCGTTTTTATTAAATTACTGCTGGATAAAGATTTTGCTTTTGCAGTGTGTTTGAACAAAAAAGCGAACATATTGTCTATAAAGAGTAATTGGTTTCACAAACAAACTTATTTTTGATAAAGTCTCGTTGGAAGAATCGAAATGAATAGAACAGAAATTTTTATCGTTCGAACTATGAGATCACGAAAAATGTGTGCCGACAAGATTACATATTTACTGTCATATCAGAATAATGACGTAGCGAGTAATAAAAACATACCTGGGATACGGAATCTGTGACATCCGTCTCCAAAACAGTTTCCGTTTGAGTTTGATTAATCGATTGTTCGGACATCGTTGATCTTTCCATTTGTAGTCGAGCTTCTTCGAGATACTGCCACGAAAGTATACATATAATCACTGCGCCGTGATTTAATATTGCGGATACTTTCAGGTTACTTCATACTGTCATCATTCGTAATCCGATAAAAGCGACGCCATGTTTAATATCGGTACAACACTGTTTACGCACCGACTACATTCGATACAATCGTGAACCGAACATGTTTTTCAATTCGTGACTCGAAGAAACGTGATTGTTTAAAAATGTATCCATGTACATTTCACGGTTTTCTTTATAATCACTTTCGTATATAAAGAATAAGATATTTGAAACTGAAATTGTTGACGATAACGAGAAATCGCCGTTGTCGTTTGTAGATTGTACTGGACTGTACGAACGAATGTAACTTTTATGTTTAGTATTTCGTAGAAAATATGAAAATCATTTGCGACTAAATTATTTTGAGAACGGATCTTCTATGTTTATAAATATTGCCCGTACGGATGAACAATTTGCTAAACTGCCGCGGTGGTGACTGTGTTAGTTAGTCTGCTGTACTTGTAAGATTTCCTATAAATACTCAAAGACTAATGCCTAATTTTGCACGGAAACACATATTGAGATCAATATCGGCAACTAAGGCTTCACAGTATTAATTTGATACCATTTATAGACTCAACTGATATGGAGGTAAGCAGTTTCTTTGCGTTTCAATCGCGCGAAGGTTATACGATCGTATTTAAAGTCCATCGAACGTTTCAAATATGACTGTATCGACGATCTAAATAATCGTACGTTTATTTTACTTGCAGCCAGTTAACAAAGTTCCTTTGCCATTAGAACCTATAAAGTCGAATCAGGTGGAAGACAGGAGATTGTGGGTGGGCAATTTAGATTTAAGAATTAATGAGTAAGTATTTACTTGGATTATTTCTCATAAGAGAAGGTCATTATTAGGAGAGAAGCTTTCTAAAACAAGTGGTTCAAATCGTAAGAGCTGAAACACATGAATGTACAGGAGGTTCTCGTTCGTCGCAGTCCAGTACGTTGCATTTTGTTCGTGCGAGATGGCAAATGTAGCTTGTAATTAGTGGAAATGGTAATTTCATAGATCTGTTGCGAGTTGGTCGCAACTGTTTCTTTATATTGTTATATGTAAATCTTATGTGATTGATTAGACTCCTAGTTTGTCGCAAAGACCTCGGACCTTGCCTGAAATTCCCATTTCTGTGCAACGAGCGAGCACCTACCGTATTATAAAATAATATAAAGGGCACTTATCCTGATTATGACTTTACCTTCAAGGGAAAGTCCCAGGTGTTATGCTAATTCTTTAACAAGTTCTTGCAGAGTTAGAAAACTAAAAATACCAATGGTACAATGTACCACTTCGATGACAGATGACCAGTTGTTATGCTTTGACTTGTATCTTCCTCTATGAATCATTCCGATGTTCAGTGTAATGCCTGGGCAGTTCTACTTGTTTGTTAAAGCTTTATAGAATATTATTTTACTTTCAAAAACTATATCTTTATACAATGGAAAAAATCTGAAAAAACTAACTCTTTATCTGTCAACTGGTACCAACTCCTAAAACTCGTCCAAAAACATGGAACTATTGAAAAGTTCGACCTCCTATTCCACCGGTCAGGTCCACAAGCCGGTCAACCGAGAGGGTATGCATTTGTTACGTACAAGACAGTTCAAGACGCAGAAACAGCCAAAGATGCTCTGCACAACTTGAAAGTAGGAGCAAAAAATATAATTGTTAGATGGGCTCATAGCGTAACAGAGGTAATTAATAAAGCATTATACGGTAGAATTCTGTTTAGCTAGCTGTAAAAGACAGGCATTATTTTTGACAATCCGGATATAAACGGGATTCTACTGTAATTATTATCTTTCTCTTAATAAAAATGATATAATAAAATAACATCTCGTTTCTTGAAGCCTGACATAGACAAACCAAAGCCAAAAATAGATATACCTGCTTTAGCCGGAGCAAAAAAGGAAGATAAAAGAATAAGGTAAACAGAAAGAAAGAATTGTTAATAAATATCTTTTCAATCTTTTATAAATACAACTTCTTCTCCTGCAGTCGTGAAACCGCAATTCAAGCTATAGAGGCCAAACTGAAACTGATGAAAGAGTCGGAAGAAGAATTCGAACTAAACAAACCTTTAAACGGATCACCTGTAATACACTTATATCAAAAACCAGAAAATCCAAAACCGTCCACATCAGCTCGTTATCATAGTCGAAGTCATCATCATAACAATAAGCCATATAATCGTTATAAACCAAGAAGATAATTTAAATCCCGTTTTTATTTCATCATATTAAGAATACAATTTATTTTTACCGATCATCTTTCGTTCCATGATTATAGTTAATATTTATATTTTCTATTTAAATCACCTATGTGTATTCTGTTTTTTTGTACTATAAAATTTTTAGTTGATATTTTGTATCTTTTTCTACTAATCAAACATGATTCCTACAGCGATGCAGCTATGCATACAATACAAAAGTATCTCGTTCGATCAATAATGCGATGCTTAATACGTACACTAACGTACATGTATTTTCATAATCTACGACATCTTTTTATAATAAATAAATGTACACTTTAAATGTGCATCTTTTTATTGAAAACTAAACAGTTCAAGAATTACTTGAAATTTCAGATTTTCAAGTTTAATTCTATGTTAGTTCTATTCAAGAAAAAAAAATGCAGATTCTCTTGGAAGGCAATGAAACACAGTTCGATAAAATAATAAACAACAATTAGTCTTTATGATTATAGTTACATTGCTCTTTGTAATTACGATTCATTCTTTTGAGCAAACCTCCATTTACCTCGCATATGATACGGCAAAGGTACTACACCAGGACATGGTACTTGTCCTGGAATTACGCATATACAACTCCTTGAACAGCCATAACCAAAATTTCCGGGATTATCTTTTAATTGTTTCTTTATATTTTCTTGTTTTAAAGCTTCGTATGTTTTACCAACTACTCTAACAAGATGTTCCATTATGTCTTCCTTAGATTTATTATCTACATCGATCAACATAGTTTTCCCATCATCTAAAGAATTAAAGTGAAATATTATAATCAATTGATCGAACGATGAAAAATACAATAAGTACGTGTATGTACTCACTATAATAACATTTTATGAAAGGCGTTGGCGTCATATTTTTAAACGTGACTACTTGTACCTTTGGATTTTTGTATTGAACTTGTGGTAGATTCCAGAATACGAATTCTCTGTAAATAAATAACGTTCAAATGAATATGATCTAAACATGTAGAGATATTATTGACTTGTTCAACTTAAATTGTTCAAAAATCTATTCTTACATCTCTTTTTATCAGGACTTATAAAAATATACTTTTATAAATATAACCTCACCTAGTTCCCTTATGATGATCTCCATGTCTATTATAATTAATAGAAAATATTTGTATCTGATCTAACAAAGTTAATCTGCCAGCATTTAAGTAACCCAATGTTCTTCGTATAGGCGATGCACCTACCATAAACGGCATTTTGATAGTGTTTTAATGAAATCTTTGCATCCGAGAAAAGTATCCTTGCCCGATAACCTCAGGCCAGCTCTTTGCGAAACTCAAACCTCAAATTCTTATGATAAATATGTTTCATAGATACATGCTAGATTATTTTTCTACTACATAATAATATAATATACAGTATATAATCAGAGAGGATAAATATAATCAATGCTTGTATCGCAATAATATAGATTATTTTACCAGATTCGAAATTCCGAAATTTTCAACACGCATGCGTTACACACTATAAAATCTATGTATATGTATATACAGTACTGTATATATGCATATTTTTTTTTTAGTTACCGGTGCGGACATTTCTCCTTTGAAAGACATCATCATTGCCGTATAGCTGTTTTCATGTAAACTTTCGTGTCGAGTTCGACGTAAGTTCTAATACCAGATTATGCGATTATTTTTAATAACCTTGTAATATTTTTACATTATTAGTATCTGAGAAACTCATATATATATATATATAGTTTCCTAGTTAGCATTATCTTAAGGTTTTGTTTGACTTGTACATGCAATATTATCGTTTCCATATGCTGTGATTACATTAGAAATTTCAATTATTTCGACCATATTTAGGCAAAGAAAAGGAAAACATCATTATGGATAAAATTATGAATGCCAAGGATGTTCGACAAGCTTACATTGACTTTTTTAAAAGTAAAGGTCACGAATACGTTCACTCCAGTTCTACGATACCTCACGACGATCCAACGTTACTCTTTACAAATGCTGGAATGAATCAGGTATACTAAGAAAAATATTATGTATTATACTACAACTATATTGAATTATACAACTTTTTTATTTCAGTTCAAACCAGTATTTCTGGGAACGGTAGATCCGAACAGCGATATGGCTAAATATGTAAGAGTCGTGAACAGTCAAAAATGTATTAGAGCTGGAGGAAAGCACAATGATTTAGACGACGTTGGGAAAGATGTGTATCATCATACATTTTTCGAAATGATGGGCAATTGGTCTTTCGGAGATTACTTTAAAGTAACTAAATACAAAGTCTATAATATTAGCACTTTATCGCAGAAATATTGTACCTGTTAAATATGTATTTTCTAGAAAGAAATTTGCACCTGGGCTTGGGAATTTTTAACAGTTAAATTAAAATTATCTACTGACCAATTGTACGTAACTTATTTCGGCGGGGACGAGAAGAACCATTTGAAACCAGACGACGAATGCAAAGATATCTGGCTATCACTGGGGTGATTGAATAGTGAATACTTCATTTAATTTATGTATTATTCGATCAGAAATACAACTAATTCTTTCTTTTGTTAGAGTACCTCCTAGCCATGTTTTGCCAGGAAATATGAAAGATAATTTCTGGGAAATGGGAGAAACAGGGCCCTGTGGACCATGCAGTGAACTACATTATGATCGAATTGGTAACAGAGAAGCTGCTCATTTAGTGAATCAAGATGATCCGGATGTTCTAGAAATCTGGAATCTTGTTTTTATACAATTCAATAGGTAAGTAATGTACCATCAGTTTCTTAAATAGAAAAATTTGTTTGTACAACAAATAACGTGGGAATTATTTGAAGTTGTCGTGTTATGAGACTTGCCACAAATTTCATTTATTTACTCCATATTTTATTACAGAGAGTCCGACGGGAGTTTAAAATCACTACCAAAGAAACACATTGATTGTGGACTGGGTTTGGAGAGATTAGTATCAGTTATCCAGAATAAACGCGCTAACTATGACACAGATTTATTCGTGCCACTTTTCGATGCCATTCAAAAGGGTACAGGAGCGCCACGTTACGAAGGAAAAGTAGGTGCGGATGATGTGGATGGTATAGACATGGCATACAGAGTTTTGGCTGATCATGCAAGGACTCTTACAATTGCTCTCGCGGATGGAGGTGTACCCGATAATACTGGCAGAGGGTGATCTACATATAATTATTTACATACAGATCTAAAATATGCATGTATATATATATCAACATAATAATTTTTAATTCAGATATGTACTAAGACGAATCTTAAGACGTGCTATACGTTTCGCAACAGAAAAATTAAACGCGAAGCCTGGATTTTTTGGAACATTAGTGAATGTCGTTGTAGAGCTGCTCGGATGTGTCTTTCCTGAAGTAACTAAAGATCCGCAGCAGATAATTGATATTATTAATGAAGAGGAAGCTCAATTTCTTAAGACTTTATTGCGTGGTCGTAATTTATTAAATCGTACGATAGCAAAACTAGAATCGTCCACTATTGTTCCTGGTGATGTTGCTTGGCGTTTGTACGACACGTATGGTTTTCCTGTAGACTTAACACAGCTCATGACTGAAGAAAAAGGTCTGAAGGTGGACATGATGGGCTACGAAGAAGCAAAAAAGCAAGCTCAGGTATTAATTGCAATAAGAACTCTAATTATAATAAGAACACGTATTGAACGCGTTTATGAAATTATTCTTTTCCTGGACTAGCTGATCTCTCAAAGCAAAAGTGGTGGCGTGGACGATCAAATTAACTTAGATGTTCATGCAATCACTGAGTTACAAAATAAAGGAATTAAACCCACTATAGACTTGCCGAAGTACAATTATACAGTCACCAATGACAAACTGTGCGAGGAATACGATTTTGCTCCGTGTACGGGTACTGTGATTGCTCTTAGACTTAATAAAACTTTTGTCGATCAAATATCATCAGGAGAAGAAGCTGGAATTTTGCTGGATCAAACGAACTTTTATGCTGAACAGGGCGGACAGATATATGATGAAGGATTTTTAGTGAAGACCGACGAAGTAAATAATATGTCGCTTTTATCTTAAAAAATGCGTTTACGTATAATTATATTTATGCATATTTATTATTTTAGGAGACGGAAGTTCGGGTAAAAAATGTTCAAGTCAGAGCCGGCTATGTTTTGCACATTGGTTCTGTAGGTCAAGGAGTACTGAAAAAGGGTGACAAAATTTACTTGAATATAGACACTACGCGTAGGAGACTCGTAATGAGTAATCATACAGCAACTCACGCTCTTAACTATGCTCTCCGCAAAGTACTGGGCACAGAAGTTGATCAGAAGGGTTCTCTAGTAGCACCCGATCGCCTTCGATTTGATTTTACAAACAAGGGTTTGTAAACCAAAAATGTTTTTGATCGTAAAAAGGCAATACGAAATATAATTTGTAAACGCTTCCCTCAGGTGCTATGACTCCAGAACAAGTGAAACAGGTTGAAGAGATCACCAATAATCTTGTAAAAGAAAAGAAAAAGGTTTACGCTAAAGAAAGTAGTTTAGCTTTAGCAAAAACTATACAAGGTTTACGTGCTATGTTCGAGGAAACATATCCGGACCCTGTTAGAATAGTTAGCATAGGTGTGCCGGTTGAAGATTTGGAAAAAGATCCTTTGGGTCCTTACGCAATGCACGCCAGTGTGGAATTTTGTGGCGGAACGTAAGTAAAGGGCCTAGTCGGTTAATTTTATAATTCATATTATAAGATTATAAGACTTTTCTTATTAAAACCTTTTAGCCACTTACATTGCACAGAGCATATTGGAGACTTTGTTATAGCTAGCGAAGAAGCAATCGCTAAAGGTATTAGGCGTATTGTAGCTCTCACTGGTCCTGAAGCAACGAAAGCTCAGAAGAAAGCATCGTTGTTACAAAATCAATTGGACCAGCTTCAAAATACTATATTGGCCAACAAGAATAACGTTAATTCGAAAGAGTACGTGAAAAAAATAGTCGAATCGACAGATGATGTCTCGCGTGCTACAATTTCAAGTTGGAGAAAGGTGTATATCTTATAACATTATTTAATATCTTATAATATCTACGAATGTATAATGTACATATTTTATTTTCGAGTAGGACAAAATGCGCAAAATGTTAAAAGATTTGAAGAAAACACTTGACGATCAAGAACGCGCGGCAAAAACAGCAATTGCTAATTCAGTAGTAGAAAATATTCAACAATTAATTCAACAAAATGTTGGTTGTCCTGTTTTGGTTGAGGTTTGTCAAGCATACAGCAACACGAAAGCTTTAGATTCTGCCCTCAAAAAGATAAAAGCTATATCCCCCGAAACAAGTGCGTTACTGGTTAGCGTGGATCCCGATGCTAAAAAGATATTTGCACTTAGTGCATCCTCTAAGGTAAAATTGAATATTGAACATAATCGATTGTTCTAAATTATATGTATATAATATTGATTATGTTTTTCGTTTATGAAATCTAATAGTCTGCCATAAATAAGGGATTAAAAGCGAATGAATGGATCCGAGAAATTGCTCCGCTTATGGGAGGAAAAGGCGGGGGGAAACCCGAGTCTGCTCAGGCTTCGGGTCCTAATATTTCATGTTTAAATAAATTACTACATACAGCTAAAAATTTTGCTAATTTGAAGCTTGGTATTACGGGTAAATATCATTTAAAATGTCTTAATGGAAGAATATTATAAAAGCATCATTTTTAAATTAATAATTCTTATTTCTAAGTTCCAGATATTGTCAAAAAAGATAATCAAGCTAAAAAGTCTGCGACTGTTAAGAATTCTGTATGTTCAAGAACTTCAGAAGACAGCTTAACGCTTTTCGGTAATATTGGAAGTGTCAAGTGTTATCGTGCTCAAATAGTAGCAAAGTTAAGTGGACAAAAATTGGTTGTATCGCAATGTGAAAATAGTAAAGATATTTCTAGAGATATTAGGCTTCGGGGAAATAATTTTGAATTATTTGATAGCAATGCAATTGCTTTTTATTTGGCAAATGATCAACTGAAATTTTCAAATGATTCTTACGCATTTACTCAAGTCTTGCAGTGGCTAAGTTACGCGGACAATCATATTTTACCAGCAGTTTCCGGATGGGTTGTTCCATGTCTTTCCCAGAACATACCTAATTATATGAAGGCGAATATTAAAACATCTAAAGAAGATCTTTTTTCTTCTTTGAGAAATTTAAATACTATACTACTCACAAAAACATATTTAGTGGGAGAAAGACTTAGCCTCGCCGACATTGCTCTGTTCACTACTCTAATACCTCTTTACGAATATGTTTTCGATCCAGCGACTAGGAAACCATATCCGGATTTGAATAGGTGGTTTCTTACTATTCTAAATCAACCAGAAATAAATGACACAATCAAAAATTTCCTGTTATGCGAGAAAGCTGTAAAACTCTAAAGACATAACAATCTCAGGCTAATGTTTTTCATAACTATTTTTATTAACAAACTTTTATTAGAAATATATGGTTCAATTAATTACGATCGCCTTCTAATATATTTTCCTTTTCATCCTGTTCTTTCTGTGTATCGTACAAAATCCTTATTTCCTTTAACAAAGTAGATACATTTGTACCCATTTTAGCAGAAATCGGCATAATCGGTAAACTAACTTTTTGTTTAAGTATTTCTAAATTTTCCTGTAATAATAAATTAAGTATAATAAATAATAATGTATAAGGATTATGCATCTTACCTTCGCTTCTGGCAAATCCATCTTATTCGCAGCAATAAGAACTGATCTTTCATTCAACTTTATATTAAATTGTGTAATTTCATGTTTTAAAGTTTCAAAATCTGACCACGGTTCATTCGACGATATATCCAGAATAAATAATAATGTTTTACAACGTTCAACGTGTTTAAGAAATTGTATACCGAGACCTCTATTTTTATGAGAATCAGAGACAAGTCCTGGTAAGTCGGCCACTTGGAAATGAAAAGAATATATAGAAATTACGGTAAAGTACGAATTAATAATAAACATTTATATTATCTACCTGCAATTTGTTCGTAATCATCGTATAATATCATTCCTATGTAAGGTCTCAAAGTAGTAAACGCGTATGCAGCTACTTTTGGTCTGGCTCTAGTTATAGCTCTTAACAAAGTACTTTTACCGGCATTGGGAAGTCCAATCTAAAATATATTTGCAAAATGTATGTATTTTTTAACAGTTAATGCAGAATATGAATGTTAAGAAGCATAGTCCATACCAATCCGATATGTGCCATACTCCTAAGTTCTATCACATATTGTAAATTTTCTCCTTGTGCACCGTACTCCGATATGCGTGGCGATTGTTGCAAATTAGATTTAAAGTATGCATTTCCATGACCACCGGTACCACCCCGTGCAGCAATAAACATTGCTCCACTGATATTCAAGTCACCCACTATTTTCCCTTCTACGTTTCGTATTATAGTACCTACGGGAATCTGTACTATGGTATGCTTAGCATTCTTACCGAAACAGTCTTTATTATGTCCATTTTCTCCATGTTCAGCCGAAAGAACAGTCTCTACATGAGAAAGATCTTTGATATTTTCTTGCGCCTACAAAATTCTGTGTTCAATTAAATGCAACTATCGTTTCGAAAGTTCAGTTGTATACCTGAAAAATTATGTGACCTCCGTGTCCACCGTCTCCTCCGTCAGGTCCAGCACATTCATTACCCCACAAGTGTGCAAACGATATTGCTCCATCTCCACCGTTACCTCCAACAGTTCTTACCTAAACATGCGTGTATACATTAACATTTATAAACACAATGTTGAATTCAAGTGATTAACTTCATACTTGCTTCATGTCAAGAAAATGGTTCTGTGTATTTCTCTGAGACTTTGGCTTTATATTGCGTAATGCCTTAGAAACATTTTCTTGATTTCCAAACCATTTGGAAGTACAAAACGGTTTAAATATGTTCTTGCTTATACTTTTACATCGTTGCACGTTCATACCATTCTGTTTCCAATTAGCAATATGCAGGATTAGTGGTTTTATTTGACGAAAACAATTCATCTGTGCAAAATAAAGAATATACGATATGATATTTATTTCGTGTAAAATAAATGTAACTTTGTCAAAATATAATTACATTTAGCTATGCTTTAGTACTATCTTGAAACTGAAACATTTAAATTATATTCCAATATATTTGCGACTAAATTTTGATGAATATCGATAATTCTCTGTCTATATAAAGGAATATAGTCCGATCGATAACTTATTCTATATGTTCTTTTTTGTACTTTGTTTATGGGGCACTCGTACGATCGTACAAACTTAATATCGCTAATAATGTGGCCTGCATGATTGTATAATAATATATAAAAGTCCATTGAATTAAATTTTTCACTGACGCTGAAAGTTATATCGAATGTATATGTGTGTGTATATGATACATTTGTATTTGATATATTCATTATTCGACAAATATCTTCCCATGAAAAATTATTGTTATGCAGAGAAATATTCATCTTTTCTTTAGGAGCAATATTTTGTGCGTTCGGAGGGGCAGATTTCACGAACACGTGAGTTAAAGCTTTTTCTGAGTGAAATTGTTTATCTAAACCACGATATCCAGTGACTATATAAGTTTGAAGGGATGACCATTCGAACGATTCGATTCTACTCAATATAAGATTTGCGTGTGCTGCCATTTCTGTGATTTTCCAAGAATCATCCCAACGTCTTGGTGGATTATCAAGGGACGTGCCACCTTGACCATTACACAAAGTGACTAATATTTGACCGTTACTTTTCAATAATTCTGTTGCACTGATAAAGAATTGTTTCAGCAATTCTCTATTTTTCTCTATTCGCATTTTACCACCTACGTGTGGAAAATTAAAGACAATTTTATCGAACAGTTTTGTTCCCAACATTGGATAATCTTTTAAGTTTGTTGCATCAACGCCTAACAGTACTCGAACTCCTGAAAAGAAAAGCATAGAATTCTTTGTATAATCAATTACGTTAAATTACTACACAAGTAACTAGGGTTAGTCCTATTTATAAATACTGACCATTGCGTATTAGGTATTCTATGTTTTTCTTTCCAATGTCTTGATTAACGTCAGCTTCATAACATGTAGTGGTAATTACAATATTTAAATTAAGTTGGAATAGTGCAACAGAAAATGAAAAATTACCCTCCCCTACTAATAGTACACAGTCATTCTCATTAAATAGGGAAACTTTCATTGTACCAGCAGGTAAACAACTCTCGCTAAAAATTTGCATTAGGTTATATTACAAATATTTGATTTTTATTCATTCATTTTTTAATTAAGATAATTATATATATCTCACCTTGGTGAATGGTATATAATATGTGTATCAATAGATTCTGAATTATCAAGAAATTTTGTTGGGCATGGTAATCCAATATAGTGGAACGAATCATTAAAAAGTGTATGATTTTTTAATCGAGATTATTTACACTATATAAATTTAAGTATCTCACGAATATTTCTGTTTCAATGAATTTAGTAGAGATTTAACATATCGGTGTTTATAAAGTGGAAAATACGCAGTTATCGTAATCGTGGTTTCGGTGGAACGACTAACCTTACCAGTTCTAACTTATGACGAACACGTTAGGTATACATATAATATATGTATACAGAATACAGATAACATACGTATGTTATATGTATATATATGTATATGCAGCTGGTATATGTAACATTCACCTTCGTTATTTTTCTGCGTATGGTATACATGTACAAAATTAGACCTATACTTCTCGTTTGTTTAATAAACATTATCTAAAAGAATTATTTTGAAAAACACACATGTGCAACAACAATTTAATATTCTTACGCCCAATATGTATTCGTATGTCAGATATTGCAGCCATTCATTATGGAAGCAATTTAAAATAAATGTCCCCCAAGTTTTTCAAATATCTGCTTTGGCCAACATACAAAAGTTTGTGATATAATAGTACGACCAATGAATGAAACTATTTTTATACAATAGTTCGATGAGTGTGTTACGAATTTAGAATCATGAATTCACTCTATGATTCCATTTTTACATTTCATAAAATATTTACGATTCCGTGGACTCGTTTAGAATATTTCACCGATAAATACAGATATATTAATAACGTAGTTGAAAATTAATTAAATCATTCTTATTTATTCGTATAGCACAAAAGTTTAATATACACGGAAAATTAAATATTGTTCTCTCGAAAAAATTTCCCTCCCGTTTATTCAGGAATATTAATATATATAAATTAAAAAAATGATATTATAGTTATTCTTATTTTATAGTATATATGTTACTCTAATTTTATAAGATATTCTGGCATTTTTTGGAAGATTCGCAGTCTGCTATATAATGACATTTGTCACGGTCACTTTCGTAAGTACACATTTCAACAAACATCCGGGACAATCGAAACGTCAGGTGTTCGTGTATTCTCCCTGATTCTCCCACGTTTTGTGGCACCGTCTGATTCGTATACTTCGGGTATACCCGATATATATACATCGTAGCACGCAAGCCCACGAATGACCGACATGTGCTCGTTCCACGACGAAAAACATTGTCATTGCGGCACACGACGGCATTGTACGCCGTGCATTGTACCTTCGCCGACGACTATATCATTTTCCTCACGCAGTCACGTTATCCCATGTACAACCGATTCAGTGTTTTTTTGAAGCGAAAGGAAATCTAAGACTGATCACACGGTATAACTACATTATCAATTGTAAGTTTCAACGAAACCATCTCAGTCGATCTCTGTGAGATAATGTGAATAGTGCTCACAACTGTTTCCTGACAATATTGTATATTGTACATCGTAGTCGTTAGAGACCCTGCAACATTGTTGCACATTCGCCAAGTGAATATATTTTCGATACGATAATAAAAGTCAGGGCGGGGACTCGCTTTGTAAATTGTCGGCAAAAGTTTTAGTGAAAATATATAGAACCATAGAAAATTGTTGTAATCAATATATATATTCGTATATATAATATATGTACATTTGAATTTATGGAGAATGAGGAACTCGGTTTCTGAGGGTCGGGCGTTTAAATTAGATTAACTTATGTAAGAATACCATATCATTCAATGTTAGTTACATTAACTGTACGGTCGGATTCGTTAACTATATATATTAATTGCAATTGCATTGTTTATTAGACGCGTTCGGAAGACTTTATTATAAGCAGGAATTATATAAGGCGGAAAGTATAAAATAGCAATTGTCGTGTTCGGTGACGATAGCTGCTACGTTCGTTGACGAAAATAAAAGTGGTCTAGCTTCTATAGAAGGTCGCTTCTTACGTATAAGCAATGCAAATGATGCCATCTTCATTTTGTCTTCCGGATCAGTTCGTATAGGTGTCGACTGCACTTCGATCGTAACTCACACCTTTCATGTTTGCACGCTTGACTGTAAAGCTATATATCTTATCTTACGTCTCCATCGTGGGACGTCTGATTTCTCAATAATTATTGATAAATCACACAACACCGTTCCCACGTGAACACGTTGCTTTCATATCGGCACGACGAAATTCGTCGTGCGGAATGATTATTGTTTGGGTAATCGTCAACTGTTCCTCGTATCTACCGACCACGCTTATCACGGTTAAGAATTTATGTCAACCGAATTTAAGTTTCGCACTTCTCAGTTTATTTTGGCATTATTGTAACTTGGCAACTAAACTGGTCGTACAAGGCTAAAACAAGAACAGATAACCTCAGATAGGTAAATTACGAAGAGAATCTCGCGGCATACTATTTAGAAAATAATGTTGATCGAAAAATTCATGGGAAAAGGAAACGAAAGAAAATTAGTCTGATTCTACCCCATTGCGATCGCCGAATACATAATCTTGTATGACCGTGGTAAGTATGCGGATCAATGCTTCCCTGTATAAGCTCTGTCGTGAACTTAATACTTCGTACAAACAAGAATGATCGCTTTAACGATTGAACGCGATCGATAAGAAATCAATAATATCCTATTGAGCTGAACTTGAATTCAGCTTTAAAAAATTCTGTGCGTGATACAATGTTCCCTTATGGATGGTACCGTGTTATCGTAAATGCTATTATCTATTACGTGATCGTAGTTTGGCATATCACCGTGATATAACTTATGAAAAACTTAGGGCCTAGGCTGTTCGGTCGATCCACCTTTGAATAAAGTATGAATGTTCCATCGGATGGCACGTACCCTAGTATAAAGGACTCTCGGGTCATATCAGACTTTACACGACTTAACTAATTCACTATTGAAGGATAAGTTCATCAGGTTCTTCACCTCTTTTGGGCGTAACGTACTGCGTCGGCGGTGTCGGTCAATTATATATTATTTGTCAAAGCTACCGTTAAAAGTTGTACTCAAAAGTAATGAATTTCGGAATGTCTGGAAATTAAGCAGTGACCAAACTGACGCGTTGCAAGTAGATTGTGTCATGCGGCAGACATACATATTTAAAGAACATGAGCTGTCGTGATGCAGTCAAGAATGGTCATGCTGGGCTTCCATGTTTCATTGGTGACGTGCATGACCGTGGTTTTACGATCGTAACCACGTAGTTTCCGATGTTCTCATATAACTACTATCAGAATTAGTTACAATACAGTAAGATAAAAGTCTTGTCGGAATGAAATGATGGTTGATTTTTTTTATTAAAATATTACTGTACGAGAATATTTTATGTTATTCATTTTATTTATATCTTAAATCTTACTCTCCTGAATTATTTCGCGCGAACTTTGTAGACTATACAATTTACCTTGAAATCGGAAATCGGACGAAAATGGGAACGAAATATCGAACGACACGCGCGTTCATAGTGAGTCTGAAGTTATTCCTAGAAGCAAACCACTTTCCCCTACTATGTATTCGTTACTATAGTCACGAGAAGCTACTCGTTGACACGTCATATGTGTGGGCCCAATATAGGCCCAACAACCGTGTCAGAAATTCCATTCGTAAACAGAACCGTCGCGAACTGCTTTATTAAATCCAGTTCGGTTTGGATGACTCTGTCCGAAACTGCCAAAGCGAGAAGCTACTCCTCCCGTATTGTCATTCTACATAATACACGAATATCAGTTGATGTCAATTATCTCTTAAAGTGATGTTAAAAGGATATTTTTAGAGTGGGCTGAAACTCGCGTGAAAGATTCCATGGGCAAGACAGTACATTATAAAAGATAGTGTTTTCGCAAAAATTTCTATGATATAAGAATCTATGAATTAAAAAATTAAAATCATGAATTGATTGAATCGTATCAAATATTTTTAACTATTCGAATATTATTCTCGTCAAGTACTGTCAAGCGATTATTTGATTACCTGGAGAGTACACTGTGTTCTTGTGAATCTTATCAAGCTTATCAAGCTACTCAATTACCAGAAATAAAATTATCAAGAACACTTCAGGATTTATCTTACGCCCTTAATAGCCGCAAGCATCCTGGATTTTTCATTACATTCGGGGGATTGCGTTTAAGATTTTTTAACGAGTGACTTTAAAAACCTGAAAACAAAGGACTCAATTGGAATGAAAAATATTTTCGGTTAAAACAGAAATTGATTTGTTAGTTCCGACTTATTTTACCTAATGATTATTCTAAAGTAAACTATACTTTAAAAAATCCAAGAAAACATCTTTAGCTTGTAAATAAAAAAATGGACGCTTGATAGGTCTTGTTAAGATGTATGTAGTTGGGAATATTCGGTATAATTGAAAGCTTGAACATTCGAATTTTTCAAGTAATAGTCGAAACGATAATGTATCGGAAATGGTAGCCGTGTGACGGCGCCACGAGAGCGTCGCGACGCGTCTCGACGCGACGCGAGTTGCGGTCGTCAGGC
Organism: Lasioglossum marginatum; assembly: GCA_028455795.1. Classification (NCBI taxonomy): domain Eukaryota; kingdom Metazoa; phylum Arthropoda; class Insecta; order Hymenoptera; family Halictidae; genus Lasioglossum; species Lasioglossum marginatum. The sequence continues at coordinate 546,318 of CM052270.1, forward strand.
GGCGCCGGTCGTTCGTCACGAAACGAGGCGGGGTTGCAGAAGAGAAGTTCGCATGAAAGAAAGAGAAGGAAGGATTCAGCGAATTCACGCAACGTGAACTTGAGGAAAAGAGAAAGAACCGCGGAGAATCACGAACGAACGTACGGCGAAACTAGCGCCCCGGTTTTGCACTCTCTTCGTTACTTTCCTGCCTATCCTGTTCCTGTCCCGAGACCCCGAGACCCAAGCACAGTTCGCTTTAGTTAAATGCCAAATCGTGACACCTATATCATTCATCTTTTTCTACATTTTCTATCTCGTTGTCCTTCCTTGTCTGACGCCAGCAAACGCCGTCCTCTCTTAATCGCTTACGAAAATACACAAAAACCCGAACCTGTTACACCCTAGCTTTCTGTAGTGATTTCACAGTGTACACCTGAAACAAATAGACGTGGAAAGAGGAGAGGTCCAAAGCTGAAGACGACGAAGAAAACTTGTGCGCGAAACGATACGAATGCATGTGAACATCATGCGTGCTTTCCTTACATGTGTATGTGTTACATCAGTACGAGGTACGATAGTGTCTCGTCGTAGGTCTCTTTCGATCCTACCAGTGACTAATTGAGCGTGCACATTCAGCGACTTTATGGCTGGACAATGCATCGACCAGGATAACGCCGGAGCAAGGAGACAACGAGAAATCCTCTGAGTTCTGTGAGGATCGTCTGTCTTCGCACTTGTTCCTTTCATCCGTCTCATGGGTATGCGTTCGAAGTTGTTTCATCCAAGTAATATATTCGATTTCTTGAATCGCTTTCGTACGTTCGTATTTCAAACCAACCGATTTCTTCCTGTTCTTGTGTACATATGCTATTCATACGATTTCTCTCATATTCGGGTTAATACGTGCACGTGTTGCACGCGTGTTCCATGTCCATAGAGTGCAGTCTATACATCTACGTATGTAGCCATGCATGCCGGTTTTAAAATATTAGTGTAGGCGCACGTATGTATGTATGTATGTATCACCTAGCAGCGACAGTAATAGATAGATATTTTGTAATCCGTAGAATAGTTGCAAAAATTATAATACCTTTTAACGGGACATTCAAGTTTATTCAAATCGGCGAATGTTATAGTTACGCTGCGGACGACCGATCCCGCTGCACAATTTATAGTTTGCAGTGATAATAACTCTCGTGTTACGGATTCAGCGGTGTGCTGAAATTCTTGTTACTGCAGCGGTCTACGAAATTCAGTTATCTATTACTTGTAATTTGCGATGCCTTGTTTACCGTAAATACATGTTACACATATCCTATTTTTGATTGATATTTCGTCAATCCCGTATTAACTGTTTTTTCCAATACCGAACAGGTGCATGTCTGACAATGGGCTATAGTGTACGTATTAATAAACGAACAGTAGCATGTAGACGACACGAAAGAACCTTTAAATTATTTCGATTGATGTGTGCACGCACGGTCAAAATAGGAGCAAGGGTAAACTAGGTGTACAGTTTATCAAAATTGTTCCTTAGGCTCGTGTAAAAGCGAAATTAACCTACTTTGCCAGTGCCCACACATAAACTTGAGTCATAGTGTTCCTCTTCAACAGTCTGGATGCTTATGAATTGTTGCCTTTGTTAAAATATTTTCTCTTTTTTTATTCAATTAAATCGTACTAAATGCCCACATTGTGTGTGTCCATCTGAACGAACATTCATATTTAAAGAATAAAACGCATTTAGTCATTTAGTCGAATAACCGCGATATGATTTGGGTGGTAGTGGTAAATGAGATAGATAAGAAGTACAGTTCACAGTTTATAACATTCCGCGTTACGAGCACTACGGTAATCAATATTATTACTATCAACCGTTCGGTAGCAGAATATTTACAAAGAATTGGGAAAATTATAAAACTGAGAAACTAGGTTCAGATCACCGAAATGTTAATACGATTTTACCGTTGAATATTCCGAATCTTTTATCGTTCCCATTCGCGCGGTAAGATATCAGCGAAAACTCGGAACAGGTGTTATCAGACAGAGAAGATCTGATATTCGAAATCTTCTTTTATCGGTTTCGTTGCGTGTAATTTTGGATTACATGCCACATGCCACACTGCGCTACACCGCATATACTAAAATTGTTCTTGTCAGGCAATTATATACTTCGGTAACGAAGAAAATGATGAACGATATTACAAATCCTTTTATATTAATAAACGTATTCGTACTGTTCTCAGCACAAATTTCGTATGAGAAATCGGTCACAAGGAATTCAAGAGAAGGAACGAGAAAAAGCACAACGGGCAATAAAATCGTCGATACCGGCCGATAATGATGCGATAACCGGAGGGGGTGAAATCGCACAGAAGGCAGATGGATCAAACGACAGATGATACAAAAATCTACCGAATAATGTGCAACTCTTTATGGCCGTGTCTACATGCAAAATTTAAAAAAATCTTTCACACCACGTAAACAAATTATCCGATAAAGCATGTCTTTTTACAAAGACGTACACAGACGACGAGATTGTACAATGGTTTTAAACGGATAACAGAACAACATCAACTTTTAAAGATAAAAACGGATCGCATGTTTTTCGATCATTTACGCTGGATTAATAACAGAAATTATTATGGACGAAATAAAGGTGGCGAACTTGGGCCAAGCGGCTTCGGCCGCGTGCTCGATGGCAACGAATTTTTTGGCGCCAGTGAAAACCGAACGGCAGATCTACGAGAATTCGATGCTCGAGGACGATCCCAATGCCAACTCGGTGGTACCGACTTCGCAAGAGGACAGGACCGTACCGAGATGGGGTCCTAATCACAAAGGCGCCCAAGAACTAGCAAATCTTTACAGCACTGGTAATTATTTCAACCGTTGTTTTCCTATATAATTCATCAACTCTTCTCGAGTATCATAAATACATATATTTATTTATCTATTAACTTCTCGTGAAGATATAGTTTCAATATTTCTCGCGATGTTTCTTATAAAATTTTTTGTTAATAATTTTCGGACAATTAAGAGCTACGATTATACTTGATTTAAAACTGCAGAATAATATTCACGCGACACGCGACGCGTATTGCATGTATGTTTTCTGATTTTAATACTTGCCAAAACATTGGCTATACATCGACCGCACCTTGGAATCCTCGCTTGTGTGCAAAAATAAAGAGTAGTTCAACAATATGTATCTTTGCGTCTATACTGCATGATACTTATAAAGACATTATTATGATTTTCTTCTTTTTTACACTGTTACATGGATAAGAGTAACTAGTAATTAAATAATATATTTTTCCAGATATTATTAAAATATATTTTCTGTTTGTTTCAGGAAAAAGGACGCAAGAATGTATTTGTGTCGGTATCTGCATTACACTCATGGTGGTTAATTCAATATTTATCCTTGTCAGGTTACGATTCGAAAATTTGAGCCCCATTGCGGTGGCAGCGTTTTGCGGCATCGTAACGGCAGATTTCGGGTCTGGTTTTGTCCACTGGGCTGCGGATACATGGGGTTCTATAGAACTTCCTATTTTAGGAAAGGTAGAAATAATAGCCAGAAACGTTAAAAGAAGTAATAAGTGACTTCTATTAAAATATTTTTGTTCGAGAACTCATGATAAGTTAACGTATATTATAAGTTGAAATCATTTAAAATAGAAAGACAACAGTTATTTTAGAAGACATTTAGGAAAGCTTTTCTATAAACATATTCTTGAATATATACATTGTTTTGTGTAATGTTAAATATATTCATTTTGCAGAATTTTTTAAGACCTTTTCGAGAGCATCATATTGATCCCACAAGTATAACGAGGCATGACTTTATAGAAACTAATGGTGATAATTTTATGGTCACAATACCATTCCTTTGTAAATTAACATGGGATTTTTTAATACTCCCGGAGTCGGAGATTCAGCAGAAGTTCGTTTGGACCTGTTATTGGTTTCTACTTGCCATTTTTGTCGCGATGACTAATCAGGTAAATAAAAATCAGATTTTCGTGAAAATCTTTATACACTATTCGTTAGACGTAATATTGGGTTCATTTTTGTATCCTTAATTCTACTAGAAATAACTAGACATACTTATTGCGTGTCATCCTGCATATGTCATTGTTTGTCTTAAATTAAAGCATTTAATGTTAATGGAAAAAGAAATAGTGGTAACATGAAAGATCTGTTCCAGATACATAAATGGTCTCATACATATTTCGGACTACCTGCTTGGGTTGTGTGGTTACAAGAACACAGAATTATATTACCCAGGAAGCATCATCGTGTACATCATGTTGCACCACATGAAACCTATTTCTGCATTACGACTGGATGGTTGAATTGGCCATTAGAAAAGCTTTATTTTTGGTATATACTGGAAGTCATAATTGAAAAGTCGACTGGTTTCAAACCAAGAGCCGATGACTTGAAGTGGGCTCAGAAACGGTCTTGAGAATTAATGTGGTTCATTGTTTTATGCATTTTTATAGACAAAAAACAAATTTAGCAAAAGGTGAAAAATTTCCATGAATTTAATAACTTCATGGAAAGGGCATAGAAAGGAATTGCAAACTTCGAGAGGAAAATTAAACTGATGAATATAATTTTTTTCTTATACTTAGCACTACGAGGCCTTTCCTACAAAATAGATAGCGTGATTAAAGACATTTAGTATTACTTGAACATGCTTTTGAAGTTTACACATTTATAATACATATATGCAATAATATAGATATGTATATATTCTATAAGAAAAATGTGAGTACGAAATCATGTTTGCGTAACTATGAACAATTGGCCTGACAAACTAAGCAATTATACGTTTTTGCACTGCACAATCATTATACAAGTAGCACAAATTTTAGTGAAACTTGATTTCATGTTTTACATCATAATTTAAAAACAAAGTTCAGATTAAAATGTTGCACAGATTATAGAGCATAATAAGTGGCTATGAAATAAAATCGAGTGTTGAACATAAGCATTGATACATACATATATATCAGTATATGTGTATGCGTATGCATGTATATATGTATTTCTACATAAATATTTATAAATTAACTTAAAATTTGTTTGCACACAATTTAAAGAGAATGTAATTTTGGAAACAATTTATATTTTAAATTAATGTGCTAATTCGCACACGTCTAGTCTGCTGTATCTGCTTGAGCACAGTCACAAATTTCCCTGAACCTCTGAAAAAATATTAAGTAACAGGTAACAACGATATTTTATCCGAAACGAATATTGTCAATTTAAATAGTACCTACTTATACACGCACGTTGTAAAATCAAGTAAATACGTTTTCCCTCTTTTCTTAATTAGGAAAGACCACAATTGACATACAATTTATATTTGATAACTTTTAATATACAACTTGCCACCGGCGCTGACAATTTCGAAAGTTGACAATGTGGTCTGCGATTCTAATTTTTCGGTTGAATAGTATTGTCACAATTTGAGCTGAAATTTATAGAACAGTGTCCAATAGAATTTATAATAAGAGCAAAATGAAATTTTTATGATTAGTCGATGACTATGAGATAAATATTTTACAACTCTAAACTAGAAACAACTGTTTTTGTTTTCATGAACTATATATTCTTAACTTGTGACAAATGTTCTAACAAACATAAAAATAAGGTGCTAAATATATAAGTACAAGTTCTAGGTTCAGGGACCAATCGAGGGCCTATTGCTCTATGCAGCAGTTTTCGAAGTAATTGGTTTGATTTGGGTAAAGTATACTGACGTACAAATATAATGATAAGAAGGTGGCTGAATATTTATATTGAAGTTTATGCTGGTGACTTTAATTTTTATACCTATTGTATTTTTTATTGGCAACCACTGTGAAAACGCCTTATGACATTCAGTATACTTTATGCAGAGCTTTACCATGATATATGTTCCTTGCAAGCAAATCATTAGTAATGTCTTTTAAAGGAAATAATAATTATAAGACATTACAATTATGATAAGTACTGTAATTGTTATTGTTGTTGTTATTGTTATAAAGAAAGGAGTATAAACTTTAAAGAAAATTGTCATATTGTAATGCGTGCCAGAACTGAAGCTTTCTCTTTACATAGATCTATTTAATAGTTAACTAACAATTACACAAAGCAAAGTGAAACACAGAAGTATATTTTTTGCTAATTTAATTTTCTATGCAATATATAAAATGTCACGACTCTGATTCCTTTTTGCAAATGTAATTTTTGTAAAAACAGACTTTATAATGACATAGAACTATATATGTATATATATACATATTATGTTATTATCGAAGGGGATACGAAAAACTAAAAACTATATTATAGTCCAAATGCTTCAAACCATTTAGTCATATACTTTACTAAATGTTGATTTGAAGCACAGATCGGACTTTCAACATTCATTACAACGAACACAGAAGATTATTAAAATATAAAGAATTATTATATCTAAAGGAAGCATAGATGTATGATAATTATGCAATTCTATTTAATTAATTTAATTTAATTAATATCGAATCACGAAATATCTTGATTAAAATAAAATGTCTTGTTCACATTCCATAAGTCTAATTATCTGAAAATATTTATTGCACGAATATTTTACGAATTGAAAGTCTCGACAGTTGTTTACATGTAATACTTATATACGACAGGCGAAAATCATTGTTCATTCATAAATTCTTTCATTTGAATGATTTTTGTATATATTATACTTACATGAATCTATAGTGGCAGTTAATATTAACACCAGCCTTATAAAATAAAAACGGAGAAAATATTTATTAAAAAATAATCTTAAGCTTTAATACTTTGAGGCTATATTTACTTCGAAAGTTAGTCTCAGTTTTAGAAAATATACATAGCGATAAGCAAGAATAGGAAAGTTATAATTCTATTACAAAAAATACGCAATTATGTGGTATTAATCATTTTGACTTCTCAGTAACATAATGTTTAGATACATAAAAATGTATGTTTTTTAAGCTTAAATTTATAAAAGAGAAGTATAAACTGCATAGTTCAAATAAAACAGGATACAATGGCTGTAAATATATATTGAATTTGATACGTCAAAAAACATTTATATCTAATTCTATTTCCAAAACGGCAGACCTATTTTCATATGATTATAATCAAGCACTTTTAACGTGATTACATTGTGTCATTGTTCATTACAATTTTTCATTCGGTTTTATAAAAATGTTTAACATATATATTCTTGAATGATAGGACAAGGAAATGTAATAGGTTCAATAAGAATAATATAATATGCTGTTTTTATTTGCTTAATTTAGTATAGCATAAACTGCATTTAAAGTTTGCACATTAAAACATATATTACATGGAAAATATAATTATTTATTCTGTAATCTACAAAGCCACGTAAATATGAAAGAAACAAGATGTTTAGAATAATATATCAGAGTGATCTTATTCTTTTTTTAATAAATTTATCCCTTTTAATTGGGAGAATATAATAACAAATAAGTATCGACAAAAACTTGACTGACAAAAGAAATTGCATTTGCCACTATGCATGTGTTTGATCAAAAGTTATTATCTAGTACGATAATGAATATATAATATATGTATAAGTAATAATATAAGAAGTTCATAAAGAACCTTAAAAAACCTTAAGCCTTATATGTATTTAAAACTAGTTTATGTTGTTCCACTAATAATCCACAACGATGCCTTTGACAGTGTCAAAGTGATAGTCAAACAGAAATTTGAACTCGTATTTTATACTAATATAGAACAATGTTTGTGCTGTCTAATTATGATTTCGCAAAGCTAAAACTTTTCTTCTTTATGCAATTGACAAGGCATAAAGGAGAGAAAGACGTTATTTTGTGATATCGCATATATTTTATATGTTTATAATTTGTATAGTGAAAGTTGCACACGAAGATTTAATATTTATTCATGTGGAATTTACTTTTTAAGTACCAATATATTGTACAAAATTTTATGCTGCAAAGAAAAGGATCGGATATGGTTCTTCATATTAATAAATCGTAAAGTATTCATTTATATACCTGTTGTATCATCGCTTTTTTACATTTTATTTTAGCTACGCGTAGTTTCTTTGCATTTTTTTTTCTTTTACGAATTTTTAGCAACAGGCTTTTTCCAACGAATATTTAAAATTTGATGTACGTGATATTTCTCGCTTATTGCTTTTCATTTTTTCGAAAGAGACATATGCAGCTAAAGAAAATGAAAAAATCACCGATACCCGCCTATATTTGAATTTTGAATCTCGTTCGAGAATCGATCGGTAAAACAGTTTCACGTGAGAAGTGGTGAGAAGGCGTTGTTGCATCGGCGACGTCAACGCAGATCGATAGCTCTACTCACGGTACGAATCTACAGTATCTTGAGAATGTTCACGGTAATTCGTCATCCGTTTCTCTAAACAGTTGGCAGAATTTGAGCGTTCGGTGTGACGATAGTCTGCCGTCGGCGTCCGTTCGTAGGAAAGCGAGAAGGCATTGAAGGATACACCTTTATCAGATTAAAGTAAAGCGAATTCGTTGAAAAAAGGGAATCTGATATTGAGAAAAATAGGATTCAGTAACCGAAGGTTAATCGGCTAGTAGTTTCAACTCCGTTTTGGATCCCTTGACCTCTTGAACTCCCCGCGGGTTTTTTCATTCTCGTGAGGTGAATAACAGTGGTACATAGTCGAACCCCTGACCCCTCCTCGGGAGGTTTGCGCCTCGGCGCCTAAGCTATACCAAAGGAAAGAACAAGACATTGCGGAAATAGGAAGGTTGAGAGGACGGCACGAAAGGGAGATCGCGCCGTCCATCACCATGAAGCTCGTTGACCACGTGGTGAGGAGCTTCAAGGTGGCCAAGGTTTTTCGTGAAAATTCCGACCGCATAAACAGCATCGACTTTTCACCGAACGGGGACACTTTGATCTCTTGTTCAGAGGATGACCAGATCGTGATATATGACTGTGAGAAAGGCACTCAGGTGCGTACAGTCAATTCAAAGAAGTATGGTGTAGATTTAATTCATTTTACACACGCGAAGAATACCGCGATACACAGCAGTACCAAAATCGACGACACGATCCGCTATCTAAGTCTACACGACAACAAATATATCAGATACTTCCCAGGTCATAGCAAGAAAGTTGTGTCGCTGTGTATCAGTCCTATAGAAGATACATTTCTTTCTGGTTCTCTAGACAAATCGTTAAGACTATGGGACTTGCGTTCACCTAATTGTCACGGTGTTATGAATGTCTCTGGACGTCCAGTTGCCGCCTATGATCCGGAGGGTCTGATTTTTGCTGCAGGTGTCAATTCGGAGTTCATTAAATTATACGACTTACGCAGCTTCGACAAGGGACCATTCGTCACGTTTAAGTTGTCCCAAGAAAAGGAGTGTGATTGGACAGGATTGAAATTCAGCAGAGACGGCAAAACTATACTGATTTCCACGAACGGTAGTACAATCCGTTTGATCGATGCATTTCACGGCACTCCTCTACAAACATTCGCAGGTTACCTGAACAATAAAGGAATCGCGATCGAAGCTAGCTTTAGTCCCGACTCGCAGTTCGTATTCAGTGGATCTACAGATGGTAGAGTGCACGTATGGAACGCCGAAACTGGATATAAAGTTTGCGTGCTAAACGGCGATCACCCAGCACCAGTTCAATGTATTCAATTTAATCCTAAGTACATGATGTTAGCATCGGCATGTACCAACATGGCATTTTGGTTACCAACCGTCGACGAAAGTGCATAAAGTTAATGCATTAAACACTGGATGGGCAATGCTTCTAAGAATTTACATAATTTTCTGCAAGGATAAGATGCCAGTGTTGGAATGAACCCAAGAAGCAGAGGACTTGCTGTAATATCCAGGATTGGCCCGCTTGGCTCGTTTCGAGTACAGTCGTCCTACCGTTTACGTAGAGAGCTGTCTACGGTGCGATGTACGTGACCATCGTAATACCTTGTCAATATTTAAGAACTGTAATGTACTGTTGCTTCTCTTCTTTCTTAAAGCATACTACAAATATCGCTAGTATTTGGATGTGTCATCTTGTGTACATAATTCCTTCTTGTGTTCCTATGTGTAGCATAACGATACAGAATTAGCTATTCTACACTGGGAAAACTCTTTGAATTGTACATTTAAACTAATTTCCGAGTGGTCGATGATTCTACATACGCATCTTTATTATTACATCGCATCTTTTGACTATAATTCCACAAAGTCATATTATGATCACGCATCTGGGATCGTTGCAGAAAAAGATATTAATCTACAATGCAGTATTCCAGCAATATATTATATATATACATATATATGTATGTATAGAATATTTGACTAAACAAGTTCTTGGCACGAGTCAGCTTATTAGAAACGAGTTTAAAGCACAAATGAGAAATACTGCAGAACCGTGAATGATTCATTACAATGATACTTGAGAAGAAATATTGCAAGACACACGCAAATACACATATGCGTGCGGCTGAGTCCAATTCTAGGATATTAGTATCCGACAAACAGTGAATTCATTGCTGCTAAACTTGCGTATGAAGAAATATTAACGATGGAAATCGAGCGATTGGTTACATTGTTTAAATTTCTCCCCAGTGGCCGTCCGAAATCAGCGATAGATTTCGAAAATTTAAACATGAATGCAACGATACATTGTCAAAGCGCATTAAGAACGATGGTTATCAAGCTTATTTATTGTGCATGTAAACACACGGACGTTCAAAATAGACACTCTGTTGATGGCAGTAAGGTATCACACATATTTCTACAACTTCCATGCGATAAAGGTATAATAATTCAGAAAGTATACTGCCATAAACGGCACTTACGTTATTACATATGTATTATTCTAGATACGGTATCGTTTTTAATCTACATGCGTGGAACCGGCGGGCCGGGTGAGAAACATTCGATGACGGTAGAAAGTGCGATTAAGTCTAATCGTCTCACGGTAGTTCAGTAAATTTTAATGTTTATGTTTATATCATCGCGATATGACGTTTTCATCTTTGACAAGGGAAACAGGAGCGCTCGAACGGACAGGATGCAAGCACACGCGCGGCGTAACTGTTTTTAATGAAAATTATTAAGAGAAAAGAGAGAAGAAAAAAAAATGGGAAATTGACAATCCATAATCTTTTGTATTATGCAATTAAAGTAGTCGAACGAGATCGTCTCGTTTCGTTGTACGCGTGTTCGATAAAACGCAGAGACTATTCGACAGTTTTATCATTCACTGCAAGAGAACCTTTCGCTGGGTGTAGTATTACACAATTTTGTGTGATTTGTCGCACGTGTTTACAATTTACTTGTATATACATTCTGTCCATTCGATTACGTAGCCCTGCCTTCATCATACATGTATATATCATTATATTCACAATGTCCTCTAGAATTTCTAGACGTTTTCCTTAACATACTTTATGCAAGAATAGATAATTATTATATACTATATTGAGAAGCGTGCGTGTATGTACGATTGCGTTTTTGTGTATTGTTTTATCAATTCTATCTAAAGGCAGCATGTCTGCAAGTGTGTATGCGTATGTGCGTGTATGTATGTATGTATATGCGAGTCGGTGACCACGAGGATGTATCTTTGTACGTAGAACGTGTTTGCTTGTATATCTTCGAATTTTGCGAGCTCACTTTCGAGCGCATCACATTTGTGAATTGTGAATGTGGGAGAGAGTTCGCGCCTCGTCTTGTAAAATAGTATTTTTCTAAATGGCGAAACAATGTGTGCGCAACTATATCGGTGATTCTGTGTTGGAGCAAACGATGTATACCGATTATGATTATTTAAGAAATGCGTTCCACGATTTGAGATAAAAAGATGTCAGACGCGATACAAATGAAAATCGTCTCATGAAAGTACCATGATCGATCCACGTATATAGATTAAACACTCTATCTCATATACTGCCAACTTATAAAATCGAACGGGTATGTCCTAAACACTTTGACGATACGTTGATCAACTGCAGACTTTCTGTTATGTGCGCGACCACTGTGTTCCCGAAAAGGAGGAAAAAGATGAAAACAGAACTTGTATATGTATATACTGTGACAAGTTACGCGATGGAATATCATCGGCGTTACGGGGATAGACTCGTTTCCAGGATTGCAAAGATGGAGTTTTTCAGTAGTTAAATGCGCTAGATAAAAGATCAATCTAGGCCGCGATCGCCCTCAAAAGTCCTATTTTTACGTTTACGAGGCGTAATTTGCATTATCCGGAAGCATATATATATAGCTGTCACAGCTTTATGAAAATAGCTTCCGATTAATGCAAATTACGCCTCATAAACGAAAAAATGGGACTTTTGAGGGCGATCGCGACCTAGATCGATCTTTTATCTAGCGTTTTTGACTATTGAAAAACACCATCTTTGTATTATCGAGAAATGAGGGAAACGAGTCTACCCTCTTAAAATCGTACGCTCCAAGTTAGGGACGTATAAAGAAAAACGTTTAACGATTCTCCTTTTATCGAGGTAACTTGACGTCACCCTCATCATTTTGTACATATACATATTATGTGTATATATACATATATAAAACGTTCTTTTTTTTACATATTTGAATTTTTTGTTGTAAATTCGACCATATACGTTTTCCTCATTCTGTCGGTGTCAAAAACAACTGATTTCATATGGTCCGGGACATTTGCTCTCATGTCATTTTTCACACGACTCGTACGGCTGCTTAACAAAGGGATTTAGAATTAAATTAAATAAGAAAACAAAGACTAAGAAGAGTATACTAGTAAAATATTTATTGGGGATGAAAAAGAAGAAGAACGAAAGCATACCAAATGTATCGTGATTTGCCGACACGAATTGTCGTTTGAATTTGTATTTAGGCATTTCTTCTAAGTTCCTACGTTAAGTTTTCGTACGAGTTACCGTCGAGTATTTTATATAACTGAATTGTAGTTACGGTCAGTACTAATTTACAACAATCGAAGATTTTCTGCGCAATGTAGAGGACCAGTCGAACGTTACAACATATTTTTCGCAGTAGGCTGACTTAGAGAACTAGGAACATACGAAAACAGGGGGCTGAAATCTTCAGCTTTAAAGACTGGACAGTGACGCGACATCTTCCAAACGGTAACACGAGAGTACGCATATTTTGAATGTTTTATTTTATTCGCGATCAGATATTTCCGCTTTATTGTTCTTCTAAACATTAACAAGAAATATTTTGGTTATTCAGTCGTAATAACGAGACTACGAAATGTAATTTGAATTTGTGGATTTTCAAATCGTGTGTACTCGATGCTGTGTTCTTCGTAAATCACATATATTTTTTTTTATGCGTACAAGCTTGTATTTACTAGTAAATAATAGTGATTAAGAGCTACCATTCAAAAACCATTGTATTATGTACAATAACAAAGAAGTAGTTCGTATTGTTTTGTATAATATCACACAGGAATCCGTTCGAGAGAGTGAAACGAAGAAATGAAAAACTTTAGCGACCATATTTATATATATAAATTATCTATGTTCCAGTTCGCTAAGCCAAGAGAATATTCCTGCAGACAATTAAACGTAACAACATATCAACGCGCCTATTAGAAAACTTTTAATTAGATATTCTTTTAAGTCTGTCCAAAAAGTAGGCATACATTAATTATATATTTGAATTTTTCTTATTAATAAAAGATTTACGTGCGCAGAGTAAATTTCTATGTTCTCAAAGTAAAAGAAATAAGAAACAGAAAAAGTACTTTCACAAAACGATTAATAAAATTTCACCGAAAAAGTCGAAAGGAGACAAATTCTAATAAAACAGTTTTTTTGTACATCGAAATTGGTCTTATCATTTTATTTCTTCTATACATTCGTTTTCGACAATGAATGAAACATTACCTCACCAGTGAAACACCCAATTAAAGAAATTAATTTCTGTGGGCATAATTCTTCTTTCATGATTGTTTACGTTCTGTATTCATTTTGAAGATCGTTATAGTGATACTACGATATATACTGTATAACGATGTGATTGTTCGAAGCTACATAATACGTGTGTTAATATAACTTAATTACTCCTATGAAGTACATAAATCGGTGGAGTTTCTAGTAACTAATATGGTTAATGCTGTTCAAACGCTGCGATAAATGATTTCTCTGATAAACTTCCGTTTTCTCCTGTACGATAATAAATTTCTCATTTGTGATATACTATAGAGATCGCAGAAATTTCGTTCGAATCTGAATAATGTTTTTGATAGTTTATTTTTATACTTTTGTAGGTTGTATCAGCCGCATTTATCGCGATTTATTTGTGACTATTCGTATAGTTATGGAAGTGCAATACGAGCGGGATATTTATGAATTCCAAAAAAACCGGATTGCACTCGTGATCACTGTCGTAAGAAATAATATTTTATTTATATAACTGTTTGTAGTTACAGGAATCCAACGTACATACACGAATATTGTAAATCGTAAAACAGGTTCTTGAAATAAATCCGAGTAACAAAAGTATGATATTACGTCTATTGTATTTTTATGAAAGTTTTTCGGTGGTTCCAAAATGATTTAATGGAAGCATACAAATTTGTTATAAACTGATTCAACAACTGTATCATTACCACAAAAAATTTCATAATTTCAATAAAAGAAATATATATTTTTTAAAGTTTCTCTTCAAATTTTTAAGATTGAGGTCATTACGAGTTTGTATTCATCTGACAGTAGATTGTAGTATGTAAGATAAGAAGCATGTAGGACCAATAAAAAAGGCTAATTTTAAAAAAGAAAGCATTTTCATATTATATTAAATACAATAAAAACAGAATATTCAAAAAATAATTATTTTACTTCTCTATCGTCTGTATATGATATAATGATTTTTCCTTGTCAGAAATTGGAACTGGCGCTCCTGACATCACGTCGCGACCCTCTGTAGTTTTTGGAAATGCTATTACGCTTCTTATACTTTCAGTATTGCACAACAAAGACATGAAACGATCCAATCCTTGAACAAAATTGAAATTTCAAATAATATTCAATATATTATTTGTTAGACGTTCTAAGTAAAATACCTAAAGCAATTCCACCATGTGGCGGGGCACCACACTCGAAGGCTGAAAGCATGTGTTCCAAAGATGATTCGTCTATGTCCAAAATTTTTAATATTTGTTTTTGTAAATCTGATTGATGAATACGTATTGATCCTCCAGCGATTTCAGAGCCATTCATAACTAAATCATAATGCAGTCCTCTTACCTATAATTAAATGATTATTTAACTCAACTTTAAGTGCATTACGATTACGATAACGTTCTTGAGCGATTACATTACCATTGTCGGATTTTCAGAAAGATAATGAACGTCATCTGGATGAGGTTGTGTGAATGGATGATGCATAGTTTCTAATTTATTCTCTGTGTGATTAAATGAAAATAAGGGGAAATCAGTAACCCATAAAATTTCATTTCCAGGAGGTCGAATTCTTTGTCCTTTACTCTCTATTAAATCTGTGAATGCAACACGCACTCTTCCCAATAGCGATTGCTATAATTTTATAAAGAAAGTTAGTATATCTGTGAACACTACATAATTCCCAATGGTATACTCACCGTGGGGAACTTTTCTCCGCAAGCTAAGAATAAAATATCTCCATCCTTTAAATTTAATTTTTCTTCTATATTTCCCTTTACAATGTTGGAATAAATTTTATTCGAATCTGCTGCTGCATGAAGTATTTTTAATTGAATTAATCTTACAAACGGGAAATCGCGTTGCAGCTTAGAAATGTGTTCCTTGGTAGATTTTGTAAGAAAATTCTAAAACAAATATAAGAACATATAGAAGCAGATAAATTAAAAAATATTAAATTCAAATTCACAAATTTTTTTACAAACGTACATGTTGATTTGGATAAACTAAAGCATAAATCTCAAAATTCACGTCCCATTTAACTTTTAGTGTTTCCTCCACTATAGAAGGGTCAACCATATTTGTCAGTTTACTAAGCTGAAATATAAATATTATTAGTATCAATAAATAATGAAAAACTGTTTATAGTAATGTATGATTGTTTTACCTGATACGGTATTCTTAGATCTGGTTTATCTGTACCGTACAGTTCCATTGCTTTGTTAAAAGTGAGTCGTTTGAAAGGACTAGTTATAGGATCCGATTCTTCGGGCCAAGAATACAGCAACAAATTTTCAGTTAGTTCCATTACCCCTTCGCAATCGACAAATGACATTTCTATATCCAGCTATGAAAAACACATTTATAAAATATGATTCTTGGTCCGTAATATAATACACTTACAAAATACGTACCTGGGTAAATTCAGGTTGTCTATCGTGCCTAGCAGTTTCATCTCTATAACATTTAGCAATTTGAAAATATCTATCGAAGCCACCAACCATTAATAATTGTTTAAACTGTTGAGGACTCTGTACCAGCGAATAGAATTGTCCCGGGTGTTGCGTTGGAACAATAAATTCTCGAGCTCCCTGCATATGTATATACATATATGTATTCAATATACACATAAATATTTGAAAAAATTTTAGTGCAAATGCAAACATTTCAACACACATACTCCAGGAGTACATTTGAATAACGTAGGTGTTTCTATGTCCACAAAGCTGCATTCGTTAAGTAAGTATTCCCTCATTTTTGCTATAACTTGAGAACGTAATCTTAGATTTCTTTGTAACTCAGGATATCTTAAAGCCATATATCTATGTTTCATTTGCGTACTCTCCTTTGCTTTATTAAATTGTCTCATAAAAAGAGGCAAATTTGGTTTGGCTGGATTTAATATTTCCAGAGATTCTATTTGTACTTCAATATCTCCAGTTTTCATTTCATTGTTCTTTTGTCCCTTTGGTCTCTCGACGACAGTTCCCGTTATACTTAGTACACTTTCAAAAGTCAAATTTTCAACTATTTCTGCCAGATCTTTTCTCTACAGTTAAACATAAGAAATTTTTATTTCCCAGTGCCATACATGTTATTGATAGATTTTATTTGGTAACTTACGTTATTTGGTATTAGCATCTGTGTACAACCATAAGCATCTCGTAACGTAATAAATTTGTTCAATCTTTGAAATTCTAGCCAGCCGTACATGTGAACATGATTTCCTACATTTTCAATGTTAAGTTCACCGCACGTGTGAGACCTCGAAACAAATTTGTTAACAGGTCGCACGTTGTTTTTTATTAGCTGTTTTTCGATAGCCAAATCGTGAGTACAGGCCACTAAGATGGAACATTTTTTCATAAGCTTGAAATAAATTACATTACATAAATTCCATGAACTAGTTAAACAATTTAATAAATATTAGGACTTACTTCGTGTTTACATAAATGATTTGTACAAAATAATTTACGAAACTTATTCTTCGATCTCATAATAGTACTTCGAAAACTGAACATCTTGCTGTAATCAATAAATTAATAATGTTTATGAATATTATAGGATGTTCTTAAACGTATTTTATTAATCGAACATCACTTATATACAAACAAAATTTAATATTTCACATGTGTTCTACTACAATGTTTATTTAAACTTTCTTTCCACTTTACACCTTGCACATTGTATACAATTGCTTGTTTTTTGCAGAGAGTAGATGTTGAAGCTATAGGTCTGATCAGGTCTGATTCAGTCTGATTGGTCTGATTGGTCTGATTCATCCGTGCACCGATGTGCACCGACGAGATATTGTCGGTAGTTCGGTGCAGAATGTAACAATTCATGATATCATCAATATGGTTCCGTGACGATTTGCCTTCTGCACCGACAAGATTGATCACGTCGATGGCCTTCTGTTTCGTACTTCGTACTCCAGCCACCAGCCAGAATACATCCTAGAAGGCGTAAGGAAACACACGAGTGACACGATCTCCCATTTCTCATATTCCCTGGTCTCGTCTTTCGTCGGTGCTCGTCGGTGACCCGCAGCAGTGCTTCGATTCGGGGCACTATTTTTCGCGCATGCGCGGCCAAAACAGTAACGCATCTATGAGGTAGCAGAGCGGCCCAGCGGCCAGAGCCCTGTGGCAGGAATTGGCGGGAATGTACCGGTATTATTGACGAGACGAGTGATAGTCATAGATAGTCATAGAAGAATAAGTTTGAATTATATTAAATTTCAATATTTCGTATGTATATTACTAATAAGTTTTTAAAATTCTGCGGGGTGCTGAAGGTACCCGATTTTGTACGCTACTGAGGCTGTCTGAGGCTAAAATCGCCGCGCATGCGCGAAAAATAGTGCCCCGAATCGAAGCACTGACCCGCAGTCCGCACTAGTCCGCAGTGGTCTGATTGGGTCTGATTCATGGCATTCATGCCACAGATAATAGCAATGAAGTGGGTTCTGTTTTCTGCTTCCTGTTAAAGATGATGTTGGCTCTGTTCCGTGGTAAAGATGATATATGATATATACTTGATACCACTGAAACTGACTGAAACGCTAAAAGGAAGCATTGGGAAGCATTGATGTGGTGCTTATAAACATTTTCGTTTGTATCAGTGTTATCGCGATTTCGATGAGTATTACAAAAATATAGCTACATAGGTATTTTGAACTGTATCACTGTATGATTTATCGAAGTGTTCAAACATTTCAACCAGAATGGCAGAAATCGAGTGGCCGTGGCAATACAGTTTTCCTCCGTTTTTCACGTAAGTACGAAATGATTATCGTATTGTTTCAACGATAACTTTAACGCAGATTATTGTGTTTTATTTTCAAGTACTCGATTGAAATGATTTATTTCGAAAATAAGAATACGTACAGTTTTAGCACATTTTGAGGTTAAACATGGTTACACACAAAGAATGACATGTTTACTGTTTTTCTGAGCGAATTTGTTAGGTTTTATTCAGTGCACAATTCCACTTTTAAACCATGGAATTCCGTATTTTTCATTTGCATTCAAAAATTTACACATACGCGAGTATCGATTGTCTGTTACTGTGTTACTTTAAATTTTTTAGTCTCCAACCACATACGGATACTAGAGCTAAACAAATAGCAGCGTGGAAGAGTTTAATATTGGAATATTACCGTGTGACAAAGCAGTCTTCGGTGGATATTCGAGAAGCACACTCAAGCCCATTGTTCAGTAATGCTGCAATTAATCGTATCCTTTCCATATCGCTTATGTAAAAGCAACTGGTAAACGAAATGATAAAGTATTTTTCCTTAATGTATGTAATAGGAAAATTACCTTCGGAAGTTGTTTTGTTGGTGTTAGAAGAATTAGCAAAGTCTGGGAATGCAAGTCCATTAGATAAGGGTAAGCAAAGATGGCTGGTTTATTGGCATACTTTAGAAGAATGGGGTGAAATGATATATAATTGGGCGCAAGAAAAAGGATTCATTGGATCTGTGTGCACTCTGTTCGAATTAACGCAAGGAGAAGATACAACAGACCAAGGTGTGATTTTGTTTAAAAATGACTCTTGGTTAAAAGGGAAAACAGAACTAAACGATTAATTATATGTTTCCAGAATTTTATGGACTCGATACAGAAGTATTAATCAGAGCACTGAAAACTCTAGAAGCAACCAAAAAAGCCGAGTTAATTTTATTCGACGATAATCAAGGTGTAAAGTTCTTCTGAACAGGTAACTGTATAAAAAGAATTTCTTTACAAAATGTAAATATAAACCTGGAGAAATTAATAAGTGACAACCAAGCGAGGAATTCATGAATTAGAATATGTCCAAAATTTAATCACAAAATTAATTTAAAAAAGTACATATTTAAGTATGTTTACAGGCTATTATTTCGTAAGACTTATCATTAATAAAATCTGTATAATAAATACTATATATGTACATAAATGGAGTATGTAGAAATAGCATTGAAGATAATTTTTTATACTTGCTGTCCTCAATAAATATGTGGAATGTTTCAACATTACAAGTCATATTGTATTCTGATCTCGCATAGAAGAACATAAACATAACTGTCATAAATATTATTATAACAAACAGCAAACAAAAACAATGCATTTAATACGTTAATGAGAAATAGAATTTATGCTTTGTCGTAGTCCTTTAAAATCCTAAATAAGTATCATGCTAATAACAATATCTGGCAATTACATAAATATATATGTAAAGTAAGATTTGCACCCAGGATGAATATACATTAGTACAAATAATTGACTATGAAGTATACAAAAAAGATGTAAACATAGCAAAATTGTGTTTACATAATATCATGGCAATATTTTAGCAAAAGGAAAGATCTATTATTTATGCCTCAACTTTCCTTACTCTTGCTAGTTCAATTGTTTCTTCTGGAAGAGTAACATTCGCTTCCAGTTCTTTTTTGCTCATATGTTCAACAACATAAGCTCCGAGCGCGTCGCATATAACATTTATCGTTGTTCGGAAACGGTCCCTGCAAAGGAATTCCAAAGTTATTATAAAAATCTAACGAAACACTGTCCAGTTTAAAGAGAGGCAACCAATATACTAACAAGAGCCAATCGACCGCAATAATGAGTGTTACATCTTCAGCAGGCAAGCCTACAGTGTCCAAAACCATAACCATTGTAACAAGACCAGCTTGTGGAATACCAGCAGCTCCTATACTCGCTGCGGTAGCAGTTATACTGGAAAACAATGTTACGATGTAATAATGATTATGCTCGTACTATTTAATACAGTTCCTAATTTACAAATTTACCTGATACCAATAACATTTCCGAGAGACAATGAAACATTTCTAACTTGAGCTATAAATATCGCAGCAACAGCTTCGTATAACGCAGTCCCATCCATGTTAATAGTAGCACCGATCGGTACAACAAATCTTGTGATTCTAGGGTCAACGCCAATGTTATCTAAACACTGTATTGTTACTGGGAGGGTAGCGGTGCTGTAATCGTAAACATGTTCTCATATAGTTCAAGTATAGATGAATGTGAATAACATAACTTATGGATATTGTAAACAGCCTTACCTAGACGAAGTGCCAAACGCAGTTGCCAAAACTTGGCCCATTTTTGAGAGCAGTTTGAATGGCAGTTCTCTGGTACAAATGAAGAATATGATAGAAAGAGTACCGCAACCGTGAATAATCAATCCTAATAATACTGTGACAAAGTATAAACCTAGTTGTCCGACAATGGCACCGATATCTTCGATTTCTAAGAGCTTCGAGGTAACAAGAAAGAGAACACCGATCGGGGAGACCCTACAAACAAGAGTAATGTTAAAATATAGTTTACATAGATATAAATTGATTAATATACATATTATGTAACTTTGTACCATATCACCCATTTAGTGATCAGCATAGATGCTTCGGATAGGGAATCAAAGAAAGTCAACAGTGGCTTGCCAGCTTCCCCCATTTTGCTAATGGCTATACCGAACACAATTCCGAAAACTACCATACCTAGAGTGTTGGTACCATCCCCATAGGTGGACGATATTTCCCAATCTTGTAAACTAGCTGCAAAGAAAAATCACGAGATCACGGAATTATGTTAAACAAGTATTGGAATCAGATGTTTCAAATCTTTACTTACTGTTTGTTTCATTCTCAGGCTTAATTAATATTGTTCGGTACTGCAATCAAACGATATTCGATTAAAATAAAACATCAGGGAAATTGTCATTTGATTAGAATGAAATGAATATTCATACGTACTTGAGCAATGCAAGCTTGTACAAGATTCGGAGGAAACACATTTCTGTAAAACAAAAGAATATCATAAGATAATTCTAATGATTCATTGCAGGAAGAGAGGACGCAAACTTTTATACCTGACTAGATCTAGCAGAGTATCTACAGTAGTAACATTCCTAGGTGGTTTCACAGATTCATTTGTAGTTAAAGTGTGCGAGCTGAGCTGTCCAGGTTTAATAATTAAAACGAGTATTATTCCAAGGACTACGGCGGATATGGTTGTCGACGCATAATAATAAATCGATCGTACACCGATCCTCCCTGTAAGATGGAACAAGATCACATGCAATTGCGATTCATCTTCTCCTTCGATAGAAATATATGCGTGGGCGCGTCACGCACCCTTGCAATCCTGGAAACGAAACTACCCCCTGAACTGAGAGTGAAAAACACGCTCGAATGCAGATGCGGTTTAATTATGGCAAAAATCGCTGAATTGAAGTTTGATTTGCTCCCTCCGATTTCCACCTGTTCGCAAAATTAAAAAATCTCTTGGCGGTCGTCGATTTTCATCGGATGAGCTGGATGAATTACATTGAAAGATACAAACAACGTAGAACACAAAATTGTGTTTTTACACTGAAGCCGCGAACTTTTCAAATTGTCCTCGTATTTTCAAACTGGGTGCCATCGTGTACATAACGTAACAACTTGGTGCATTAAAGTTACACAAAGCGATGAAGATTTACGTGCAGTTTGCCGAGTTTCTTATCGCGAGATCAAATGTCACAAGAGGGAGGAAAGAGGAACTCGGTCAGCATTCGCTTGAAATGTAGAATGTGGTCGATTCAAAGTAATTATCGAGTGATTAGTAACGCGAAGTCAATATTTATCTGTAAGACACGTAAAAGTGTCCATTATCAAATTTGTTCGTGGGTGGGAGTCAGATCCTGTCGGGAAACTCGAGTAATTCATGCTCTGCGTGATCTTCGCTTGAATAACATCGCACGCTCACACAATCTGAAGTAATCAGATCTTATGGAGCACCGACTTCTGATAAACATCATTTGACAAACGGCGCAATCTTTTGCAAGTCAAACATTATGTGCAAACATTGAAACGGGACTATAGGTGTGGAAGATATATCGTTTCTCTTAGAATTATCAGACGTTCGGAATTAGCCCGGACAGGACTGGATTTGTAAATACGTCCGCAGCCATCTTCAACATTGATAAAATGTACAAGGTTTTCAAAGAAATGATTACAGAAATTTTAACCCTTAGCGCACGAGCGGTGATTAATCAATTACGGTGACTAAACATTTAAGTATTGTGTGAGGTATTATATCAATTTTATATTGATATAAAGAAAAAAATTAATATACAATAGAATGGGATTATTCTAAGTCGGGAGAAGTGTTTAATTTTCTAGTTAAAATAGCTCCGAGTGCAAAGGATCAAAAAATCATTTGTTGATAACAGATAAGAACCTGAATTTCTGAAAAATGAAATTGAATTAAGTCTCCAATAATTACCGGATAAACCGAGGTCTAATCCACCGATAGCGCTGATAATGCTAGCGACGATCAATGGTAGAATGAGAGCTTTCAGCATCCTAAGAAAAATATCTCCTGGAAACTGGATGTACATTATCTCGCGTTTTGTCCATGGCTCGTCTCTGGAGTGTCTCAAAATGAAACCGAGAATAACACCAGCCACAACACCGAGCACCGTCAACATCGTTAGCATGTTCTCTGATAGGCAACTCTTCCATTTTTTTGGATGCGCCATATCTTCGCCGTTCGAAATCCTAAAAAAAAGAATCGCAATTACACTTAGTCGTCAAAATATAATTATCGCTTTAAGTGATAGTACTTATAATTAGCGACGCGAAAAAAGAAACAGTTATTCGATCTATTTTCTTGGCATTTATTTCATTTAAGAAGAAAGGCGTGACACTCATATCTGTTGGATTTTGTTTAAAATCTTCATCACGAGTCCCAGAACAATTTGCAATCATTCTGTCTTCCTACAACGCGTATCGAGGAGCGTTTTGGTTCCGAATATAAGAACACGATTGGGAAATACATATTTAACATATAATACAAGCTAGAAGTGGGTCAACGGGGTCTGCCATTTTCGGTAGTGGGGACAAGACTTTTGTGGCCAACTGCGTACGATCATGGGAACCAACGAGTATTCGTGATTCGCAGAAATGGATTGCGTAAATTTTTCTACCGCGATATAGCGTGGTTGCGAACGATTCGGCGCTCAACACCACGATTAATTTATTATCTTTTTATATCGCGCTTGTACTGAAAGGTCGCGATAAGGTTGGCAAGTGGGTGCTATGGATAATTTCGTTGCCAGATTCACAGACGACCGGAATAGGTAAATAAATACCAGTCAACGGTCTGAATTGATATAATACCTCACACGATACTTAAATGTTTAGTAATTGATTAGATACCAACATATTTAATAATGTCAACAATATTTTGAACAATGGAACAGCAATTTTTAGTGGCGACTCTGAGTCGCTCGAGTGTTAAGGTATAGTAAAAGTTAATATCCTTTTCCTTGAAATATCTCGAAGCAAGAAATACATATATCACTTACAATTAGACCACTTTCGCAATTATGGGAACAATTATTTTTCTTTATCGACTTGAATTCTCAATAAAAATATCTCTTTGACTACTCAAAGTTTCCATGCATACCACGCGCGATGGAAAATGATTACCACGATGGTATTTTTTCGCTGTTCTTGTAATATCCTCACCGACAATAGAAAATATTATATCCACGTCGTTTTAGTCGCGTCCTTGGCCGTAAGCCATGCAAAATGCATATTCTCTAGTTAGAACGTGCGAGCCCGTGCAGTTATCCAACATAATTGCAAAAGCGCGCAGGAAAAACAATCTACAGGCCCCGTTGCGGTGTATGTTTCACTGGTCCCGCATACTAATTGTTACTGTCAGCCTGTACAATATAATCTATTATATAATGTTAAATCGCTATGAAATATGCATGCCTCGAGATGCTTTGTACGAGGTGAGATCTCTTTGGATGCTACGCCCTTTGTTTCCCGCTATCCCAGGGAAGAATCATCGCAGATCGATTCAATAAAGAGACTCGAATCAAAGCGAAAGTAATCGCTATTGCATTTTACGAAAGTAAACAAGCACGCAAAGGAAACCGTTTGGTTGGATCATAGAGGACAAGCCTGGGTCCCGGTTTCCTAATTTGAACAGCGGCGTCCGTTATTAGAAACACCGTCCAACAATGGATCGCGTTGTTACCCGATCCCAGTGGGGTCTCGTGAAAAGTTCAAATAGTATTCGATCTCACAATAAATGATTTACATAATTAATATTACACAACGCGTATGGAGTGTATAGAGTATAGATTACACTTGAGGTGACGATAGAGTTCAAAACATTTCAACCCGACAGAGTGACGTAAAGTAGGGAGTCAAAACTATTCGCAGAATAACAATGTATAGGTATAAAGAGAGCTCTATTTTCCATATCATTAACGATACAATTGCATCACAGATTCCTCGTTGAGTCAGAGTCTCGCATAGATTAGTATTTATCGAAGCTAAAATTCTGTGCATCTCCGATGGATTTTTCTGACTTAAGAATAAGACAATGACTAAAGGATTTAACCGGTATAGTCTGCCTGTAATCTGAAGAACCGATGGCCAACTACTACATGTCTACCAGCGGAGAAGAGTACCTACACCTATGCGTGAAGGGCATCGGATGTATCGGTGATTAATAACCGGAAAAAATTGATTAATCCAAAACAGTGAATGAACAGAGGATTTTCTTCTGTGTACAATGTGCACATACACACAGACACGTGTGTATATCCAGAAGGAACTGGTATCAACCGGTTCGAACTGTACTGGAAATCTGCCTTTGGCGATCCATCAGCTAACCAAATCGTACGCCGCAGAAAAATCGGCCATTGTATTTGGTTGTCCCAAAAGTTTCCTTCGGAATGTTGCTAAATAAATACAAACAATGCGATAATCTTTATGTTAGTGTTTTAGTTCCTATTTTACTTCCTAACATGAATTTGCATTATGTGCATGGATGGAAAACCAACTTTTGGGACAACCTAATATTTATTTAGCAATATATTAAAGGTACACATTCCGAAAGAAACTTTTGGGACAACCTAATATTTTGCGCGTCTAGGTGTCGTTGATTTTGTTGCATTTCGATCGCTTTCCAAAATCGAATCGCCCACGCGGAAACGTGGATAGCGGTCGCGACAATGACAACACCAACAATGAGATTTACAAAACGAGAAACGAGACACGTACGAAACGAGATCAAATCAACCTTCGCTTTAACGGGTATTAGAGCGTCATTGGTTGGTTCACCTGTACCGAGAGGGTAAACGAAAGTGGGGCCAAATACAAACAGCGAAACACATGTGCCATTCTCGTTTGAATCGTCGAGAGCAAAAGTAGCTCTTCTGCGCGCGCAATCGCGCCCGTCTTAAAACACATGATCTTCCTAAGCTTTTGCGTAGATTCGAGTTGTTTCGCAGAACAATTGATTGCGTAGCATTCTAAAGAATGGTACACGGTGTAAACAAGTGCAATTTCATCGCAACTTTCGTTCCCGGAAACAACTCTATGTATACAACGCTGTTTCGCAGCACATTCGAAAATTACATTTTCGCTTCGACGCAACGATGCCGACGTTCGATTCGACGAAATTATTAACTTTCGCAGTAACTTATTATTAAGCTATTTATCAGTATATTTTATTATTTTTGAGTTAAGGAACAGTATTCGAGAGAAAATAAAAAGCAATCTGTACTCCTTCATTTTACTTGTTACTTGAAAATTTCGAAAATATCACATATGTATGACACATATAAAAAGAATAAATTATTTCGAGAATACCGAAATTTTTCATAGTTAATAACGATCAATGAATCAGTGTTTACCTATGGTTAGTATTCAGTTCTAAAGAGTCGTAAGACGAGTCGAGTCATCGTATCAATCGTTACCGCCCAACTGTTTTTAATTTGAACTTTGGCACTACACAACGCGTAAGCGTTTCGAAACTATACAATATTTTGAATTTTAGGGCCACCGATCGAGAGAAAACGATAAATAAAGTACCATTTCGGAATAATAGTGAACATCTGAGATAGTGTCTCACTGCGAAATACATCAGGAGAAAAGGAAACCGGAAGTTATAATTGCTTCCAACGAACTGCGTAACTATTTTTATTCGATTAACGAAGGAACGACACTAACTGCCTCTCTTTCCTTTTTTATAGGAACGTTGTCAGCCGTAGGGCTGTTCCACAATTCCGGAGCAAAAACTCCGACTCCGGTTAGTCACAGTTGGCGTTGGTGTACAAACGGTTTGAACAGTTCTACAGAGCACGTGTACCATCGTACGGAGACACAAGATAGACACGGTTCATTAAACCGTTTATTCGTTCGCAAGAGTAACAGATACACCCGGCGATGCACAACAAGAAAGCTTAACGACTGTTCCCATTTAAAACTCGTAATTATCAGCGTCTACAAACGAACAACAGAGATGATATCGCATCCTTGGATTTCCCTTATTCTCGTCGGCACGCGAAACTTCTTCGATTACGTTAATCTCGATTTTTCTCGGAGAAAGATCAACATGGAAGAAGGAACGCCGATTCATCGTTAATTCCTTATCGACGAGTAATAAATTACATTTCCATTGAACGGGTTAAATCATTGGATTTCTCTTCGAGAGATCGTGTTTGTTGCTCGACCCCGTCGGTAAAGTTGCAGGTATCGCACGTACTTACGTATTAAAAAAAGAAAATAAAAAGGAGAGAAGAAAGGAAAGGAAGAGTTAGCTTACCCGTCGCGATTCGAGAGTTAACAGAATCCCGTGGCGATATGGCAGGATCGACAAGTTTCGCTGTTCGCTTATTGTGTTGTCCGAATCGGGAGACTGGGGGCACCTTTCGTTCGCGTTTTAGAGAGCGCGAAAAGTCGTTCTTCCCGCGGACGCAGTCGTGGTACTGGTACTGTCGACTGTCGACGCGCTCCGTTCTCGTGGAGTGCCGGCTTGCCCATGAGAGCAGAGCCCTTCGTCGCGTGGATGCAACATGTGTGCGTCAGAGATCATGTATCTGCCCCTCATGGCCCCCCTTCCTCGAACATTCGCCACTGTTCGCCACTATCCCAGCTTCTCTGTTCATGTTCGCGCGTTCCCCGGTCCTCGTTTCTTTTGCCATTGCCCCCTTTCACCCAACTCCTGGGTACACAGTACACACTACACACGCCTCCCCCCGTTCGTTCTCCCTTCTTTCTCGACATGTATTTACCTTTTGCGCATGTAAATACCCGCGGCCGCGCGCACACACGCCAAACATGATTTTTTAAGACTTGAATGAACGATTAAACCATGTACGGCCACCAGCTCACCAATCGATCCGTAGATTGTGAAACACAGCTTCCGCAAAAACCATTCGCGATTAGAATACTCGCACAGCGATACCCAGCTTGCTGAGCTTCGGTTCGGTCAGTATCGGCCATCGGCCGATCTGGATTAGGGCTGTTACTTTTCCGAAGCTTCGATTCTTCGAAGATTCGAAGGATTCGAAGGGAACTTCGAAGTGTACGAAGTTTCGAAGTGCACGAAGTCTTCGAATCGTATGAAGTTGTAACTTAATCAATCTTATAGCTGTGATGGCATATTTTTTTCGAAACGTAGGAGCGTCTGTAATTGTATCAAATATAAATTAGCAACGAAATTTTGAAGTTTAAAGCTTCGAAACTCCGTTTTTTTTTAAACCTCTAATAATTTAGTATGGAGGTTCGAATTTCGAGGCTTCGAAAATTCGATTCTCATCACCTTCGAAGTTTTTGAAATCGGAGCTCCGAAATTCAGAGCTTGGAAGCTTCAAAATCTTCGACCTTCGAAGGAAAGTAACTGCCCTAATCTGGATCGCCGTGCGTTGCAATTCTTTGTCCACGGAGTTTATCCAATAGTTTATTAAAATTTCGAGAATCCCGAAATCTTCAAAAACCCGTCTACCTCTAACATTTTCGGTGAAACTTGGGTTTCGAGTCATTTCAATGTCCAGCGATAAGGCGGGCTCGAATTCGAGTAGACACGTGCTCCGATGTTCGAACGTTCCCGTGACGTACCCTTGGATATTCGACATCGTTCTTGGTATAGAAATGAATTTTTTTTTGTAATTTTGAAAGAATTTGGCTGATTACTTATTTCCTTATTAAAAGACACCGTTAACGAAATTATGTAATACAAGTGAAACGAACTGTACGCACGCAATACACACCAGTCCATCAACGAGGATTTAATTAATGTACAGTTTACAAAAATTGGTGTGAGAAATACTTGACCGCTAGGGACAATGTTTGTATAATTGGATTGAGGTCAGTCACGTGGCTGTTTTAATTATTCTGTTTCCCTTCAGTCCTGCCCCCCTCCGCCAGCGCATATTTCGCCAAATTTGTTTTACTCTTTTTGCTGTGCGTGAGTGGATTGAAGGAACTGACGAATGCCTCGCGGCGTCATACCGTTACGCTTATATTCTATACGATGCCAACTCTATTATACTTTAAAACTCGAAACGGTACTTTCCCCGTAAACAAAAGCCAAACAGAGTAGCTTCCGAATCCGTAAAGAAAAGAGAAGCAAGAATTATTAATTACAAACGTTTATTGAAAAATTGACAATACTTATTTTATTTTATAAAATTAGATCGAAGTCAACTAATACTAAAACATAGCAGTTGGAAAAAGAAAAGTATAGAGAGCGAGAAAAGTATAGAAATCCGAATGAAATCACGTAGAACTAGTCAAAGTGAAACATCATATGGCAAGGTATACAATAAATGCAGAATTTCATTTTTTAACTAACAGTAATGGAATCTCAAATTAATATCCATATTGTTCCCGAATTTAAAACTTAAAGTATTACAAGTTTTCCAATACATCATTCTTGTTAAATATACGGAATGATTGTTTGAACCGAAAGTCTTAAATTATAACTTAATAGTAAGTAAAAAAATAGCACATTTGTGCAAGGCACTGCAATCACAAGATCATCAGGACGCTCCTGACTCAATAGATTCTGAACAGAACTGTCGATTCTTCTACGGAACTAGAATTCTTGGTGAAAGAATGAAGTAGAATGTTTTCCCTTCTGTTACATTGTATGAAAATACCAAGTTGTTCTGGTAATTCCGAAAATTAAGAGCTATGTAGACTGCGATTAACAACTAAGACACTTTATGGACAATATATACAGAACACTTTGTTGTTGTGAACGACTTATCGGTAATGAAGGCTGTATCGATGACATAGTGAAAAATTTAAGAAACCATACTTTGCTGTCGCATCTTTCAAATTTAATAGATCTCCAAACGCGAACGGATGCAGCAGTTTGTTTCAGTAGTCTGATACCAACCGGATTTTCAATTTCAATAGAATATTCTGCCATGATAGTTAAGCTTTTCTATGAATATTAACAATGATTTGAAGTATTATTTACATATTAGTACAGAGACGGCAAAGAAGTTAATTCTCTGGTGGCGGTGACGTTATTTTCCTCTTAAAAAGCAAGATGTGTGGCTCTGAAATCAACAAAGAATTCGATTAAAATTCATTAATATCGAGAGAGTGCTTGAAATACTAAAATTTCAATAATAAATGATCTATACCTGGTTTATGAATCATGTAATGTACCCATCCTTGGCTTTGCTGGACACCGATGGCTCTCCATTCCTTCTCTGAGAGTAGATGAGTGCTCGGCACAAATTTTACCATTTCTTTTGGTAAAACCACATGCCTAAAGAAACATTTTCTCATTAATAAATGAATGAATAATATTATCGAGTTTTCTATTCATCTCTTTATTCGAGATTGTTACGATAATACAAGAAAGGTTTATTGCAGTTATTTATGCTTATCGAGAGAAATATCAAAAATTTTTTATAGACAAATTTGAAAAAAGTGGAATGAAGTGAAATCCTATTTTGCCTTTGTAGATCCAAAACAAATAGAAACTGTACAAAATTCTATCGAATTTTATATTCTAGCCTTTTTCGAATATTTTCATAAATGCATAAAGATCCGCAGCCTAATAATTATATTTAAAAAGTATACTTAATAGAAATAGAAATATAGTTAGAAGTATTTGATGATCTGCATAAATAGTTTCTAATAGTTAGAGGTATTGCGAATTCTTTGTTGCATAGCTATTATCAGGATGCTGGACGTACGTGACGTGCCATCAAATAAAATTCTCGGGAAACGTACTCGAAAAACGAACAAAGAGATTATTGTCAAACCGAATCGCGATTACAATCCCGTTGCACGGAAGCCTTTAACGAAATTGCGAAACACGATATCGAGGCAAACATACGTTTGACGAATTAGGCACATACATCTCTCTGCAGGAACCATAGAAAATGGCACAATTGATCAAAATCAGAACCTAAATCGTACATCACGGGCTACCGTTATTTCAACCAACCTGTATTCGTATTTGTCGTCGTAATATTTATCCGAATAGTAGATTTTGTTTGACATGTTGTTTCACTGAACGATTATCTTCTAGACTTTCAACACCAATTACGTATTCACCGAATGTGACGAAAAATCGTCTGTGAATTTTTGAAAACCTTCTGCCCGACTTCGTATACTACACGATTTGAAAGTTTAACGGATGTGGTGTCAAGAAGAGTGGAGGGAATGTACTCCGTATTCGTTGACAGTCTGATCGATGCAACATGTATAAATCCATTGGTTAGAAAAGTCGAAAATATAACGCGATAAATAATTATATAGAGCAGAACAACGTGGATATTTTTTTGTATTTATTATTTCTTTGTGAAAACAATTAAATATTGTATGTCTAGTGTATTATACATTGTATTATTTTATGTTCTTTCGCATAAACGGAAGTGTGCTCGTAGTACACCGGAATCAGCTGAATACAGTCTGAAATTGGACAATGGCGGACGTTGCTGCATTCGGTCGTCGTTCCTTGAGGGGTTAAGTGTTACAATAATGGAGAGAGTGTAGAAAACTTTGAGCGAAAGAGAAGATCAGTGAATCCGCAAGAAAAATGGAGAAATATTCACGCAGGAGAGATTATGAGAGACCTAGAAAAGAGGATAGAAATCGGTACGGACGTAAACGTAAACATTCAAAGAGTTCGAGTGAAAAACATAAAAAGTCCAAACATAAAGAATCATCCGAATCACGAGAATCCCGTAAAAAATCGTCGAAACATAACAGCAGGAGAAGGTAAAGTAAATTTAACGATTAGACTGAGGATCTTTATGCATTTATGAAGAAATTGTAATGCTCTAATGTTGTTTTTAATATAACAAAGTCGTTAAGGGACCAAATCAATTTTTACATTATTCCTGCTTTTCACAATCAATGGAAAACATTTTTATTTTGCATAAAGATCCGTAGTCCATTAATGATACTTTATATTCCGATTGTTTTATTCTTTTATAATAGACCTGCTTCTAACTGTAGGTCGCCGTCGTCATCTTCGACCTCTTCGAACTCAAGCGAATCCAGTAGCTCGCCTTCTACGGATTCGTCGTCGAATTCTACCAAGCTGTTAGAGAAACTTCAAAAACAACGTCAAAAGCAAGTCGAGGACAGAAAGCGTCAAAAAGAATTAATGAAAGCTACAGAAACGCCAGAGGAAAAGAGACTAAGACGTTTAAAGAAGAAGGAGGCTAAAGAACGCAAGCGAAAGGAAAGAATGGGCTGGGACAATGACTATTTGCATTACACAAATACAGATAATCCCTTCGGAGATGGAAACTTGCTTTCGACGTTTGTGTGGTCGAAGAAGCTCGAGAAAGAAGGTCTGCTGGGTGTTAGTAGAGAAGAATTAGAAGTTAGGAACAGACATAAACAAGAAGAAAACAAGAGAGAGCTGGAAAAAGTTAAGAAGAGGAGGCAGGAAAGGGAATTAGAAAGGCAACAGAGAGAAGAAGAAATGACTATGCTACAGAGAGGAAAGGAGGCTGCCCAGTTAGAGCAATGGGCAAGACAAGAGGATCAGTTTCACTTAGAGCAAGCTAGATTGAGATCTCGCATTCGTATTCAAGATGGTCGAGCCAAACCGATTGACCTTCTTGCAAAATATATTAGCGCAGAAGAAGAGGTAGACGCTGTTGAAATGCACGAACCCTATACTTACCTACGTGGTCTGCATGTAAAAGATTTAGAAGATTTAATCGAGGATATCAAAGTCTATAAAGAATTAGAACGTGATAAAAATTTAGATTACTGGAACGATATTACGGTAATTGTTGAAGATGAGCTACACAAGCTGAGAAAGCTAGAAAGATCGGAGTACGAAGTTGGTAAGTATTCATATTAAATTCATCAGGTGTTCCTAGAATGATGTTAATCCGCTTTAATTTCCAGCTGTTGGTAGGAGAGAAGGAATACACGAATCGGTGGCTAAAGATGTGACTGCCATTTTCAAAGGGAAAACAGCGGCGCAGCTGGAAGCGTTGCAATTACAAATCGAAGCAAAGATCACAGGAAAGCCTGAAGGTGTAGACATTGGATATTGGGAGAGCCTTTTATCCCAATTGAAAGGTAATTTACAAATCGATTATCAACATTTCATTTAAGTTGTTGTGTCCGATATACTAACCGTTTATTGTTATTCTCAGCGCACATGGCGAGGGCACGGCTAAGAGATCGGCATCAAGAAAATTTGCGCAAAAAGTTAGAAGTTTTAATTGCCGAACAAGGAGTTTCGAGAACGGAGAATGAACCTGAGGAAGAAGTTCATGGATCGTCCGAAGAGGAGGGTGTGGCAACAGTAACGAATGAAGAAAGTCAATCGGAGTGCGTATTCTTGTTTGTATATATGTATGTTCGGGAGCTTCAACTTATGGCTCCGTTTTGTGCGTTTTCAGTGACGAACAAGAAGCTACTAGTGCAGCTGACGATCTCCTGTCGGAGTCCTTTTGTGAATACGAATCGGGAGGATATTCTCCGAAGTATATACTGTATTCTCAACTTGAGCCGGGAACATTGGTCACTTTGGAAGAGGATGACAATCAGCGATTGGAGTACGCGAGAAATCAAGTGCTTAGCACTGGACGGAAAATTCAGAATGTGATGACAGCCGAAGAACAAGCGATGCACAGAGAAGCACGGAGGAACATGGGATCCGATGAGGCACAGTTCAGCGTAGAATCGTCTTTGGAAGCACAGATTTACTTGTGGTCCGATAAATATAGACCCAGAAAGCCGAGATACTTCAATCGAGTACATACCGGCTTCGAATGGAACAAATATAATCAAACGCATTACGATATGGATAATCCACCTCCAAAAA
Organism: Lasioglossum marginatum; assembly: GCA_028455795.1. Lineage (NCBI taxonomy): Eukaryota > Metazoa > Arthropoda > Insecta > Hymenoptera > Halictidae > Lasioglossum > Lasioglossum marginatum. The sequence goes on from CM052270.1 coordinate 580,374, forward strand.
TTGTTCAAGGTTACAAGTTTAATATATTTTATCCCGATCTCATAGACAAAAACACAACGCCTGAATACTTTCTGGTAAGATCACTTTTTAAATTAATTTTACATGTTGTTCTTTTTAAACATAGCAATTTGAGAATATCGCGTTGACAAACATTTTTGTCGTTTTCAGACACCCTGTGCCGACAACAAGGATTTCGCAATCTTGAGGTTTCACGCTGGACCGCCGTACGAAGATATAGCGTTCAAGATCGTGAACCGCGAATGGGAGTATTCGTACAAACGTGGATTCAGGTGTCAGTTTCACAATAACATTTTTCAGTTATGGTTTCACTTCAAACGATATCGATATCGCCGATAATGCCTCGGTATTATGTACATTATATTATTCTGTAAATATATTTTCTAGATATAGGATAGATTTAATTTTTATAAGAATCGTTTCAAGCTGTTCTAACAGTATTTTTAAGGAGGTCATTGAATAAAACTGTCCGATCGTATGCGCAAATTTACGACAATTTACTTTCCACGTGAAACGTACCCACATAAGTATGTTGTAAGTTGCAATGGCATACATACATCGAAATAATCATTCAAATAGTTTCACATTGCCGCCTGCATTGTTTGGCAGTCAATTCGATAAGTTCGAAACGGAGCATATAGAATTTCTGACGAAACATTTATCTATTAGCGAAAGAAGCAATCGAATCAATTGAAACGAAATGAGTATTATTTAATGAAGCAATTTAAAAGAGAAACTTATGACGTGTCGTGAGACTTGTTATCGCGTTATCTAACATATCTTTTATAGTATACCCTTTTTTATCAGCATTTTTTATTTCCATTTGGACATTAATGAAACGTGAACAAAAACGAAAGCAAAAATTATTTGTAATTCGACTGATCGTTCCGAAACAATTTTATCGAGAGAATAGCTTGTGTGCCGCAGCGAATCGTGACAATCGCTTCATTCAAAATATCAAACGGCGTGGCGCAAGAGCGTACACGATTTCCGCGTGATGACGGGAGTGTACACAAGCGGGACTCGATACAGTTGTTTAATAGTAGTTGTTGGATCGATTTTCGTGGCCACCTGTATTCTTCACACAGTCGACCACAATGAGAAAGGTAAAAGCTATATGTAGCCAATGGCAAGGTAAACCGAAGCTCAGTACACCGGGTGTTTCGCTGACAAAGGCTGTACGCGTTTGAAATCGCTTTTCTTCCTCGAGCTTCGCGCACAATTTAAACAGTCACGGTGATGTTCACCAATTGAAAACGGCCGAGCGAACCTTGTGCGGAATAATTCGTGCGAGCCGATCGAAAGAGAAACGTATTCTTCACTTTTGCGAACATCTATGCGACATTTCACTTGTGTCAGTGTGCATCGAAGAAAAATAGATGTACGTTCCGCGTCGAGGATTCACAGTTTCACCTGCGGACAGTGTTCCATCCGGTGTAATTGGCGCACTCGTGCTCGTATTTGTTTAAAACCGTGCGAAACACGGCGACTCCTAATTGTACGTTAAAAATGAGTAATTTTTGTTCGAGTGAATTTATAAAATAATTTGGACGACACGATGAACGATTCAAGGGGAGCTAAATTCAGTGGGTTGTTGACGAGGATGAGCGATTCGAGTGCCAATGTAAAATCCGGTTGTTTATCACGATAACCACAAATGTTAGAGAATTCGATGATCCTCAACAAAGATTGATCGAATGAACAATGAAATTTAAGCGCGTCTGATCAAAATCCAATTCTTTTACTTCTCGTATCGTTCGATATATCATAGATCCGACTTCCAGCGGAGACCTATCATGAGATCGTAAAGTGAAGTCTCACTTGAAACGTGGAAATTGTCGCGAGTCAAGAGTAACGTGAAATCGGCGCCCGGGTATTGTTCTTGAAATTCGAAGTGACAGTATTTTTCAATCACGGCGGCGATCATGAAGTGGAAGAAGGGCCCGACAGAATTCTTGCCGGAGAAGACGTTTCTGGTGATCAAGGATGACCTGGACATTTTAGAGAGTAAGTAAACAACCGATTGTTCAACTAAATGATTCGAGCTTGGAACCGAACGATTAAAAAGGAAAATTAACTCTCGATAGATGATTCTGAGGCGCCACTAAAAATTGCTGTGCCATTATCTAAAATATTGTTTACATTATTAGATATGTTGGTATAGATTAGGTAATCAATTATTAAACATTTAAGTATTGCGCGAGATAAAATGGAAATATTCTCGGTGGGAAGAAATGTCTAATTTTCGAGTTACAATAGCTCCGAGTGCAAAGGGTTAAAATATTCCTTCGCAGTGGAAGAAGTCAATTTGTTTTGATTCGAGTTTCGTAAGAAATAATGATTACGCTAAGTAGCCAGGCGTGAAATTGAATCGGCCGACTGAATCGTTCCTTCTTCGGAGAATAAATGATAATGGGTGAACATGGTTTAGAAAAGGGGAAACAACGGGGGAAATCGAAAACGCCGGACACCGGCACCTGGCCGCCGAAAGTGAAACGTGGGGTGTCTCTCTACGCGGACCTGGAACGGCCGAAGACGGCGAACCTGGAGAAACCAAGCGTCCTGGACCCGAAACTGGTCGACAAGCTCGACATGTCATTGTTGAGCAAGGAGCTGCTGAATGATTCGATGACGCGGTACCGACACACGAAAGCAATTAGTGGGGGAGTGTCGTCAAGGTGTCGGGAAGACGTCACCGCCGGCGAACTGCACCAACAACAACATAGGCCACCGTCAAACGGTGTAGCGGCGACGTGGAGCAACGGTCTTGCAAACGGCTCGACGCGTCACAAACGACGGAGCTTCGAACAGATCCTCGACTTGAGACTCGGCTTGGCGGACGTGTCTGCGGAGTCCCCAAGAATGCAGAAACAGGCACGAATCACCGGCCAGGATATCACCGCCCTGAAGAGGAGCACCGATAACAGAAAACTGGACGACAACAATAACAGGTTCGTGACTCTACCCTCTGACTCTACCCCCTGAAACACTCAGCTGCACTTTTTCCTGTTTACCCAACCATGGCGAACCCCTTGATGATTCAACCTTGGACACGTCCGTTCAAATATTCATGTACCCATTTTCGTTTATACGTACTTTTGAACCTACTTCAAACTTCTGTCGTATTTGAAAAAAAAACATTTGAATCAATTTATAAAAATATATGTTTAATATTATTCATTGATATAATTTTTCCATTATTTGTAACAACTTGTCGCCATCTTCCAGATAAACTGTCAATTCCTGTCTCCCAATCACTCACTAGCAACATGTGTTTTAATACAACCCTTATAGAACTCGGACATTGACGTAAGGGTTGAACTTAAAAAGTTGAAAGAAAAAGAAGCACCGTTTTTTAATCGCTTGTTGATCAGAAACGGAACCGGCAGCCAAAAAATTTCCTCCCTCGCCACGTTAAGGAAGAGGAGTTCAAGGCCGACGATACAGAACGATCTGGAGGTGTTCACGTCCTCGTCGATGAAAGGAGCACCGGAGCCATGCAGAAGCTGTGGGAAACCAGATCAGCCGGAGCGTTTCCACAGTCATCCTAAAGGTACGATGCAGAAGCCGAAGGACAGCCCTACGAATTCGAATTCGAAGACGAAAACGTCGCTGCCGAAGACTGTTCAGAAGCCTGTCGCCTTGAACTTTCGCAGCGACAAGAGCAAGAATAAAACCGAGGAATCGGTCCAGGAGACGAAATCGGAAAGTCCTCGACGACAAGTCAGCCAGAGCAGACCATTTTCTGCGCCCACCAAGAAGGGACCAAGGACCATCACTTGTTACATCTGCGGACGCGAGTTTGGTACCGCCAGCTTTCCTATTCACGAGCCCAGGTGTATGCAAGTAAGTCGAACGATTCTTTCATTCTTTAACATTTCATCTTTGCTTTATCATCGCAATTGATATATCTGTGGTTGTCAGGAATATTGCCGTTTAAATTCTCTAATTTATTTACTCGAACAATTTGCAACAACTTGTTAGGTACGCAGTACGATTTCTATAGCGTGATCGATTTTTTTGCGCGGACTTCCGACTCACGTAAGCCAAGTTACGATAATTTGCTGTTTGCACTAAATGGATAAGGTGGATAGTGAATAATTCAATGGATACCATCTTCCGCGGCCATAAATCAAACACGAGAAGAAAAAGAGCCGGCGCGGCGCGGCGGAACGAAAATAATGGTTCGCGTAAGGGCAGATCTAATTTTACGCTGAACTTGAACGATGTTATTCATACAACTGATAGTATCGGTCATGATGCATGAATATTATTGAATTCTCTTGTTTGAAAGCATGTAACGCATCAAGGTTCTTGTGGAATCGATGCGAGCGTATATATACTTCTATATCAGAAATGTTTATTATATATGTGTATGTATATGTACACACGCGAATCGACGCCTAGTAGCAGGCGTCATAGTTGAATACTATGCTAGATGATCAGTGCCATGTAGTTTTACAGGTGAGGCGTAGTTTATATGTACTCCGTTCGATATACGACCTCAGCTCTTGCACTTGCGTATGACATTGGTGTGTTTCGATTACGATTATTATGTTATTCTATCTAGCATCCGTTCCCTGAGCATTCTTTCAGCATCGACCGCGGAGTAGGGAAATTAATATTTCAGTGAAGACTTCGATAAAATTTTAACTACCTCGAGTTAATCTTTCAGAACGATAAAGAAAATTTTTCACGTTCGCACGTTCAGTTAAGCTTGATGAAATAAAAATTGAATTCGATCTTCCTAAATAATGAATTTGCTGTTCCTTCCCGAATACATATAATTACCTGCCCAAGCATCGATGTCACCGAGCGAGGTCCTCGATAAGCGACAGCTTCTATGTATTCTATGTAGTTTCCTTTTTATTTCTTTCATAACGAAAGAAATCTGCTATCAGCTGCGTTGGCTGCATGCATTGTTCGCTGCCTTTGATGATTGATGAATGTCCTTCCCGCAGAAATGGGAACGCGAAAATAATTCCTTGCCGGCGAACCAAAGGCGACCGACACCGAGAAGGCCTGATGTCGCGATCGATCATTCGGAATGGAACACAGCGGCATGGGAAAAGAGCCAGGTATTGTCACTTTAATGTCTTCTAAGAGTTGAGAAATCGAACACATTTTCCCATTTTAATTCTTTTATATATTTTATTCGACTGGCAACGAATCGTTGCGAACGATTGTACGTATGTTTGTCTGCATAATGTGTTTTGATCGGCGGGATGAGTCACTCGAATAAGTTCATCGGAGACGACAAGGAACTGTACATGATTGGCGATGATGTAACTTAATTGAACGTCACGGACGGTTTCGGCTATGCACACTGGGCCGGAGCGTATATGAATATGTATTCATGAAAGCAGCAGCAAATAGGCTGTTCGCAAAACATCTCTTTCCCCGTTCAAGATCGCGAAAAATCACTATGATCGCTTCAAAAATATTACTATATATGTATATTCTTGAGATATACATTTATCGCTGGGAAAACACGCTAAGTTTGCTAATCTCAATGCTTGTTTTTTTTAGTGGTCTGTGGAAGCGGGGAATTATACAGCGCGTTTGTTATAAAAGCAGAATTGCGCGAGCATAAATTTTGTTATAATTAAAAAGGAAAGGTGCGTGAATGCAATGCGAGTCGTTAAAAGCTCGGCCTTACGTGTTCGCATACGTAGGAATACAAATAGGGAATAATAAGTAGAAGCTTTCTAGTTCCACGGGGAAAGCGAGGGAAAGAGTATGTCACGCACTATAATCCTCCAGCCCTATCGTGTTCAAGGTGCTGCCCCACATTTATCGCATACACTTGCCTTCGTAAGAGTGACGCTATGTTTGATCTAAAAACTGAGAGCCGCATTGCGACTCGTTAAGTTCGACTTTAAAGACGAACTTGCTTTCCACCTTGTAGACTTCATTGAACAAGTTATTCATCTTCGGCTGTCGGGGTGGAGCCGGAACATAGACACTATTGATTTAACACCAGAACTGCCGAGCAATCGAAATGACCGGCTCGTAAATCCTTATCAAATCCATTCCAGTTCACGTTCACCGGTTTCGCGAGAATAGATTCGTTTAATCATTTCCGACACGGCATCGTAACGATTTCGGTGATCGCGAACGATGATTCGATTTCTTGCAGAAATTATGGAGGTAGGGGTAGTAATGCACCCCTCTCCCTTTTTATATTTTTTCCTAAACTCTGTGTATGTGTTTGTGATTCATAATTTTAATTCATCTGAATTTTTGTCCTCGGGGACAAAATTTGTTTCCAAGGGGACATACAGAGCTGTAATCTGTTTTCTTGTTACTTTGCTTTTTTATAATAATAAGATCACCCTCAGGTTTTTAAATCTTCGTCTTTGTTGACACGCAAATTTCTGAAGTATTCTCAAATGGACACCTTTACTATGACTTCAGAGGAAAGAAACAAATCAGAATTGTGTTTCCAGGCCCAACTGCTCCCGTGTCCCAGATGCGCAAGAACGTTCCTGCCGGAGCGACTACCAGTGCATAGAAAAAGCTGCAAAGCCTCGTCCAAGGTAACGAAAACTTTCAGGAAGCTTGCGAGACAGCGATGAAAATTCATTTTCGATCTACAGAATTTGGAGCCCGAGAAGTCGGATATTTCGCTCCCGGAGAAACCTGTTAGTACGTCGCGTTTAGGACCGCCGACGGTCGCTTGTCAGAATTGCGGCCGCAACTTTGGCACGAAAAGTATCAAGATCCACGAGCCTCAATGCATCAAGCGATCGCAGGTAGAGAACGTGAAACAATCAACTCAACCGCGAAGGAGAGAATCACAAGGCCAAACGAAGCTAGAGACCGTCAGCATGCAAGAGCTTACTAGCCCTGTGGGGGTGAGTCGTTTTAGAAAGAACGCTTACATTCTCCAGTTTGTCTGACAATGAGAATACCTTTCTGATCGTTTGTCCTGTAACTAAATCTTCGTAGCCCCGATCGTTTGTGAGTGTCGAAGTTGTACTGTCAATAAAAATCTGCTGTTTCTGTCTTCGGTGTTTTTGTGAATGGGGATGGGGCTAAACAGCGGAAGACGATTGGTTTTAGGATCAACAGAAGAGACCGGTCACTTGCTACATATGTGGCAGAGATTTCGGGTCGAGCAGCTTGGCCATTCACGAGCCACAGTGCCTGAAAAAGTGGCACGCGGAGAACGAGAAACTGTCACCTGGTCAGAGGAGGAAAGCGCCACAGAGGCCGGAAGTGATCTATACTCGTAAGTTCGAAGGTTTTTTACGATCGAAGAAGCGCAAAAAAAAGAAAGAAGAAATAGTAGATAGAAATGTTGTTGCTCGGTTCCGAAGTTCCGCAGCAAGTTTCGAAGGTATCCCTTTGGCGCTATAGCTGATCCCAACGGAGCGACTTAATTGATGTTAGAGTTGAACAACCCCGATGATCGATTCCCCGGAATAACTTTTGTTTGACACAGTTTTGGCTTGGAACGCCAATGCGATGCACAATTTTACGATTCCTATCTTCTTGCATCTGAGCCGTAACAAATGAGTTAAAGTGAGTTGCGTGGCACCGCGGTCACTTAAACTAAGTCACAATGAACTTAAGGTCACCGTGATTATATCGATCAGGGGGTGGCGGTGCTGCAAAGCGGAAGCGGCGGGCCGAACTTTATCAAGTATCTAAAACAGTCTTTAATGCGCTTTATGGCAAGGTAAAAATCTGAAATTACGATGAAAGTACACGATAACTCGATAGCAAATGTTTATTCGGATTTACAGTTTTTAAGACTAATTCATAAAGACCGATAAAACAGACAAATTTTTATTCGTGTTATTATATGAATCTATATATATGTAGAGAGAGAGTGTGTTATAAATGAGAAAAAATTAATTTAAATTGATTTATTCACAGGTGATCCAGAGACAGGAAATGCGGTCGTGGACGTGGCGGCAATGGCCGAAGCCAGTTGGAAATCACACTTGAATCAATTGGTTCCATGCAAGAATTGCGGAAGGACATTTAATCCTGATCGCGTAAGCGTCCACGAACGCAGCTGCAAGGGAAATCGCTGAAAGTACACTGCTTGAAATAATTGTAGCCGACCTAAAGAAAGAATTGATTTGAGACTTTAACGATCCACAGATTGGAAATTCTTGAATCACTTTACACGGTACATTAAAAATCAATTCTTTCTTTAAGTCGATGGTAGAAGAATCACTTTTTAAAGAAAATATTGTATACTTAAAGTATTTTAAAGATGGGCGCGATCTTCTACAAGTTTTAAGTAATGTAAATAAGTCATACGATTTTTGTATCGCACTATAGAAACGCATTGCACATGTGCACGTACATTGAAAAGAGATTGCAATTGTAATTGGTAACGATTTTCTTTCTGCTTTCAAGAAAGCGAGTAATTCGACTTATTTCCTCTTTTACGAACTTTTGATAACGTTTGTATTAAGTAGTCGTGTAATCGTTTCATAGTCTAGTTTGTATGTAAATAACAAGTAGATGCAACGTTTACTGCACAGACAAAATAGTCTTGAATAGCGAGTGTCTATGCAAAAAAACGCACAACCATTACTATTCTCATGGCGAGTATATAATTATTGCGCTGAATCGTAAACGATTTCCGTTTTACTCCTACGAATGAAAAATCTAAATAACTTCTGTTTTTAACTGACATAGATGTAAGAAAGAGGAAACTGTTCATGACTCAACGCGATATATAACGTATCTTTTATACACGTGTTTACATATAATAGATATACATAGAATTACGACTACTAAATAAGCGTAATATTTTGTATGAGTTCATTGTCGACTATCGGAAAATAAGACATTAATATGTAGCGATAAATGTATCAGTGTCCAAAGCGATTCTTTCGTAATCATTCTATTTTATCTTTTTTTCCACCCCACCCCTCCCCCCTTGTTCTCCTTTCAAAATATAATCGTTATAGGTTTGATTTTTTCTCATTTATAATTGCATGTATAAATCGAGTCGGATAAAGGTAATAGCGGAAGATTAATAGTAAGCTCTCGGTAAACTGTAAAAGTGAAATCATTCGGATTGCAGAATCGAACGCAACAGTTGCAGCGATCTACATCTATATACATCCCCGCGTAGGAATTAACGTATTGCGTTTAAAATCGCAAAGTCGCGTGTAAAATGCGCGCGCAAGTTCGGCCACGTGGTAGGGATCATGAAATTCCAATTGGTCCTGTGCACGTCACGATATACGCGCGACAAGGGGCGCCCTCTTTCGTGCACGAATCGTTCGTCCCTTTCACGAAACTCGTGTTCTTTCCCAGGGAGTCCGCCATTGTTGGTGCACGTATATTTCTGACCAGGCCAACGGAAATCGGACAACATCCAAAATGGTACGTATGATCGTCGAAAAGTATCACGAACGCTTTGATCCGTACAATCTGTGGAGTGGAGAGGTACGAATATTTTTGAAGCGCCAGTGTCACCTGGGTTTGGGAAAAATTGAAAACTGTTGGATTACTTGGGATTGCGCAACTCTTTCCGAAGACGAATTTCGAGGCTCGCGACGGATTATGCCGGAGCAAAAGATCTCTGACCGCTCTGTGGATATTCCGCCGGGATAATCCTGAGAATTTTCCGTAGGAATGGCTCAGAGTTGTCAGTGCTCGATGTACAAATATGTTTAGTCTCCCTTTCGGGAAGGCAACGTGTCATGGAGCTTTGTCGAGCTCTCTTGCGAGTACAGCATGCTTCGTGAATCTTTGTGAAAAAACTCATTCTCGGCGATCCTCATTGCATTGGGAAACGTTCCGAAGGATCATCCAGCGATTTATCGTCGTACGGGGAAACACGTCGGAAATTTACCCCGCACGATGCATATAGAAAACGAGGAAGTCATAAAAGCTGTAGGCTCTAAGGAATCGTTCTAAGACGGACGCTGTGCGGAGAAATATGTCCACATGGAAAGCTGCTATTTCCTTTCGTTCTAAATTCTAACGTATACGCGTCCATAATTCATATCAAGATTTACGAAGCTTTATTTTCAATATGGTCAGTATCAAAATTATAAATTTTTTTTTTGTTTTTACATAAACGATGTTTTCACTTTAGAACAATTTCGAAAGTTTCCGTATTAAATTCTCGACTTCGTGAATATCTTGATGGTATTGTGTGTATAAGATCTCCAATAATATAAATCTTTCATAGTGCTCGTTGTATGATTTTCTGTATTTGTTTGATTTATTAATGAAATGCCTTTTATTTCAGGTGAACTTCACGGTGGACGAGATACGTGCCATGATGGACAAAAAGAAGAACATCAGAAATATGTCCGTCATTGCGCACGTTGATCATGGAAAGTCAACTTTGACTGACTCCCTTGTGTCCAAGGCTGGTATTATCGCCGGTGCCAAAGCTGGAGAGACCAGATTCACAGATACGCGCAAAGATGAACAGGAACGTTGTATCACAATTAAATCCACGTAGGTATAACACGGGCGTTTCTTGTAAGGAGGATTTTCTTTATAGCTAACGGTCAATGTTGTGTTTTACAGCGCCATTTCTATGTATTTTGCTCTTGAGGAGAAAGATTTAGTGTTTATTACAAATCCTGACCAACGTGATAAGGAAGAGAAAGGTTTCTTGATCAACTTGATCGATTCTCCTGGACACGTAGATTTCTCTAGTGAAGTAACAGCTGCTCTCCGGGTAACTGACGGAGCTCTGGTGGTCGTCGATTGTGTATCCGGTAAGCAGTTCGTAAACCGATGTCTGTTTGCGTTCCCGATTGCTTCCAGCACGAAAAGTGTTACTCTGTAGTGTATTGGCTGGTTTATCTGGCTAATACACATGGACAGTGCTGACTGTGCGTAAATGGAAGGAGATTAAAAGCAGATGCGTTTAAACGCTATTAGTGGACCTCTATCCTTATGTCCTTTACCAACATGCTACGGCGCAACTGTTACAACAACACATTTGTCTTATATCGATGTAGTTATGTGCTTATGGAATTGTTAATATCTTTACATTTTTAAGGTGTTTGTGTACAAACTGAAACTGTACTGCGTCAGGCTATCGCTGAGCGTATCAAGCCTGTGTTGTTCATGAACAAGATGGACAGAGCTCTGTTGGAACTTCAACTTGACAGCGAAGATCTTTACCAGACTTTCCAACGTATCGTTGAAAACGTTAACGTAATTATTGCCACATACTCCGACGATGATGGCCCCATGGGTGAAGTTAGAGTAAGTAAAGCATCTCATTTCATTCCACATCAGTGGTTTCCAACCTTTATGATACATTTTAAATAATAAAAAGTTTATTACAAAAAAGTGAAAACTGCAAATTAATTTTTTATTAAAATATTCTATTGCGATATTAATTGCTATCGTAAAACAGGTAGATCCCAGCAAAGGATCTGTCGGTTTCGGCTCGGGTCTCCACGGTTGGGCGTTTACATTGAAACAGTTCTCCGAAATGTACGCCGAGAAATTCAAAATTGATGTGGTGAAACTAATGAACCGACTGTGGGGAGAATCGTTCTTCAACCCCAAGACAAAGAAATGGAGTAAACATAGAGAAGCTGACAACAAACGATCTTTCTGCATGTATGTTTTAGATCCAATCTACAAGGTATGTGCGTTGTAAAGAATTATTATTCCACCCGTTCATTAAAAACGGTATGATTGACGTGCATATCATTTTGATCAACAGGTATTCGATAGCATTATGAACTACAAGAAAGAAGAAGCAGACACCCTGCTGCAAAAATTAGGAATTGTTCTGAAACCGGAAGACAAAGACAAGGACGGAAAAGCTCTTTTGAAGGTAATTGCTGTTTTAGCGATAACTAGACTGCGGATCTTTATGCAAATCGTTGGAAAATTTTCAAAATTGAAGATGTCAATATATGATTTCTTCTCTATTCAAATCATTAAGGGAAGAAATAACATTCAATTTAGTTTCTATTTCTTGCAATTGATGCAGACAATTTTTATTTTGCATAAAAATCCGCAGATGAAAACCAGCGATGACTATATCATTTTGATAGAAAAATATACAATGATGATCGTTCTAAAATTTCTGACACCTCTTCTGAATTTTCTTGTTGAATATATGAACACGCACTGATAACATACGAAACAGATATTTATTTAATTTATAGCGCCATCAGATATTCATTGATTTTTACTTGAATTTTAGGTTGTCATGAGAACGTGGTTGCCAGCTGGAGAAGCTTTACTTCAAATGATAGCCATCCACTTGCCATCGCCTGTCACTGCTCAAAAATACCGTATGGAAATGTTGTACGAAGGTCCCCTCGACGATGAAGCTGCTATTGGTATCAAGGTATTTGTTCAAAATACTTTCTCGTTTCGTCCGTAACTGGTTCTTATCGCGTATGATGATCTTATCCACAGACCTGTACTGATATAAATGAAAGATACCAAATATTTTTATCTGATCGCCATATTCCATTTAGATTCATTACAATCTATCCATCTATTTCCATTACATGTACTTATTTTACAGAACTGTGATCCAAATGGTCCTCTCATGATGTACGTTTCAAAAATGGTACCGACCTCTGACAAAGGTCGTTTCTACGCCTTTGGTCGTGTGTTCTCCGGAAAAGTCAGCACTGGTATGAAAGCACGTATCATGGGACCCAACTTCCAACCAGGCAAGAAAGAAGATTTATACGAAAAGGCTATCCAGCGTACAATTCTGATGATGGGTCGTTACGTTGAAGCGATCGAAGACGTACCTTCAGGTAAGTTAACTTGCAAAGCATCTTTTTACGAAAACACAACAGTTTGTAGTAACTTTTATGATGATTGTTCTCACAGACCTGTACTGATACTATTTGAGAGACAATAGAACGGCCAACTGACTCTGAAAATTACAAACACGAAAGCGTTCAGATTTTCTATGCATAATACCAATAGTTGATCACTTTTTACAGGAAATATTTGCGGTCTTGTTGGTGTTGATCAGTTCTTGGTAAAGACTGGTACTATTACCACGTACAAAGAAGCACACAACATGAAAGTCATGAAGTTCTCGGTCTCACCTGTCGTGCGTGTTGCTGTCGAGCCCAAGAATCCGGCTGATTTACCGAAGTTGGCTGAAGGTACGTTTACAAATACTTTTTACAGAAATTTTGTTCCATAATGATGAAACTATACATATAGAGCATTGGGTTATGAGAATCCGTGATTTTATGTAGAATCTGAAAATAATAATTTCAGTTCAACTTAACGAATGATTTGAATCTCGATTAAGTCGATTAATAGGACATTCTTGTGTTCAGGTCTTAAACGTTTGGCAAAATCTGATCCTATGGTGCAATGTATCATCGAAGAATCTGGAGAATACATTATTGCCGGTGCTGGTGAACTTCATCTTGAAATCTGTTTGAAAGATTTGGAAGAGGATCACGCTTGCATACCCATCAAGAAGTCGGACCCCGTTGTCTCTTACAGAGAAACCATTTCGGAACAATCGAATCAAATGTGTCTTTCGAAATCGCCCAACAAGCACAATCGTCTGTTCATGATGGCGTGTCCCATGCCTGACGGACTTGCTGAAGATATCGACAATGTATGTCTGATTAGTATAAAAATGTATTATCAGTTGTTGACTTTGGTTACTAATTGTTTGTAATCGTTGCAGGGTGAAGTGAACCCAAGAGACGACTTCAAAGTGCGTGCTCGCTACTTGAGCGAGAAATATGATTACGATGTAACCGAAGCTAGAAAGATCTGGTGTTTCGGACCCGATGGAACTGGACCCAACATCATCATCGATTGCTCGAAGGGAGTACAATACCTTAATGAAATCAAGGACTCTGTTGTTGCTGGATTCCAATGGGCCACGAAAGAAGTGTGTATTATATTAACCCTTTGCACACGGTTGCTATATTATTAAATATATCGGTATCTAATCAATTACTAAACATTTAGGTATTGTATGAGGTATTATACCAATTTCATATCTATAAAATGAAAAAAAAATAGGGAATGGAAATATTCTAGATCGGAAGAAATGTTTAATTTTTTCCAGTTAAAATAGCTCCAAGTGCAAAGGATTAAACTTACTCTCTAATTCTATTTCTTAATTTCATTTTAATTAAATATTTCGTTGCATTATAGGGTGTCCTTTCGGAAGAAAATTTGAGAGGTGTTCGTTTCAACATTCACGATGTAACATTACACGCTGACGCTATTCACAGAGGTGGTGGTCAAATTATACCTACCACAAGACGTTGCCTTTACGCTTGTCTCCTCACTGCCTCTCCTCGTCTTATGGAGCCAGTTTACTTGTGCGAAATTCAGGTAAATTCTAGTTTTTCATTTGACTATGTCATATAGAACGATTCAATAATTTTTATTTAATTGAAATGATGATTTCAGTGTCCAGAGGTTGCTGTTGGTGGTATCTACGGTGTGCTCAATCGCAGAAGAGGTCACGTATTCGAAGAACAACAAGTTGCTGGTACACCCATGTTCGTAGTTAAGGCATATCTTCCAGTAAACGAGTCCTTTGGCTTTACTGCCGATTTGCGTTCTAATACCGGAGGACAAGCTTTCCCACAATGTGTATTCGACCATTGGCAAATTTTACCTGGAAACCCAATGGAGCTTACCACCAGACCGTATCAAGTTGTGCAGGTAAACAGTATTTTCATAAATATTTTGACAAAAATGCACCCACGGTCATAACTGATGGTAATGGGTACATACGAATACATTGCCATTTTTAATCTCGTGGAAGAGAAACTGTTTTTTAGTTTTGGTAGTCCAGCAGCGTATTCTGGTTTGCCTGAATAGGGAAACATACAAAAACATCCTTTCCTTTCTAGCATTGAATTTGATTTTTAATTGGTAATTGAAAATTATTTTTCTTGCAGGAAACACGTAAGAGGAAGGGGTTGAAAGAAGGTCTCCCAGACTTGAACGCATACCTTGACAAATTGTAACCATAGATTCGCGCACCATATTTAAATATCTATTTAAATATTGTAATTCAATTAATATCGCTCGAGCCGTATACAACTGCATCGGTTTATTATGAACTTTGCTTTGCGCAAAGAACTGTGAAGAAAACACACGATTATAAATATGGAAAAGGAAGATAATAAATTGTAATTATAATGAAAACTGCGTATGCTAGCGCAGGGAGGAATATTTTGTACATTTATTTAACTAAGCATCGCCACGTTATTGACATCGGAAGTGGCTTTACGTTTTTAGCATATCAGCATCAGATTAAAGACTCGATTGTTACTTTTATTGTGGCAACATTTTGCCGATTTTTTGTATAGACGCAAGAGGATGAAGAAATTAGGATTAATCTTTTGCATTGCTTTTTTTACAAATTTAAACTAGCCTTATTTTTGTTAATGTTCTCACACCATGGACGAATTTCGAAGTTACTGATAAACATTAAAGAAGATCACAGCAATGTACTCATATTGGAAAAACGTCAAGAAATTAAAGATGAATTTGAGAAACAGGAAGCCTTTATTGAATTATTTTCTTAGAAACGCCCAATTAAATAGATAACTTGTACGGAATATCTATAAGATACTTGAAACATACAGTGCACAATATTAACACTATAATTAAATAATTGAACACGTTCAATGTACCAAATTTATCTGCGAATATATTTCGTTTTCTTAATTTCATGGAGTTTTTGTGTGTGTGTACACGTTACAAGACATAATTAAAATACACTTTGATTTATGATTAGCCATTTAGTAAATATACGTCGTTGAAACAGAGTTAGGATCTCGATTTAAACAATATATCAAAATCGTTAGAATTATACACCTAAGAAATGAACCCTGGTGTATTTATTTGAAGATCTTATAAATTAGAGAAATTTTATTTACAAAACGCACAACAACGATCAATTTCGTGCAAAAATTTACACAGGGTCGATTGCATTCTTGTATATTCCAGCCAACGATTGAGCTGCTAAAAGTATAATGTCCCGTTTAGCGACACCGGTAATGACGTGATGCCATTCGTTATGAGAAACCTTTAAAAAAAACAACATTTATATTATGAAAAGTACAAGCTGTATTTGATATCTTTCTGTAAAATTGTCAAACAAACCCGTAGATCATTTGCTATCAAACTGTCAATCGTAACTGCTAGTCCAGATTCTGAATGATAATCTGCAGGCGTGGCTTTTTGTGCCATTGTTACCATTTCAGTCGGTACTGGCGTCATTTGCGTGAACGTATGAAATTTCACGTTACGCTTAGGATCGTCAAGCAGTACTACTCCTAAATCGAACCATTTATCTTCGCCAACTTCTAGTAAAAAGTTTTCCACAGCAACTATTGGTACGTCTTTCGGAATGGACGGAATGTTTCGCGCGGAATTAATTTTAGTTTCCGCTCCTTTTACACCAGCTGCAAAACCAACCGGTTGTGCGGCGATGTTTAAACTTTCAACTGCAACACCTCTAAAAATTGACCAATCATTTTATCAGTTGTGATACTTCTACCAAATATTTTTTAAATATTTATTACTCACGTAACGGTTGCCTTCCCGAACACTGTTTGAAAAGCTTGACGGACAGAACTAATCTTCACATCTTTGTCAGAAGCAACTATGATCTCTACATCACCGCCGGAATCTGAAATGTATATTTTGAACAGGGCCCGCATGTACGATTGTGCATTAACTAACATATTGCACAGCCACTAAGAAATTGTTTACATTCATACACAAATAGTACAACAGTGTGCGTTCACTTCCTCAAGCTTCTATCTTCAAAGTAGTAATGATAATTTTAATGAAAGCTTTGCTACAGAATGATTTCGCACGTACTGTCATTTGTGTCACAAGATTATATCGTTATTGCCTACATTTACACAACAAATTACAAAATTGATTCGCTATCACTTTTGCACGCAAACTCAGTTTTTATACGTGTAACTATACTGTATTACACACATACACCGGGAACACAGTTCAAGTGAGTTTCTAAATAAACAGAAATGCAACATTTATTGTAAAAAAATGTTGTCAACTTTCCGTATCTTAATTGACAGTTCTGATACAGTACGTTACAGTTCACTGAATTAGGTTTGGCTAGCAGTTTGTCCAAAAATAACTGGCGCATATATACATCCCATCGGTTATGATGCAATAACATAATTATATAGATACTGACACGCATTCAAAGTCGAAATTCCACATGCGGTGTTAGTAGTTTTAACAAATCTATGCGTACAGGAAATTTAGATGTTTTTTACTTGCATGACAGATTAGTAACATTCTTACTTACAAATGAACTCACGCATCTGGGGATCTAATGTTGTGATCATAGTGTTAACGCTGTTCTTCGCTTTCTCTGCAACTTTGCTTAGAACATTGCTGTTCGCTACTGTCTCTTTAACCCAGGAAAATAGACCGCCGCCGATCATTCCTAAATCTTGCAACGGGCTCTCTGTTTGCGGTGAATTTTGTACATTTTGCTGAGGTGGAGTCGCGATAGGAATTGTAGTTGCTTCTTGACTTTCCTGCTGCGGAAGCTTAGCTGGAGCGTTTAAAACTGATTTAGAAGGTTCTTGTTTATTTTGTATAAGATTCTCCGACAACGTTGTCCCAGAATTCGAAATAAAGCTTGGCAAAGCACTAGGCGGCGCTACGTTTGATAATAAATTTCCCGTAGAAGCCGATATGCTTATTGGCATCAACAAAGACGTAGATGACGATAAGCTGCTGAAGGAATCTGAAAATTATGATGTTAATCTTCGCAATGACAAATTTGAATATTTTCAACGAATGATTTCCATGCTCGCAGAACAGAAGGCAGAGATTAATTTCGTAAATTGCATTTCTCGAATAAATTTAATGTAAATTAATATTAGAATATGTTTCCGAATTTATTTCTTGTTAGATTCTTTGCATCTTGTATGTTTTTCAACATTGCGATATTTCAATTGTAGTCGTGATTCTTTTCTGACGCGAGAAATTTCGATGAATTGTTAATGCAAACACGGACATTTTCTACAACAAAGTATTTGACAGATACGCAAGTGTTTATGTTTTGCACTCCAGCTTTACCTGTTTTCACGATATCTCCAGACGCAGAAGACTCGTCGGTCTTTCGTTCAACAAATTCGAACGTGGATTCCCCATTGGAATCGTCGGTCATTGCTGGCTAACTTATCGAAATTTTGTACGCAAGAAATCCGAAAGCTATATTGTAAATTTTCTATATGCAATTATGTGAATGCAAACGACTGTAAGTACCTCGACGTAAGCTAACTTCGTGACGTATGGCATTGTCTGAACATAGGAAACAATAGTGACACGTAGATGGCCTTCATATTTACACAAATTATTTTTTATGTTTGCTTCCCGATTGATAAAGAGGAAATAAAATTATTTAAAATCTAATAGGTTTTATGATGACGATATTAGAAACGTTATATATTTTTATACCAATTTCTAGTTTATAATATTCTTTTATAGTATGAATTTTTGTAATCGTATAAGGGAAATGAAGAAATAAGAATATGTTTATTTAGTGCAGAATGTATTTATAAAATGAAAATCCATTTAGCTGATGCACATCATTTATTCAACTTCAAATACAACACATAGATTCGCAACTCCATCTGTACATGTGAAAACACCTGATGACGTGGTTAGGGTTATATTGAAAATCTGTTGTTTCTTCATTTCGAATAATTTGCGTTTATGTAGTGGAAGAGGAACACCAAACAAAATAATGTTGCGCCGAGGAGATTGCAGAAAACAGCCAGTTGCACGTCTGTGATCATCTAAAATGTTATAGAAATAACCTAGCAGTTCGTGTTTCTCGCTCGAGAACAGAAAATTCGTGAATAAATGAACAGTTCGAAGTATATTTCGAATAAACCAATAAAGAATACGAAATAATTACCTTTACAGACAATTTCACAGTATACTGCACAAATTATCAAAAGAAATACGTGCTCTGACGCGTTCTGTATAGAAGCCGAATGACAATCTGTCACGAAATCTCTTCGCCAGTAGTAGAAATTTTTAGAAACTTCGCTCCCGCCAAATAGAATTATAATCAAATAAAAAATATTTAAAAATTATAGTAGATGTATGATCCTTTGAAATATATTATTTAAGAGGAATATATATAATTTTATTCTAAAAATTTTTAATCGTGATACATAATTTGGTGTTTTGGTAAAAATGAAATGTAACTACAATTCTAGTAAATTAAATTCATGCGTTTAGAAATGATTTTGTTATGCTAAACTTTTTTTATTTTATAAATACAATAGCAGTAGCTTTGTTGTCTGATTTTGAATAAATATTTTACTTGTAAAAATGAAGGATGTTCGTAAGAATTACTTACCTCTAGAAGAAACGTAGGCCTGATTATATAGTTGTTAGACACATGTAATTTTGTGATTGGCCACAATGATAATATCAACCAATTAGATTATACAACAGACAGATGTCCCTATATCATTCGATGGGCGTTTTTTCAACGCTGCGTAGTTTTTACAGCGTTTTCCCTCCATTTCTAAATGTATACAAATTCTGTGAAATTATTACGCAAAGTAAGTGTTCCAAACCGGTGATATTTGATTTGTACACTACATTGTAAGAAAGACATTTTTTAACAGCACAACTTTGATATTCACGTGTACGCAACAAAATTTTTCAGCGTTGTCTGTTAACCTCTACGGTGTTCTAAAATTTCCGTGCTAGTGACGGAGGTCTTCCTTTTCTATAGTATAATTTAAACAAACTAAAAATGTTCGAAGCACACAGCATCGACGCCGACCACAAGGACTTGATTCATGATATTGCTTACGATTTTTACGGGCAACGAATGGCAACGTGCTCCAGTGATCAATTCGTGAAAGTAAGAAGTTCATAGTTGATTCATGTACGTTAATTCTGTAGATTTGTAAATATATTTGTATGTATCATACTACGTAGATTTGTTGTTGTAGTCATGTGTGAAGATTGTCGAATTTACATAGGTATGGGATGAAGACGAACATGGAAAATGGCGTCTGACCGCATCTTGGAAAGCCCACAGCGGCTCTGTATGGAAAGTTACTTGGGCGCATCCAGAGTTTGGTCAAGTACTCGCAACATGTTCCTTCGACAGGACAGCTGCGGTGTGGGAGGAAATAGGTATAACTTTATTTCATTGTAAATACTTCATAGAGTGTCTTTAACTTTTAATTACTCGCATATAGTACTTATAATCTCGAAACATTAGATTTAGTGTTCCGAGCATAAACAGAGATGCCGTGTACACTAGCAAATATCCATTTTGCATTGAAGTAGTCATTTTACTAAATAATTGAATAATTTTATGTAGAAAATGGAGTGCGAGTAACTGAAGGTTAACATAGTAGTAAGAAATAAAGCGACAATGTGTTCTAAATAGAAGAAGAAAAATTTCAATGCGTCGATTTGCTGTGTTATTAATTATTTTCGGTTGTTAATAGTTGGAGAAGGATCGGGTCCAGGAGAACGTGGCATGAGGCATTGGGTCAGGAGGACAAACCTAGTGGATTCCAGAAAGTCGGTTACAGATGTGAAGTTCGCACCTAAATCCCTCGGCCTTTTATTAGCTACTTGTAGCGAAGATGGAGTAATCAGAATATACGAAGCGCCTGATGTAATGAACTTGAGTCAGTGGACCCTTCAACACGACATCAGCTGTAAGCTTCAATGTAGTTGCCTCTCGTGGAATCCATCTCTGTCGAGGTAAAAGATTGGCGAAGTCTCATTGAAATCATATTTTGTAGTTCTCCTGATTATTATCAGTTGATGTGCATACTAGGTTACATCCTCCGATGATAGCAGTTGGAAGCGACGATGCAAATCCATCGTCTGGAGGAAAGGTTTTCATATATGAGTATTCTGAGGGTAGTAGAAGATGGGCGAAAACTGAAACGTTATCCATAGTTGACCCTGTTCATGATATCGCGTTTGCTCCAAATTTAGGTAGAAGTTTTCATACGTTAGCTATTGCCACGAAAGATGTACGAATAATTACGTTGAAGCCTTTACTGTAAGTATAAGTAAACGCTTGCACACCTCTAGTAAATATTGAATAATACTGAAACTATAAGAAATTATTCTTTATATAGGGAGGGTGTACAAAGCGGAGCACCACGCTTCGAAATCACAACGGCAGCACAATTTTTCGATCACGATTTTACCGTATGGCGTGTATGTTGGAATATTATGGGAACTATTTTGGCAAGTTCAGGAGACGATGGTTGCGTTCGGTTGTGGAAGGACAATTATATTAATAACTGGAAGTGTGTTGCCGTCTTGAAAGGTGACGGCACTTCTGCTCAGAGCACTGAAACCCCTACAGCAGCAACGCCACCGAATCACTCAGCAGGAACGCAACAAACACCTTCAACAACAAGGTACTACAAATTGGGTTCCATCAGTCATCCAAATCAAGTACCTTGGCATTAAAACGGAATGATTTCTTTTTTACAACAATTTAATGGCTTCACATTCTTTATTATTTCATACAACTGTACATCGTTTGTATGAAGACTATTGAATTTATATTTATATAATAAAGATAGTGATTGTTCTTATTTTGTAACAAATTTATGTTTCTATTTCAAATAGCACTAAGCCGATTTCTATATATTATCAATTTGTAGTAACGCACTATTCTATTGATTTATATCTTTTCGTTAAGTAATGTAAATTGTATATATTTGTAATAAAATTTTTTAATGATTTTTGTGATGAAGCAACACATACGTACTGTTCATCCATTTTTCTCTTGAGAAGTATCAGATGCTTTCGGAAAGGAATGTTTTGAGAGGATCAATTAAAAGTGCATAATATTTTGTATGATTAAGTGAAAAATATATTTTTCCATTCGTTTGTAATATATTTTTTAATTAATAAATACAGTATTTATATTGTAGCGCACCCTTCTATTTTTATCCTATCTCTAAAAATAAATACGGTTGACCAGTAGAATGTTTGTGACGTAGACGTGATTAATTATTTAATCAATTGTCGTTTAACTTTCAGAGCAGTAACTGTAGCGACAGTCACTGCAGAAATGCCAACAGTTACAGTAATGTTCATCAATAAATGGCAAGCACCTGTTACAAAGGGTCGGTTCAGTAAATCCGTTTGGTTAGGAAATCCCAGCGAAGCAACACCACCGCCACCCCCAATATTAGAGTGTTCAAAGACAAAGAAATAGTTTATTCGTTAACTCAGTTTTGAAACTTAAACAATTATGCTTGATTAATTTACAGATGTAAGATACTTTTTTATACATTTACTAGTACTATTTCTGTTAATGTACTTACCACGTGTATGTAATGTATAATAATAGTTGAGACATCCGTCATTATAATTATAAGTCTAAGGAACAATAAGCACAGTATTATTATCTTGTATATATATATCTGTACTTAATTTAAGTTAACATTATTTTGCTCGTCGATTATATGTTTCTTTGTAACATTAACATCATACATTCCTTTCTGATCTGTATTATATTTTCAATAAAATACACTCGCAATACTATTTTAAACGACGAATACTTCATTCTCATAATCAAATTCCGGAAATGTGTCGGGTCGTGAATTATTAGTTGAAAATTTTTTAATTCTGCAATGCATTTACGTCGTTTTTACTGTGTACGCGTTAAGAAATTTATTGTTAAATAATATCAAAGAATTTTTCTAATAAGATAATTTTATTTTGAAAAATAATCATTTTTAGTGACATACATGAATAACGTAGTAGTTGTAGTCTTCCGGTTCTTTCGAAACGAAAGCCGTTCCCAGTGTGTCGGTGCTTTGAAATAGTTAAAACTTGAATAATAAGGTTCTATTGCGCGTGGTTGAGTAAAATTTGTGTTTTTTAATAGCCTATTAACGATGAAACGAGTGTTCGAACCTACGAGGAAGAGTTTGCTTGATGTAGTGAAAACGAATCTCAGCGCGGCTCGTATGGTGAGAACAATCTAAGTTCATTCCTTTTTATATATTAAATAATTCCATATAAAAGTGTAGAATACAATTCAGTATTTCAACTTATAATGATAAGATTGGATATTTTGAAATGAATTAATTACTTATCTCTACAAAAATAACCCTTACGGTCTTTGTTTCGTACGCATCATTACCTGCGCATTCCAAAGCGCGCTGATTTGAAAATGCTTTAAAATGAATTTACCTATCACAATTACGTTGACAGGAAATTCCTTATTTATAGAGTTCATATATAACCCGCGTTCTTTATATCGGCAAATATGTTGGGTCATACGAAGATTTGGCAGCGGTAATTATAAAACGAACGAAAAAATCATTTATTTGAAAATTACGAGAATTCTCATTTTTAGAATATGGAATCTATTATTAATATGTTGAAGGAAGATGTTCCAGATGTGCATATCAGTGGAATGTTTCTCGTGTATCCTCAGTATTACATTCATTTGCTCGAGGTATCGCTTTGACATAAAAATATTGATAATTACATAAAACATGAACAATCGATTCTATAGGCACCGGAAGACATTATCTACAAACATTTTAAAGCTCTCTATGCGAAACAGACCGAAGATTGTAAGATTGAGAGATCAATTTTTCTTCCATCCTATCATCATGTTCATCAAGTAAACTTTACGATAAAAATAACGATAAAAAGAAGTATATATACATACTAATTAATCTTAAGATGTTCAGAGATTTTTCACAGATTGGTTTCACATGTACATCATACCGCCTCAGTTGTTGGTAAGCTTGGGGTCGTACGAATTATCAGAAATTAAAACACAGGTGTCCAACTGTTTAACAAAAGTCTACGTATTGTGTTACAAAATATCGAATACGATCCGTGATCAAGTAAGTCACGCTATAGTTGCGTTAAATACTTGTGGGCAGAGTAAATAATTATAATGGGAGGAGCAATTGGTATGAAATAGGGATAGAAAGCGGCGTGGTGGGAGTAAGAGCTGAGTAAAATATTCATTCTCAAGAAATATTTTACGCTTTATACTTTACATGATCAAAATAAAAATATTTTGGGCCGCCACGCCGCGTTTTAGTGGGGGTACGGTAGGGGTCCCTTAAACGCCTGCTTCTCCCACCAATCTCTCTTTTATGCAGCGGATGGTGGTGGGGGTTACTCCATGGTAACGGCGGATGCTGGTGGGGGACAGCGGGCGCTATGGTGGGGCGGTTTTATCTTAATTGAGATAAAACCAATTTTTTATTTAAAATAGTATTATTGCAGAACAGCGATTATTTAAAATAGTGTGAATAGTTTGAAATATTTTTTCAAATACTATATCAGAAATAAGAAAATATCTTGAATGATTTAAAACGTAAATTATCGGCGACACTATTAATAACGATACTTTTGTAAAAGTCTATTCCAATGGCGCAAGTCGTTCGAAATATGGGGCACAGGATTGCAAGGGACTTCCCCGAGAGCACAGTGGTGGAATACTTGTTAAACGCAAACACTCCGGTGCTGATAAGCGTCGAGGAATACTTGAATGCATATCCATCGGTGCCGTTCATTAATTTGTATCAAGGTAACAGTCTCCTCGTCGAAAAGGGAACGATGGGACGGGGATGGTTTTAGCCATTCGTTGAATAAAAACGATTATTTATTTCAGAGTATTTACAATATCAAAAAAACGTCTCCTTTGATGGGGTACATGAAATTTGTGTCAGATATCGCTAAACTAATTACATATACAAATTTCATTCAAACGGTTTTTGTTTCTGTTTCGTGTCGTTTTTTCCCTTTTTATTCTCGAAAGCAGCTGGTCAGACTCGTTCGTTAAGATGTACAGGCTATACATGTACGCAGTAAGATGTACGGCAGTAAGATGCACGGCAGTAAGATGTACGGTGCTTCCATGTCTTAATCTAAAAGAGATTTCTTCTGCTCTTATCCTTGGCTACTCTAAGATACATTAGTAACGAAGCGAATGGTGTGCAAATGTTGGTCGGTACAGAAAATGTTGTGGTCGTCCCACTGATCGAAAGAATCATTCAATTATAATCGGGCTAAGGAAACGTTAGGTTAGCATTCTCTTCAGTACAGTACATTTATATTTATTCGTGGATCTTTTAAGTGCAAATGTACTTGAGTTCTCTAAATAGAATGTATTCTACTCCTTGTGCACTCAACTTTAACACTTCTCGGGCGCACATGCAATCAGTTTTACTATTCAGAAGCATGTGCACCCAACGTTCACACCTCTCAAGTGCACATGCTCTCGATTCAAGTACACATGTATTCGGCTACACGCCCGCTTAACTATGCAATCAATTTTACTATTTAGAAGCATGTGCACTCAACGTTCACGCTTCTCAAGTACACATACACTCAAATTCGACTGTTATCAGGTACACGTGCACTCAGCTTTAACACTCAGATACATGTGCGTCTACGCATTCAAATTCGGTTTTCCTCAGGTACACGTGCACTCAATTTCAGGTACATATGCAACTTCAGTACCTCTCGAGCACACGTGCACTCGACATTTTGAATATTTCTATTCGAGTAGAGATATTTAAGTGCACACGCGTTCACGCATTCGTCAACGCTCCTCGACGAGGGATAAACGAAAGAACGCTAATTGGATAATTGATCTAGCCTACGGAAACCTTTTTTTGTCAATTGGAGAAGCAACGCCGATAGAAGTGTCTATCCGCTCACGACTACCACAACGTGTTTCCTCGTGCCGACCAAATGATTCCGCACTAAGAAGAGTAGCTTCACACAAGATCAAGGAACGCCTTTACAGTCACGGTGAACAGGTTGATAACGGATGGCGATTACGTTTTCAGACAGCATCTGGCCGCCACCCCACGATTTCATGTTCAGTGGCGCGTCCGCGAGACCCAATCGTCCAAGTGCCGCTTCGAACAAGCGTATTCCTTCCGATGCGCATCATTAGAAAAACGAAGAACCGCCGCGAGCTGCTCGCTTGGGAGACAGGATTTCCGGATTGATCGGTGCTGTCCTCGCATTCTTGGTCGACTGAAATGTAGACGAGGTCTTTCAAGTGCACCGTCGCGAATAAATCAAAACACAGTTGTTGGCAGTACGCGTTCGAAACTTATTTCGTTCAACTCACAATAACCGTATATTTTCTAGTCGATGAACTAAATATGTTTGATGGACAAGATGCAAGGAACCTGTGAGGCCTTTGGAGGCCTCTTAACTTAATTTTTGTAGTGTTTATGATATAAATACAAGATAAGACCAAGCATAAAAATGAAAAGTAGATATTTTTTTGCTATACTTTGTCAGTATCATCAAGTCAGTAAAGGTCATTTAGTGCCAGTTCGGTTGTCGTTCTTTTACGGTCGCTCGAGGGAAAATTAGTTCGCTGTATCTTGGCCATCAACTGTACGCCTTATTAGCAACCTATTTCCGTCTTTAACACCACGTTTCGGCGGTCTCCGTTCTGTCTTCGCCATCCCATGGCGCAACGAGCAGGTCTTTAAAAAAAGAAAAAGCAATAAGCGGAGGAGAAAGAACCCCCCTTTGTTTCCATCCGTGAGATAATAACGAGGGCAAAGGCGAGATACTCTGATGTTAACGTCGTACGACTTGGTAGATACAACGGGACGTTATCAAGTAGCAGACACGAGTAGTAGAGAAAGGGTACTGTTGGACGCGTCGTGAGGTCGCGGAGATAAAAATGGAACGCTAACAACAGCGAAAACCTGAGTCGTTAACAAATGGATACTGTGTAGCTTCCGCTGCTCATCCCGAACGTCTCGCCGTACCTTCCGAGTCGTTACGGAGGAAACGCTGTACTCCCAAGACTCTCAGCTTTTCGTCAGCCTGCCGCGAACGCTAATACAAAGAGAAATACAGGCGTTTCTTGAACAATTATTCGGAAGTTCTTAGCACACCTGGCTACGTACCGACATCAATTCCATCAATGGCAATTAATAGATAACGATCCAGGCAGCTCAGTGGCTGGATCGCCACGCGTGTACACGATTACACTATCGCACAGTCAGCTGGAATCGTATGAAAACTCGGACTGAATTCATAAATATCCTAAAAAACTTCTTGTATTATCTTTTTGCTGGATGAGAAACTACCCTTATAAGGAATGTTTCGTAAAATAGACAAAAAAGATATGCACACATTCTCGTGTAAAATTTATTGTGCCTTTCCGTGAATTCCGTTTTGCAAACATATAATTGAAGCGAACTTTATATTTGTTATATGTATGTACATGAATTCAGTCCGAGCTTTTACGATTCCAGCCCAGTGTGCGTCGTCGCCGTGGATAGAACTTAACGACTAGCGATCTCGATAGAACACATTGATCTAGAGGACTCGAAAGAACGATTAACTTTCTCGGTTATATTACAGGAAGCGGCTCGCGAGAAAACCGACGGTTTATTTTTTTCTGCTACGATCCACACGTTACACACCGAAGTTTATCTATCTAAGTAGCCGCCAGATCTTCCGTCCGCGCTCTTGTTCCTCCTTCTTTTCTCTCCAATTTGTTTAGACCTTTTCCCTTGCGAGCATACAGGATCCGATCGCACACGGAAAAAGATGCACCCGAGACGTTCGCAGAGCGCAAGCGAAACGCGATCTGCCTTTCGAGAAAGTTTGATTAGGAGAGCTCTGTACACGCCCCGTTTCCGCGAGCTTTCGGTCGCGAGCAGACTGCGGATATTTATGTAAATTCAGATCCGCGCACGGCACACTCGCGGTGGCTGGAATCGAACGCAAAATTTGTTTCGCCTGCTGCAGGTTTCTTCGAATCGAGAGTGAAAGGAACGCATTCGTTTGTTCATGGGTTCTCAAGACATTTATTTCATCGTGTGTTCAACAGTTTCGAGTTTATTATAAACGCATAAAATCCGCATTCTAGTTACGATCCTGCCGTGGGATCAGGGGATACGATGCCCGTCCCTGTACCGGACGACTTTGGGCGAGAAAATTCCGCAGCTTCTAGTTAGGCAACTTTTGACGGCCAATTTGAATTGGAGGCTATTTATTTGGCTTCAATAAATAAATTTATGCACTGTCATCTGTATAACCATCAAAAGCGTCCGCCGCTTGAGTGTTAATCCTCGTACGACGTTCAGAAATAGTTACATCAAAGATACATCATTCTCGATGCATCTTACGACACGAATAGAAACGAATAGAATGTTTTACAGTATCCGAGAAGACAAATGGATAAACTTTCACTTTCGAAGAACGTACGAGGGTTGAACAAGATTGTCAAAGAATTTGCGAGAGAAGAGGATTCCGTTCGATTTGGTATAAAATTCTGTCCTCGTTTTATTCCATAATCAGAATACAAACTCGCTGAAGTAATTAACCGTGTTTCTAATAAAACCGTGCTATTCAAGTTTCGAAGTTTTCTGGCCAACGTCGTTCTGGTAAGGCGGCCTAATTCGTCGGTCTCCGTTGCAAAGTTTCAGCCAGAGACGCTCTCCGAGCTTTAAACAGAGAGCTATCGCAATGATCGAACCACGAGAAAGCTCGAAATCGTCTCGCTGAGAGCGGGCGACTATTTTTCCCTCCTCCCATTTCCTTCGGGCCCGGTTACTTGGAAGGAGAATCGTTACTTTATACATTATACAGATACTTAATCTTACAATAAAATCCAGAATACTGCATACTGACGAAAGTAATAGGGATCTCTCTTTCTCTTTCTCTCTTTCTTCTCTCCTCTCACATAATCTTAAATTCTCTTCATCATATCGAGTTCTTTCGTTTCGTGTCCGTCCACCATTCTTTTTTTGTCTTTTCTGTCGATTTTAATTTTCAACGATGGGGAAAGCTGTACGATATGTCTCTGTGTCTCTCCCCCCCCCACCCTGTGATTCACATATGTATTTAATATACATACACACACGCAAACGAAATTTCTTGTTCCCATTGACTCTATATATTCTGTGTTTTATTTTTTGTAGCTTTTATTCTCTGGTAAATAGTTCTCTTTGTTTGATTTTCGTTTCGCAGAGGGCCTTCCTCCTCAGTGTACGATATTCTGGCTGCTCGATCGATCTCGTCCGTCTCTCCGCGCCTATACATACATTTGGGTCTTACCTCATCTCTTTATATTTATACTTACATCGACTAGACGAATTGTACAGTGTACCGATAGTAAAAGTGGGAATTAAACCTTGTGACTCACCCTACCACCTCTGCAACGCCTCGTCTCGTCATTTAAACGCTACCGATTCTTTTTTTTTTTGTATAAAATATCCTCCGTATTCAAGAGTAGTATGTACAGCACGCGCGTACACCCGTGCACATGTATGTATAAGTTGTTCATTATAATTACTCGTTCCTCTATCAACACACGCGCAGCTTCGCGACGCATGGATCTACACGGTTCTCATCTTTTTCTCCTTTTTGCTTCAGCTTGATTCTGTACTCGCCTCTCCTTGTTTATATCGGTTCGGTATTGTTGTTCTTTCGCTCGTTATTTTTACGTCTTTGTTTTTCATTCTTTTTACATTCGCAGACTCGAGGCTCGTCCGTTCAATATAAAAAGGGCACTTGATTGAACAGAGAAACGGAAACGCGAACGCTGTCGCCAGGAAGAAAATCATTTCGTCTGGGAACGAAGATTCTTCTTTGGATTAGCGACGCGGCGGCTGGACACGCTTCAGAGGCTTTCGAATTTCAATAATACAATACCGGATGGCTAGGGAAATCGTGGTACGTCCGCGGAAACAACGATTTCTGCTCGAAGTACTACAGTTTCAACGTTCTCCTTCGATTGCACGGTGCTCGAATTCAATGTCCTAATTTTCTGGTAGCTAGCAGTGACAGCGATTTCACCGTTTGCATCCGAACGGAGACTCTGGAACACCACTACAAATTACCGTAACAGGATTCGAAACAATGTTTGCATCGCTAAACTTGTTTGCGCTGCACAAATCACTAAGAATTCAAGCGTGTTTACTGTGTTTATATAGCAGTTTGGCGATTCGGTTGTTGCATATGAAATACCCAATTTTCGAATGTAAATGCCACGAAGCGTTTTGATCAAGAAGTACCATTACAGTCTACAGGTTTATTGTACATACATCATTTTGAGGTACAAAGCTGATTTTTAAAGCCTTACCTCCACTTTTTATTTAGATATTTAGTTCCACTTTTAAATAACGTTTATTTCAATCATTGATGGCACAAAAGACTGCAAAATGGAAATACCATAAAGAAATTCATAATTCATTGACAAAATATGTTGATCAGAATGATGCTTACTCTGCTCCAACAGATTATTCAGGAGAGGGTTATGATTCTTAACGTGACTATTGAAAGTCTGACATTTCATATGCAACAATCTAATACACAAAACAAGCAAGAGCAAACAAAATAAACAGAATTCAATTTTCCATCGAATGGCTGATAAGATATAGATAATTAACGTTTTTGTTCGTTCGCAACCCGTACCAGAATTCCCCAGCCTGGCAAACAGGATCGCGATCACGACCATCCCAACCAAGTCTAGAAGCGACGAAGGGGCAACAAGAACTTCTCCACTTGAATAATATTCGCGACGCGCGGTCTCGCGCGTCGTCGAAGGATTTGTTTCTTCGCGTGCGCGCGCGCGTTCGGTCGTCGACGATGGTTTGTTTTGATCGGCGCGGCGTCGGTGCTCGAAGCAGAGGGGAGCACCATCAGCATCACGGGACAATTGGAGCGAAAGTTACCGATGAATTACACCTCGCTGGTTTGCAGCCGGGAGAATCGTCACACGGAGCTCTCCCTCTTCGCCATCACGATCGGCGTGCTGATCTTCCCGTCCTTCTGCGATTGAATGCAACACTGCCCGGGGATTCTCGCCTCAACGTCCTTGGTGAGTATACTACCGCTCGGACAGGTCCTGCCAACGACACCCAACCCGCTGTATAGCATCGGCGGGCTCATTGTCATCGACATCGATTGAACACTTTGGCTCGGCCAGTGTTGCCTCGGCAGAGTGCAAACACCGGTCTCGTAGACGTCCCCGACGATTGGCTGGAACTAAAGTTTGCGCACCGATAACGATTAAGGACTTACTAGGTTTCACTAGCAGCTCTGCTTTACCGGCTTTTACAGGCTGCTGGTTTTTAGGAGTTGATCTTTATCAGCGATCGGGATTGAATTCGGCGTATCAATGATAAGGAATTCAAACATTTTAGAGATAATCAAGAAAAGCGTACGGATGGTTTGGATGACGCTTGAGGATCGATTGATCTGCTGAGAGTTATCATTATCATATAATGAGCGACTATTGGATGTGTTCTAGAGGTTATTTTTAAGATTCATCACTTAACAGTTCTGAAGAATTCAAAGAATTGACAAACATACAATTGAAAATATCGGACAGGTAAAACATTAAGCTATGTAGGATTTAAATTTTGGAGAATCCGAGGTTGATTCGATGATTTGCTGTGGGTGAGCTGGTGGGAGGGATTTTGGATTAGTAAAACGATCCATAAACTAAATAGCGAGAGGGAGCAAAGTTTGGAGCAATGTCCCGGTCGGTGGCTCGGCTGTGGGTGGAGGATGGGATAGGTAGCAATTAGCGCAAATTGAACTCACGCTTTTATGTTTTGTCGCCAGATTCGAGAACTCGTGGAGCGGCATGCCGTTGCGAATGGTGCAATAGCCAGCGTAACTGCCGTGACCGCTGACGGAAGTGACCGTCGAGTGTTCCAACAAACTTCTCGATGGCGATGTCTCGATCGTCGAGACCAGGCGCCGCTTCCTCAAGTAGTCGGATGGCTCGTCGCCTGAGCGAAATCATTCGAAATTACCGCTCATTAATCAGATATAACACGGGACATAATTCTTTGGCTCCTGCGTTTCAAATTGATATTAATCCAACGTCGCGTTTCTACAGCGTTAGAAAGATATATAATAATATCTATAGCAGTATCGCTGTAGAATTTCTTGTATTAGATACCTCGACTGTTCGTCGATATAAATCTCGATACTAGACAAACGTTTGCAGATCGAAAGTTCCTTTAAAGCTGGAAAGAATTTGATTTTCTGCATAATTGCAGAAACTAACACGGCCTACTTATTTTCGGATCGGCTCCTTATCGTAATTAATATCGGACAAAAGCTTGCAGAATCCGCAGTTCAACGATAACTATTTCCATTCGAGGATCACGGGAATCAAATGGGAGGTTTTAATTATTCCCACATAATAGAGGCTCTCGGTTTGGAAAGCACAAAAGAGAATGTTCCCGGTCCGGGCAACTATTCAATGAATTAGAAATCAACGAACCGGTGATTTGCTGAGGTATGATGTCCGGGTTTTTCTCGTCGTTTTCGCTTATGTCGCCGCTGCTCTCGAGTTTCCTGAAGGGACTGCTCGGATGTTTTTCGTCGGAAAGTAGACTGCTTGCCTCGCGGAACCTCAGCTCCCGCTGGATCGGCATCGTTTTCGTTTGTTTGCCGTGGTCCTCCATCTGCGACTTGCTCTGCTCGTCGACCTGCGTGTGCTGAATTCTGAGCACGACCATCACGATCACGGCGACGATGATCAGTGCGGTCACCACGCCAATCGTCACGCTCAGCATCGGCATCAGCCTAAAATTCTGTCTCGGTCGCTCTGGAAACAAACCGTGACGCGGTCAACCCTCATAGGTTTCTTGGAAATACTTGCATAAAACATTCTGGGATATTCCCCACTTCGATGATGTTTCATTTTTTTAATTATTTACAAAACTCTTTGGTACAAGGTGTACAAAACACTAAATAATGTTTGAGAGTTTTTTCATTTTTCTAGTTGTGGGAGGAGTTCTCTTCTTAGTATCCAAGGTTAAAATCACCATGGTATCACCACGGGGAATTCGCAGTTTCAACTCACCGGACTCGGACGTTAATTGCTTTTCGGGTAGCCTGAGGGTGCCAGCCTGCACTACCATCGCCTCGCTGCGCCCTTTAACGTTGTAGGCGTAGATGCAGGCTTGGTAGAGCGCTCCTGGGTCCAGGTTGCTAACACTGAAGCTCGGCAGATGAGCCGTTAGGTTTGCCTTGAGCTCCTGGCTGTTGCTCTCCCGGACCTCCATGAGAAAGGACTGCGGCAGACCGCCATTGAACCCCGACGCGCATCTCACCGAGAACGAGTTCGTCGATGTGTTTGAGGTGGTGCAATTGTGAACCATATCCGGTCGACCTGGCCGCGTGCATCGGCGGGTAATGGCAGCCGTTTAAAATGCGGCCCACGTGGAGGCCGTTATCGTCACGCTCGTATGCGCGGCGTATCGCGACGACAATACGCGGGAACGATCGCGACGAGGACTTATCTCCGGAGCCGCTTCGTTAACCTCCGCGCGCAATTTATTCGAGAGCCACGGGAATTCGGTTCCTCTGGTGGAGCCTGTTCTCGAGCCAGGAATTTCGGTGGAACTGGAGGACATGGTTGTTCCCGCACGGTACTGTGTTTCTTCAGGGTCGTTCCGTGCCAAATCGATCGATCCTCGCCGATTCGAGGCCGGGGATTACGCGAGAGATGAAATACCGTGCGGCATACACGAAATTGGGGCCGCTCTCAAGGGGTAGACTATCTTTATCGTTAAAAAAAATCAAGTTTCCCAAAACTTTTCTTGGAGTTGCGCAGTGAGTTGTGTTAGAGCGATTTTACAAAATGTAATGCGAAGTTTAGTGTGAATGACACTTTACAAATCACGTTCTAAACTGGAATGCCTCCTGAAGGTATGGTTCAGTGAGTTTTCATAGCTGGTTGCGGCGAACGTTTCGCAAACCGTAGGAACCGCGGGGCATTGTTACTGTACGACCACTTTGAATAAGATATTTATAGTTCTCGATAGAATAGAAATAGGAAGTCCGAATTGTTGGATTCGCAATGAAAATTGTGGTATCCCTCGGCCTCGAATCGGTAAAACGGGTAAAGCATGGTCGAGTATTTCGAATATTTACGAGGGAACACTGAATCGGTTTGGACTTTAATGGGACGTATGCTCAAAGCTCTCGAACGGTGTCGAAGTGGAAGAGGTCAGAAAGAATTTATAACGCTTTCACGAAATTTATGGGCAGCGCGGGGCTATCAATAAGGCAGTGACAAATTCGAGGAAACTTGGACTTGGTCCGACAGCCGATATCGATCGCCTCGCGCCGCGTCCTCGTCGCCTTCGAATCCATTAAAAATCTTCGAAGCCGCGCGCGGAAAATTCCCGACGACCGTGAACATTTACTTTGCTCTAATGATTCCTCCGCGATAATCTTGGCGCTACGTACATCGACGACGGAACACCATTTAAAAGTTAAGAGAAGAGGAAATATAAAGGGTCGACCTATTTTAGCTGGTCCGTTAACTTAATAAAATGCTTCATATCACTATATGGAGCGAAGTTACGAATATAACGCGCTGCAGCTCGGGCTAATAGAAAATAAAAGAGAACAGTTCCTGCACCGACCGCGTGGCGAACTGTAATTCCATTTAATATATTAGATTAACGACTGGAAGCAATTTAAGTTCTACGGCTCGAGGGATTGCGACTGGAACCGCGTTTCAATTTAAATCAGTAGAAAATCCATGCTTGGTCAGACGACCGTACACAGTGTCCTTAAAATTTTGACCATATTATTGTTTAACTGGTTGCGTTGCTCTAAGCGACGTTCAACGCTACTCTTTCAAACGAGACCGACGTGAAATCGATTCCGATAGTTCTTTTTCAACCAAGTCCTTTATTCCACGTTGATGAAGACACGCGACCCTTTCAAATCGACTGATTTACGCGAACGATCGTCGGGCACTTAAGTTCGAACGACGAGTCACCGGATTTCGACGTGGTTTCCGAACGACCGCGTTCCCCGCGATCGTAACAATTCGATTGTTACGATAGATCATCGAGGACATCCATCGGAAAAAAGGGCCATCCGCGCGTACAGCCGCACACTATGCCGCCAGCACACCGGCGCGGCGCGCACACGTCGCGTCGTAACGAACTTCCATTTTAATCTCCGAACTCCTCGATTCCGCGCGGCGGGATTGTCGCTTTTGAGAAGTCAGCGTAGCGCGAACAACTCTGGATTAACGTGCCGCGGGAATTTTTTTGTAATTACGCCGAAACGCGGAGGTTTCATTTTTGTGTGTGCCCCAACGTTCCTATCCGTCTGATCCCGGCCGGCAATTTTTTCTCCGACTATCGTGCCTCTTCCGCGAAGCACCGCGGACAAAAAATTCTACGTATTTTCGTGAACACGGTATCGCGCGAGCTTCCCCATGATAAATGGGTAAAGCTTTTTCGTGGTTCAATGGAAAATTGCCGCGAGAATCGCGCGCAAAGCCAGAAGCCACCGCTCCGAAAGTTATTTATTATCCCAGTAGAATGAGACAGTGACTGGTCGGACAGGTAGAATAAAGAGGAGACGGGACAGAAAGTAGAATGGCACAGTATTTAACCGGACAAGTAGCTCGGAACGACGCGACTGCCAGACAGCCGAGGAGGATTGAGAAGTTTACTGGCCAGACAAGTGGAACAGAACCCTTACTGGTCAGGCATAGGGCGCGAGACTTACGCGGCCGGACAAGTAGAATGGACGTGTCGCAGCTCGGACCAGAGTAACAAGTTAATTCTATTAAATTCTACCGTCGGAGAAATCTTCATCTTTTTCCTGCTCTCCTTTCTACACGTTCGTAGAACGTGTAATGTATGTAATGTAACTAAGACGAATGGCCGGGAAATTCGAACCCTAACTGGGAACGCTTCGATCGACGTTTTCGAGAAATATTTATTTATTGAAAACACATTAGAAGAATTGTGATACTATCGCATTACTTCTGCGATAAAAAATATTCCCTTCATTCGTTCGTTCCGCTTTCGGAACGGACAGGGAATGTTACTTTCGTCCAGCAGGCCGAGTAGAATTTGTTAAAAAATTTCATTTCCTTCGTTTTATTTCGTTGTTTCTTTTTGTTCCGCTGTACGCCGGCGACTAGCTCGGCGTTATCGATCGAGCGGAGCTCGCGAGGTATCGAGTTCGCTCGAACAGCGGTTTCACGGTCGACGGGAATTTGCATGATCGAATTACCACATAAAGATACCTCACCGGCCGGTATGATGTGATAGACGCAGGGCACTTGTTGATGTCCAATTCGATTGGTCGCCCAGCAGAGCAACGTGCCGTAATCCAATTCGGTCATGGGTGTGTATGAGACGATCGAGGATGTGCCAGCCCGGGCGATATGGCCGGCGGCCACGTCGATGCTCTCCGCGGAATTGTTGAAGGTCCAACGGAATTGAACCTCCGGCGGGTTCGCGTCCACTTGGCAGGATATGTTTGCCTTTTCTTGTTTCGCCACGCCGAGGACATCCGTTTGATTCCGTTTGCACGTGGGCGCGACTGAAATCACGATTTAAATCGAGCGCCGTTTTATTTCCACTTCTCCGTTCGCGAGAAACTCCGCTCGAATCACGCTCTCGAACAAATTAGGAAATTCACATTTTTACACTCGACAAAAGAGTCTTACTTTTAATGAAACTTTCTCTGGTGAATCTAGAGCAAAAATAAGCAGACTCATGTCCGAGCGTTTTTGACAATATTCATTATTTATGACGATTATGTTATCACAATTTTGAACCTCTATCTTGCTCTTTTGATATTTCTCACGCAATCAATTAAATGCCGTAATGGTTAAACCGCGATTAAAGCGAGAAGGAGGCACAAAGGCCAAGAATTTACGAGGAAATGCAATTGTATGCACATGTGCTGAAAAGCGGTGTGTTTCGCGTGCTCAGGTAAACAAACGTTTGAACACCGCGAGCGAGAACGAACGCTTTCACAGAGTGGTTCCCGGGAACCGATTAACCCTTGTTACCACGTGTGCTTTATGTAATCATAGAATTAGGCGGGCGCGAGCATTTAACTATTTCAATGAAGTCACTCACACATCACGTTCAAGTAGAACGGTGAACTTTCGCCGTTTCCTTCGGTGTTGTGCCCGACGCAGGTGTAGTTGCCGGCGCTTTTGCGGTCGACGCCTTGCAGCGCCAGGCTCTGATTGCTAATAATGATACGCTGCGCGATGTTGTGATGAAGAGGCTCGCCCTGGAACGGAGCACAAACGACGTCAGCTCGAAACTTTCAGGGAATCGGTTTAAATCTTATAACGTTTCCTTAATGGGTTATTCTGGTATTTTTGCCAATAAGTACGAATTTCTCCAAGAGAACCGTTGAGCCTTTTGAACTGGGATTTTACACAAGTATTCATTGGTGTTTGAAGTACATGTGTGATTTTTTCAAAATGAAAATAATCAAAATTGCGTGAGTTCATGCACTGATTTCAACAAAGGAGAAAAGATATGCATAAGTAAAAATTAGTAGTATACATATTATGTACGAAAAGAACAAACGAGGTTATACTGTATTCGAAGCAGCTTTCGTGTTTGGCCCACGGGAAATATGTGTGCACGCGTGTATACACGTATACGTAACGCTTCTCTTCACGGCACGGCGCGGGCGCGGGTGCGGCGCGGCGATCGGATGGTACAGCAAGATAAAAGAGACTCTGGCCACGCGATCGAACTTATTACGAAACTTTGAATACCTTGTTCGCCGGAACTTTGTTTCCCTTTTTATACTAATAAACTGCCGGTTCCCGGCGCGGACTCTTTCGAGGCGTGGCGCGGGGCTGCCTCGTAACCGACGAACTTTTCAGTATCTAGCGCGTCCCGGGAATGGGCCATTTTCGAAACTTTCTGATCCTCGGAAAATAGGCTTTTCTCAAATTGCGGCCCGGTACGCGAGGACGTGGTCGCCCGTAAAGCCGCGCTGGCCCGACCGGAACCCGAAAACCGTCGAATAGAGATGTAACCAAGGACGTACGAGGTGTGATCAAAAAGAAACCGGACTCCGTCAGTTTCCTTACGACGTACAGTGGGGTATTTGGCCCGAAATGTCGGGAAAAAGCCGATTTTTTGCTATCCGACGTAGTTAAAGGTCCGAAAAAAGTGAGGTTCCATCAATAAATAAAAATAATTACATTGATATCTTATACTGTTACGTTTTTATTTCAGTTCAAACGTAGTATAGCTCTTATTTGAACACTCTTTATTTTCGCAACGAAACCAACAGAGTCCGCTTTCTTTTTGATCACACCTCGTACGTCGATGCGAAACTCGAAATCTTGATATTACAGGCTGCCTTTGCGTCGAAGTCAAAGTTCCGCGCGTTGATAGTTTGATCGAACGATCCTAGGACGGTGGAACGGTGAAACAGGATTGTTGCTGGCCAGATAGGAATGCTCGCAGACCGTTCAAAGCGGATTACAATCGTTATTGGCAAGTCGGAGTCGACTGGGACCGTTTGTCACCGATAAAAGTAGAATCCGCTTAAGTGTTGGCACAACAATGTAATATGGATATTATCTTCACAGACAGAGGACCATTCCCATTTATTAATGCTGCGAGAGTGTTGCGGTCCTCGACAATGCGGATGCGAGCTGCCGCTGAACGGGTATGCCAATGGGTTCCCAATCATGGTAATTGTTCACAGTGATTCATAAACATAAACTGTATGTTTTATATTAACCACCTCAAAACAAAATTGCGAGTTACATCGCGTAAAGTAAAGGAATAATGAGGAACAATGAGGAATAATGAATAAAGTTATTGAGAATCGGAATGAGAGGTAGCAATGATAGCTCGGTATAAGACTGGTTATTTACCAAGTGCCGCCATTCCACCTTGTACACTGGCGGCTCAGCCTGGATCAGACAGTCGAAGTAGACGTCAGTGCCTTCTCGTATCGCGTTCGAGTTCAGAGACGCGCCTAGCTGTATCCTGGTCTCGGGCGTGTCTGCGAATCGAACAGGTCAATAAGTCGGTAGCCTGGCGTAATAATCGTGATGGATCCTACAGCCGGTAACCAGCATGGTCTCGGGTGTGTCTTTAATACGCTTACAGTGTATCTCGAGGTCCCAGCCGTCCTCTATCGGCTTCGTTCCCATGAATGAGTTTTCAGCCCGGCACGACAAGTGTCTGCCAGCATCCGCTCTGGTCGCCGTGAAAGACAAGGTGCTGGTCGTCGTGTTCCCGTCGCTGGAAATCTGCAACACCATTATGATCATTTCGCTCCGCTGTTCTGTATCGCAGCCTTTTCTCTCTTTCGCCATTTGATATAAAAGTGGTACTAAACTGTACTAAATGTTAAGTAACATAATATTTTTGGATGGTACCCCTAATATTTGTACACCTAATATAAGTCAGGAGGGGATTTAGGGATTAGTGTGAGAAACGCGCAAGGAGTATTTCCATCGTGAAAGCACATAGTCCTCCCTGATCATTATTGACTACCATAGGCCGGAGGATGACCGTGATGAATGCCAGTTCTTTGGGAATTCTATGATTTAATTATTTCCACGGCTTCCCGCAACAACGGCTCGACGAAGAGGAAGACGAGGAAGGAGAAGAAGAGTATCTCGTGATTTATCGGTCGGGGAGGCGAGGAAACTTCCTCACCACTGTTTCCCATTATCCAGACGATAATATAGCAATATGTTATCGTTAACCCGTGTGTATCGAAACTACCAAGCTTCCACCGGGTCTCCGGTTGGAATTACCGTGGCTTCGTTAAACTCTTCGCCTTTTTTCTCGGGCCGAGCCGAGCCGGGGCCGTTTGAATTACGCGTTATCCACGGCGAACAAAATGGTAATTCCATCGTCTGACATTCACCTTCCGCTCAGCACATCTTGTAAATTAGAAATTTTAATTCCCTCGTTGAGATTCCTTTCGCGTTAGCGCGTTACTTAATCAAGATATAAATATTTGAGTCGCGGAGATTGTGAGGCAGCGAGAACGCCAAGCGGGATACCGATTCGCTGAGGAAAAAGTGGCCGGAGAGGAAACAGAGAAAATATTGTTCCAAAGTCGATACTTCTCATTCTATAAGACTTTGCTGTGCCGCTTATATAAGAAAGTTAAACAAAAGAGGATGAGGCGTGAGAAGAAATACGGCGGGGAACTCCTATAATCTATAGGAGGGAACGTCGGAGGAAACGAGATCGTTCTTCTTCCTCTTCTTCTTCTTCTTCCTGTCCCTTCTCGTAGTCGTATTCTTCTTCTACTGCTTCTTCTTCCTGTAATCTTACAGTTCGGAAAGTTTCGTTTCATCCGTCCTGTCCTCCTTTCTGCCTAACACGCTCGCAACAAGCATCCTTCTCGGTGAATACTTCCTGTTTGAATTGATAGACGTTTCCAGCCAATCTTTTGGGGACGATATTGCTGATGAAAGTTTTTCAAAGGGTCCGCGATAACCGAGCCAAACGAGACAGGCATGCGCGGACGCGGAAATGTTTCCGTTAGCGTGGCATGCAAGTTTCCGGGTTCCGCTAGAACGTTAGAGTGATTGAAATCGCGATTCTTGTAAATTTCAAACTATCCCCTAACTGTTTGGTACCAACATCGAACAACTTCTAGCTTTAATTCTGGACAGAGGTCTAGTTCTCAGTTTTAATATTTACTTCTTTTTTTGCGAGAGATGTTTTATTCTGTCTGGCGGCAAACGTTAGCAAAAATGTTCAAACTCGCTGGTCAACTTCATTCTTAACGTTGAAACAATGACAGCGAATAAGTTAATTAAAAACGTGTGTTTTTCCGTAGCAAACAACTTCTCCCACTAGGCCGTAAAAAGAATTCTGTTCCATGAAACTGCAGTAATTATCGGGTAATTTCTAACAGATAGCGTTATTACTGTGACACCGGGATTGCATTGCGCAAATGGTTATGTGTACAGGCTGTCTCTGCTAAAGGAGGCCACCGTGGTTTGACTGCCGTATGCGCGGCAACAATATTAA
Source organism: Lasioglossum marginatum (assembly GCA_028455795.1). NCBI lineage: Eukaryota > Metazoa > Arthropoda > Insecta > Hymenoptera > Halictidae > Lasioglossum > Lasioglossum marginatum. Next base: position 621,182 of record CM052270.1, read on the forward strand.
TATTTTCACTGGCAGTGATCGTTGTCTGGAGCAATTTTCAGAATGATCGTCTTCATTCATTATATAAATATATTTTGAAGAAATCACGTATAGAAACACTATGTGTAGAAGCGGATTAATACAATAGTTAATAAACATTGTACTATAAAAACAGACGACACACAATAGACATAAAAAGGGAGTTTCGTCGAGCTGGAACCACGAATCGTAACACCGTGCGACGGCGACAGACGTAGCGTTAAATTTTTATGACGGACAGTGCTTGCATTTTACAAATTTGATCACGCCACGAGCACACAAGGATCCGCAGTCTGGCGAGAGGAAGCGATCAATCGAGCGAGCCATTTTCACGAAGCGGTTGCAATCCCTTAAGAAAACAAGAACGGAAGGTGGTGCACGTGAAGATGTGGTAGTGCACGAGCGGCAGGTATCGCGCCTCGGTTTGGCCAGGTGGAACGCCGTAGAGGGATGGCCGTGAGAGTACCAATGAGATTCGATTTAGCATCGTCGGCGCGTGCACTCAGCGTAATTTGTAATCTCGGCGTGGCCGCTCGAAGGAGCCGTTGGATAGATGCTCACGCATTGCTCGCATGGTTTCGGTGTCGCGTTCAGTTCCCGCCTCTCCCGCCGCGATAGCGTGCGAGGGTATCGTTATCGCGGGCTTAAGCCCCGCTGAAAGCGCCATTAGACGACGAATAATTTAAATCGGAGCAAGCCAGTGACGTGATAACGCCGCTCCTATACTCCGCGCGGTCGAGTGCATGCTCTCGTTACGGCCGCGTAATTAAGCTAAATTGGCCCGCGGCTTCGTGGGACGACGCATCGCCAATTAATTAGCAACCGACGGACGTACCGCGGACCGGAAAAACGAAACGAAAGGATCCCGCGAGCAATTTAAGAGTGATTAACGGTCCCACACTGTCCCTCTCCGCGAAACCAGCCGGTTGAACTTTCATCCTTCAGTTTCCGGATCCTGGTGTACCGTGCGCTGCAAAAGTTTCGCCGAAAAATACAATTTTTCGGATTCGAATAAAGCTTTTAGGGACTGAAAAGGTTCTGAACATATGTAATTGTGTCAGACTGTTATAATATGTAACGCGATGTACATGTTATACGTGTACATGTATAGTTCTTTGATCGATCTTCCAAAAGACTACCGAAGCTCCAATGTTTACATTCAGCAATTCAGTCTGCCCTAGGTGTGTTTATAGGTTACACTGTTTCAAAATGAAATGTGTCGGCGACTGAAATATTATTATTTCTTCTGCTGTAGGCCTAGTACTCGATCGTATAGATTGAATCTTGCCAGTTTTATTTTGCAATTTCTACCACAGTGGCTTTTCATGCTCGGTAGGTTAAACCAGAGGAGTTTTATTTACCAAAAAAAGGGTAAAATACGGCAGAAACTTGTTCGAGTATGTAATAGGATCATTTTATCACACGATTCGATCATGAGACGTTCCAGAGATTGGAGGGGGTGCGACTTATTGTTAGATCTACGCTCGGTAGTTTTACTTACGGTCTCCTTGGAGTCGACCAAACGTTGCTTGTCCCTCCACCAGGTCACATTGGCCGCGGGCATGGAACCGGAAGTCGTGCACACCAGCTCGTACCTCATGCCCGCTGACAACGGTTGGTTCGCTCCGATTATCTTGACGTCGAGCGGGCTGACTGCAAGAACGTTCGTTCACGTGGTATCAGTGTCACGTCGAAACGAAAATGTATGAACGGAAATTGCCGCTTCGAATGATCGACTAAAACGATGACGAAGGAGTTATGATAATTAATGTGGGACTCGGAACGATGATGGAGCTTCTGCGTAGAACAACCGCGCGAAACGACGGCTAAACACCGGTGAATGATGACCACAATAAGATCAAATACAAGAAAATGAAAACGAAAAATCTTCATAGCATTTTTAGTGTTGGGCAATCAAGAAAATTTCGCCGCCGTTGCAAACTACACAATCTGGGATATAATGAATAAAAGAAAACATATACAATAATGAGTTAGTGTACACGCAAAGGGTGAATTGAAGTTTGAATAACATACGACATATTCTTGGTTGCCGGTATAAAGAATTAGTCAGGCGGCAAAACAAAGTCCCTATTCTGGACTTTGCGAAGTGGTTTATGCAAATGAGAATTTGGATAAAAGACCTCGGCAAACAATGAGACCTGAGGTGAACGCAGAGAGCGAAGGTAGCAGCGTAGAAAGCAACAGTTTGCGGAAGGATCGGTAGAATAGGTCGATGTGTTATCGGTCAGCAAAGAGACGCAGGATAAGTAGATTAGAGTAGTCCGTGGACGGACCAGTGGAAGTAGGAGACTGCAGTTGCACAAGTAGAACAGATAGGCGGATACCCAAACAAGTGGAATAGCCCAGATAAGTAGAATGGGACGATCGCGGCCAGACAAGGGAAAGTTTTGTGCCCGAGCATAAAGGTTTATTTGTGCCAGATATCGGACGGTGTATTATTGAAATAAAAGCTTTTGAATAATGTAAAAGGTATAAAGAACATATTGTGCACCCACGTGTCCCACGTAAGAACCTTAATTACGTTGTCGAGTATGAATGAATACGTTCTGAAACAATGGTGAACGATTCGAATTTGTCGTACATTGTTTAAACAGTTAAGCTATCTCTGCTGTACTCACCGTGCCCTCTATTCTCCGCTATTTTCGATATTTCTTTTCCTATCGGATGTTTAATTAGAATTAACAAGAACTTCTTTGAATTGAACTTCAGTTTTCAAACCATAGTGATTAAAACATAATAGATCGAGAGCTTAAAAACCATAAGTAATCGTGTCACATTATACAATGTCGCCCATTGCGACAATTGGCAAATCGTTTTCTTTACCGCGCTCGTCGCGGAGAGAATTAATTCGCGAGAGAGTGGAAAAATTCGCTCGATCAGTCAAGACGGTTCTCCGCACTGGAACAGAAAACACGCGGCGTTTTCTTGCCAATATTTTTTCTCGCGCGGCCGACCAGCCTGCAACAGCTCTTCCGCGAATCGTTGAAAGGGTCTTAGACGGGGCGCGCTTTGCATTTCACAGCCGGGGAAATTTTGTTTGTGCGAGGTGCTCGATCATAGACGCACGTCGGGGCGTCTGGATCAAAGAGTCTCCGGTTTGCGCGCATAAATCGAGGAGGGAGTGTCTCGAAATAAATGTGGGCGAGGGGGTGTGCTTGTCGGTGCATGGTAGAATTTGCTTTAGTCATCCTAACAGTTTTTCAAATAAAGTATAGGAAGAAGGTGTTCAGAATTATGACCTTGGCGAGTCGTAGAATCTGCACGAAGTAGCAAAGCTGTTTGCAAGAGCTCAATTAAATTTGTTAAACTATCAGAGATTTGTCAACGTACTGTTGCGCAGCAAAGACAAATGGACGTAGAAAGGTCCGAATAATAGGTCTCTGAAGGGATTTGTCAAGGCTTTGACAGCGGCCATGGATATGTTTGATCGAACCTTGTGAGCGGCTACATTCGTAGCTACATAGAGGTTAAACGTCGAGTTTTCGAGACGCTTCTCGGGGAGGAAGGGTGACCGTTCACCGACGCGGCAATGGCGAACGAGCAATTTTCTGAATAATTCGATTCGCTGGGCGAGGTCTGAGGGCTGGCGTGGGCATGATGTATCGCTTTATAACAAAGAGAATTTATCAATGTCAATTTGTCGCGCCGCCGCGCCGCGCCGACTACACGCGCGGCAACTATCGCGCGCGAACGAACGAGCGAGCGTCGTTTGAGAAAAGAAGCACGAGGAAAAGGAAACGGTCGGGACGAGGCCGAGACGCTTAATTTTCGCTGGGCGACGTTATCGTTCAGTTACACGGGGACGTAACGGAGCGAGGATTAATTATGAAAATTCTTTCATTTGCTCGGCGGGGCCCGGGCGTTTATTGTTCGTCGGCCGCGAGCCGGAACGCGTGGCAGAAGGAATTAAATCGTCTCGGTTTGCACGTGACTCGGAAGGTTTTTCAACGCCGCGGCGCAACCTTTTCCGTTTGTAATGCAACGCAATTACAGAGGAGAAGAAGTTGGCGAGCACCGCGCATTGTTACTTTGCGATCGCGTAGTTACGAGGATGTCTTGCAGAGCGGCGGGATTTATGAGTGACGCGGTGTAATAAAATACCATAGCTTCTTGCGAGAACGTATGCAAAGAAACGTCTACCTTGATTCGAGACAAATTACGGAAAGAAGAATTACAGCGTTCGCGCAATAAACGCGGTGAATTAAATTAGAGGAACGCGGACGGTTCGAGTAGTCACGTGCAAACGCATTCTGGGATTAGTGGAGTAGATCTTGGCGGGATTAGGCGGGCAGTATGAGCTACAGATTCGTTGGACAGGTAGCATAAATCAACGTCTGACGCGACAAGTAGCACAGATTAGATTCGACTAGACAAGTAGCCTGCGTCAACGTCGGTTCAAACAAGTGGTACAAGCTTGCGTACGATCTGACAAGTAGCGCGCCTACGTACAGTTGAACAAGAAGTATAAGTCAGCACACAGTCTGACATATGGAACGAGTTTCTGTGTAATGGAAAGTAGCATACATCGCTTACTTACATGAGTAGAAGACAGGTCTTGCCTAATCAGATACTAGGTCGCAAGATAAATAAATTCGGTAAGCCTCAATTCATATTTGTTAATTATTTCATTCCATTTTATTAAAAGAAGAACAAATTCAGCTACGATTAAACGAACACTGTAAACCATGAATCGAATACCGAAACCATGTTAACGCATGGTTAGGCAAATGATAGAGAATGTGACCAAGCAATTAAAACAAGTTCATAAACGATTCAAATAGCAATGCAACCTAACAGCCAATCGAGCAAATAGTACATGTCAAACAATGGTTAGATATACATATGGAAAAAATGGCTGAACAAACGAAACAGGCGTGTGCTCGATTAAACATGTAAAATCAATCGACAACCGAACAAATGCGCGTACCGGTTTATGGTCAGACCATTGATACGTTTGCATCGAGCGATGTATATTTATAACGACACGAGAGTACGCTGCATTTAATAAAATATTATAACCAGACGTAATAAACGCTTTAATAATCGCCAGCTGCAACTAATACATAGATGTCTTTAAATTTTTTAAATCTGTTTACTGCTTTCAATCCCACCTACACATTTTTATCATAAATGAATAATATCCGCAGTCTAGTTATAACCATGAAGACCTGCCGAAGTAAGCGTTGGCAGCGTGTTGAATTGGAACCTTTGGCAAAGCAAGCGGTACGAGTCACTGACCCGAGGAGTGATTACAGTAGTGCACATTTAAGCGTCCGCAGTTGGGACCGAATGCGGACGCTTAAATGGAGAGGTGACTTCAGCGAATTCAACCGAAGAAAGGAGGGGGATTGTGAGGAGTGAGACACGAATACCTGGTATGCATCAAGTTTCAATTGGACCGCTCGACGCTCACAAGGAATGATCCTCACCCCAGAAATTCAAAAAATTATGAAACTGTGGAAATACGTGAATTTGGGCAGTAACAAAATCGCGTAATACACATGCACTACGTATCCCCGGAGTTTCATAATTTTTTGAATTTTCGGACTCGGGATACCTTCATAATCCGAGGATCCATCTTTTGGGAATTGGGGGACAGCGGCGGACGTTTAAGTGTGCGCTACTGTACTCCGGCCAACATATTCTCGCGAAGTCCGTGAAGCTGATTCTTCGCGAGGGAGACTCGAGAAAGTCGACAGGATTCTGATCGCGGCGACACACAGACCCCAGAGGGCAACATTGAAAAACCATCTCTCGGACGCGTCGGCGTCCCGCTGTAACCTCGTTCGGAAAGTTATGGTAACTCGGTTGCAGGCCGGCGCCGGAAACTTCTTGCTGCAATCTCGTGGCCACGGCAAGAAAGCCCGAAATCGCGGTGCGAATTCAGCAGGAAAGTTAACACGGCGAGTTACCAGGTCGACAAACGGGGCTGGCAACGAGCGAATGGACAAAGACAGCAGATGCAAACGGTTTTCTGCGTGCACGCGCCGCGCCGCGTGACTTGTATCCCGCGGCCACAAAAGGAAAAGTTACCCGCGAAATGTCGCGAATCGACCGCGATACTGTCCAGCCGGCCTCGCGAACAGCAAACTTCCGCGATACGGCCTTCATAGTCCACACCGCGCCGGGAACAATGCCGCGACGAGTCTTGATTTTGCTCGTCAACGGACGTCTCCGAAATTGGAACGTCTCCGTGCAGCCGGACATTATCGTTCCCGAGTGTCCGCATTTTTAGACTCACAAGAATAGCGTATCAGTGCCGTTTTACGCGATTTTATTCCAAGGCGCCTCGTGAAATCACTTGGGCCGCGCTTAAAAGAGTCGTGGAGGTGGCTACGAAGTACCCAGCATCTCTGGCTCCGTCAATATTGGCTTTTCTCGTGATTACGTAATACAGTAAACATCGTTTTACCCCTTTTAGGCTATCGACCGACCGAATTAGCTGAACGCGAGTCATGTAAATTAGTTCCGGCCGCAATTCAGCAGGGACACGGGCCAGAGTGGTCCGCCACTGGCGACGGAATAGAATACACGTATTTGAAATATTAGGTCTACCGGAAAGTTCTGTCTGTCTCCTGATTGGTCTGGGTCTAAAAGCTAGGAAATGTAGGGTTTTAGGGAAAAGAGGCACAAACAGGATATGACGAAACCATCACCGTAACGCAACCAATAACACCGTATTATGGAACAAGGATTTACGTGCACGTGCGGAATGAATATTGTATCGTCAACTGCGGTGGTCAGAACTTTCCGGTGGATATTAAATATTAGCCGGTCGATTGGATGGTCAGGGCTAGGTCTGCGGTGGTGTTCGCTTCTCCTTTTTTGTCCGGTGTACTCGGTTAATGGCCACTGCTCGTGACAAAAGCGGTTCCTCGCGATGAAACCCAACCGCCGCGCCGCGCGGCGCAGTGCCGCGCCCCGTGATGTCTCAACCCGCTGCGAAATTTAATCCGAGAGTTTTTTTCCTCCCCGTCGAGCAATACCGCATGTACACGCGGATGCGGCTACAGCTCTCGCGACGAGTTGCCGGACCAAAGTAAATTTAATACCGCAATTCCGGGCCGGTGTGGCGCGTCGACGACCGCCCCGATGCGTCCGTGTCTCGTGAAATGTAGACGCTCTTTGAAATGGGAGATTCGAGGATGCCGCGCCGCGCCGCGCACCGCGGACAACCAGAGAGGTTTCGTCCCGAGGTTTTCACGGTAATTTTTCCGGGGAAAAACTATGGCCGACCTTGATACGGTACACGCGCTCATTCCCGAAGTCAAATGAGCCTTTGTGCGACAGCTTTAAATGGAATTTTAGTTCCTCGGTCGCGCTTGTCCGACTTGCGAGCTTTTACTCCGTAATTTCCGCGATGCTGTATGGGTCACAACAGTTTCTATGTTGTGCGATCTGTATGAATTAGTATGAATTACACAACATAACTTTATATATACTGACTTTTTTCGTAACTGCATAAGCAAATTTTTAAAATACAAGGCAACGTGTACACAAATCAAAATTAACACCGAACTCAGCGGGACCAGTCGCCTGTTATCGCGGTTTTGTGTTCCCGTCGACGACAGTGAACTAATTTGATTCGATCGATTCGAAGAAGCTTATTTCAAGTTGGACCACCTTCTATACACTGGCTCCGTCCACAAACACGGCCGGAAGTAAAAATGGAAGATTCACCGGGTGCATTCGCGGGAACGGGAGCCCCGAACTCGTCGGATACGCCATTACCCTTAATAGCCTTCCGAGCCGCATGGAGATCGATATATCCAGTTCCAAACGGAAAATGACTGAGACACTCAGCTCTCGGCCACTGGGAAGCCGCGGAACTTTCGGATCGCGACCGTTCTACTGGATCATCGCGATTCAGATATCGTTCAGATATCGTTCGCGATTTCTGACACGATAAACGTCCAATTTCGAGCTTTAACCCTGTGCATTATGGTTTTTTCCGGAACACGCCTAACCTACTTCATTATTAACGATCTCCAAAGTGAAAAGCGGTTGTGGTTGTGTTCGTCTGTCTGCGGAGAGCAGCTGAATTTCAATCAATGCTTCGATTCTAATTTCTAACTAGATCGCGGATCATGTAAATCACGTAATTTTGATTAAGGTTGATGTCCCCGCTATAAGTCAGTCGATCCATCAAACTGTTCAATAGTTCTCTCGAAAAAAATTTCGAAATATTCGTGCAAAAACGGAAAACCCGAATAACGAACCGTGCGACCTGAAGGACAGTCCTAAGGGATAAGGTTGCTGACATTTTCGAAGGGCGAGACACGCAGGAGGATCGGTGCTGCGATGGACGAGCCTGGCCATGGTTTCCGAGGCCTACAATGGGTCCTATGGGTGCGGAGTGCGGGGACACCGTGCAAGCACTTCGACTTAAGTGGTAGCCGCGAGCCGTGTCGTGGACGGGCAACTCTCTTCTCCGAGACACGGGGAAATTGGATGAAACGATGGCTACCGGAGTGGCCGAGGGAAAGGAGGAATGGAAACGACGTTTTTCCAAGGACGTATTCGGCCCCTTTCGCGCGTTACGCGAGATTGCGCTGTAACGGGGCCACTTATTCTGTGCTCCTGGAGAAATCGACCTCGCCGGAGAGCCTGGGAAATCTTCCACCACCGGTTGGAAGTCGTGCGAGACCATTTCGAAAGGCAGAGGATTAGATTCGGCGATGCGCTAGACCCCTTATTGCTCCGCCATTTAGATTAACCTTTCAAACTCGAATCACTTGACTAAGTGCACACCTGCGAATAAGTTGCACACCTCTCAACTACGATTTTTATTTTGCATAAAAATCTGCAGTCTATTAATTATCGAAATGTTCGTCACGGATAATACCGGAGATAATGCCGTGGTTAAATTAAAATCAGGCGCCCTCTATATTCGTAACGAGAATCGCTAAAAATCTGAATAAACACGCCCTCGTCGCACAGTAAATTTTACACTCGGCGGTTCTTCGGAATGTATGCGAGCAAATGTGGCAATTACTCTAATTTCTGGATAAACACCGAAGAGGAAATAAAGCGCCGGGGAACGTGTGCCGATTCAACCGTTCAATGCTCTAATTAATTGACGAAAGTTTAATTTTGTAGACCGGGATCGGGATATTCGCGATTCCGTCGATTCCATAGCGTTGATTTTGAGCTTTTATAGGAGAACGTCCGCGGTGATTTCCGATCTTCAGAGCCGATAGAACGGTTTATGATAAACAAGCGCCGGAATTTCCATCACGCAACGAGGTCGTCCTGTTAATCCGCGATCCTGGAAACAGGATTTATCACGTACATTATGCAAACATTAGCAGAGGGGATCCGTGGAAAAAAAATGAGCCGCTCTTCGGGGATCCGTTGTTACGGGAAACTGGATTTGCTTCATCGCCCGGCGAAGTTCTGTGTCGTGTCATCGGGGATTAATCCACGTTCCACTTTTTCGTGAAGTTTCCTCACGAGAATCCTTCGATCGCGTTCCGGATATGCTCGATAATATATTGGTACACATGTGCAGGCTTACGGGCGAGAAAAAACGAGCCAAAGAAAATCGACGTAACCTCTCTGTAATTCCGAGCTATACGATTCTTATCTTCTGCGTCGATCAGGTCTACTCGTTGCGAACTGCTTCATTCATTCTTCGCGTTTGAGGTTAGCGCTAACCAAACTCTACAATTAGAAATAAAACGTTTCCAGTTGAACACAATTTGAACCAAACAAATCCTTTCATCCTGAACAAAAATATTTGCTAAAAGACGGATAGAAATCGTCTATTCTTCGTCTCTTCGTCGAATAAACCACCTATAGCAGGTCTAGGTAGCGGCGGGTGCCCGTAAACCTAACCAAATACTATAAATAAATAACGATCTCTGCGCTCGAACACTTGAATCCTGCCTTCCAGCCGAAGTAAAGATTCTATTCACGAGAAAGCGGCGAGTATCTCCAGCCCTTCGTTTTTTAAACTCACGAGAGCACCTTCGACGGAGGTGGTCGCGACGGTGAAAAGATCCGTCGATAGGTGTGTCAGCTAGCCTCAGGGCGAGGCAACGTATTTTCGTCCGGTTGTTCACAAAAATCCGTGTATACAGGGTGTCTCAACGTGACCAACCGTTTCCCTGCGATTTGCGATTAAAGTCTGTGGTCCATACTTCTATGAGCGGTGGTGTACAGGGTGTATAAAAAGTGATGATCATGGATGGAAGGAGGTGTTACATCAATTTCATATCCATAAAATGAAAAAAATCATATAAAATGGAATTATTCTAGGTCAGAAGAAATGTTTAATTTTCACAAAGGGCCAAAGTTTAAAAAATGCAATACGTGCTATCTTTTTGTGACACAGGGTATTGCAGCTTGGCGAAAAATAGCGAGTGATGTTACGTGGGACACCCTGTGGTCACTCGACCAAGTGTACTCCACTTTAGCGGCGATCCTAGACTCTCTGTCGCCCGAGGGCGGGCTTTCTTTCGGTGTGCGTGGGGCTAGTTCAGGTTCCCTTGAAACGCGTTTTTTTGCTCCCGTAGGAGAATTTAGGGCAGCGTGACGGTGCGACGCGTCTATTCAGCAGTCGCGTCGCGACGCGGGGCGTCACATTCCAAAGGACGCGGGATGCCGTGAATCATCCCGCGTCCGCGAATAAAGGAAACATTACTTCGCGTCCGGGACTCGCTCTCCCCCGTATAAACAGGAATCGATTTCGCGGCCGTCAAATGTCTGTTCCCGGTGAAATACCCTGGATAACATAAACGTCGCGAATAAAACGCAAGGCGTTGCGCTGTGGCGAGCGGCCCGCTTTATATGCCGGGCTCGCGCGTAAAAGAATACTTAATGCGGCCGCGGTTATTCAGCCGCGTTTCGGCCGCCACTCTCGTCGGAATCGTGTCTCTGACGCGAACGAATTATTATTACTTCTATCACCATTGTTTTAATCGAGCAACGAAATATAGTCGAGGGATAGGTAAGTATTTTTAACACATACAGTGACCGTAAAAGTTGGTCCAAATTAAGCTACTCTCCCCTATTTTTTAAAAATGCTACGTTATAAATGACGCTTAATATGTGCAAAACAAAAATGGGTGAAAAACGTTTTTTCCGGACTCTATTCGTATTAGAAATTTCGCGCAGCCACCGGCGTTGCGTGGGCGGAATGATTCAGAGACTGCATCCGGAAGAATCGAGTCCGAGATGGATATCCATCGAGATCGGGGGAAATGAGGATCCAGTCTGTTTCCGAAGATCCTCCGTGGCCTCGTTACTTTTGCATCAGCGGTTCCACCACCGACACGTGGCTCCGGGAAAATTCTACTCAACTTAAATGAAAGTTATATGAAGCTGAACTGCTCCCGCGGAAGCTGCCTCGCTCCCGGAGGAGTATGAAGACTCCTGCTCGTTACACGATGCCACTGATTTCTGAGGATCATTCGGCTTCCTCGTTCTCGGTTATCGATTCGGTGAAGCTGTCGGTTGACCGACCACGCGCTCTGATTTAACGAGAAAATTCTGGCTGGATTTCGTTCGTTGAAATTTTCGAATGTTTCGAACGATGACGAACTGGAATGATTAAATCAAATCACGTCACGTTATGCTGAATTTGTTCAGATCATTAAAAAAACAAAGAGACACCAGTATGTCTACTGTCTCCTGTCTCCAATGACCAGACCGCGAACTGCATTTCAAATTCATTTAATCTATTTACTGTTCTAAAATGTACCATTTCATTTTGGTCAAAAATGCATAAAATCCGCAGTCTACTTCCATTCACAGCAGATAGACTGAACCGCGAACACTGTCGTATCAAAAATAGAAAGGACCTTATCAAATTCAATAGCTCCGCCAGAACACCAGCGAAGAAAGAGAGAGAGGGAGTGTAAAGATAAAATTTTCATCAGGAAATACAAGGTGCAATGCCAGCGAATTTGTATCAGTAACCGTGCAGCGGCGTATCAGCCGCGTTAAGAAGCTAGTTTCGGAAAAATTAGATCTACGTACGCGGCTCGCAGATAAAGAATCCTCTCGGTTCGTGGAGGTGCCTCGGATCGCGAAGCAATTGTCTCGTCGTCGATTCGAGGCCTGGTACGACGCGACGGTTGGAAGACTGCGAATCCAACGGAATTAGCATACTCCGGAGCTCCGAGGAAGCCCGGAATCATTAATTCGTCGCCTCGGGGCGCGAGGATAACCCGGACGGTGTCGCGATCTCGAACACAACGCTGCAACGTTGTCGCCGTGGAACGACGACGATCGGGAACGTTGAAAGGGACCGGGAATATCCCGCGAGATTCGACGGATTGAATTGCAAAGCGAATGAAAACCAAACTCTCTGGATATGGAGCCGCCGATGGCTGGAATCGCGACGGCGCAGCGCGACTTCGATCGCGTTCGCGCCGCCATTCTTATATACACTTTCTTCCGCGTTTTTCTCTTTTTGCTTCTTCCATCGCAACCGCGTCGCGAGTTTGATCTAGCGAACCATTTTCTTTGTCAATTAGCCCATATTACTGCCCCAAAATATTCATTTGTTTTAAGTAGTGGAAAGTGGAACTAAATGTATATGTTCTTATCAAATCAAATATCTATCGTCAATGTAAATTATGTTTTCAATTTTTTGCTCCTGGGTCTCGATTTATCCGGGCTCCCTCGGCCCCGATGCAGCCGGTTAATCGAGGTCCTGCTGTACTTTGAAATGCATTGCCGACGTCTATCCTTGAAAAATTTAACTTGGAGATTCGCAAGTGGTTCCGAATCAGCTCAACAGGCTCCGCTCCATGCAGGAAGACAAAGAAGTTCTGGGCTCTCGTTATGTTTCTTCAAAGAGATCGTCGTTTTTCTCTCGACTCGCAATCAAAAGGTAACTACTGTCGAGTATCAGCTTATACGACAGGAAGAAATTTCAATGAAAGGAGGGACTCAAAATACATTGGTATCGATCTTCTGAAAAATTCAACTCGGTGATACAGAAACGATCCTAAATAGACTCGACGCGCGACGGTCCTATAACCAAGGTAGTCTTGTTTTGCAGTTTTTTCCCAACTGTTCCGATGCAACGAAGCAAGACTTAGATTTACTATTTTTTTTGGTGGGCTCAGAAAAGTTACCAAGTCAACTTAATAGTCACAGGCGGAACTTCGGAGGTAACTAGATCCCGTCTTCGAGTTCTCATTTCCAATTCCAGTAAAAGAAATGTTCTATGTTCGGGAAAAGTCCTGGAGATAAAAGGGGGACGTAGCATTCATCATTTTTGATCACCTGGAGATCTGGAGGCTCACACGAACACGTACATCAATGTGATAGTCATCGTTTGAACCTCGGAAACAATGAAATCAAATCCTTTCATTCTATTCCAACAAGAACTACCGTTAGCTATCATTTTGCGAAAAAGAAACCGGAGATAGCGCAGGGCTGGTACATTCGCGCAGCAGATCGCCTAAAAATTGAGGCCGGCGACTGGTAGGCGGGTCTAAATCAACTCAATATTCAGCGTGTTGAGCCTCGGGGGCGAATAAGATCCAGCTTCTGGTTATTTCGTCGCGTTTCATCAAAGGCAGCGTCGCCGTCGGACGAATCGCTCTAAAAGACGTACCAAAATGGAATAAGAGCGATCATACCACGGGGAGGACCGTCCCGTTTACCCGAGTGAATTTCATTATGCGAGCGAAATTGGATCCCGCCGATCAATTACCCGGCTGAGGAGAGCCGAGACGTTCGTTCTTCTCTCTTGCGTGGGATTCGAGCATTCCGTTTCGGAATGGCACTCACGGCCGATTAGAGTTCCCCGTTCGCGTTTCCCTCCTCTTCAACCCAGCGTGCGAAATCTTACCGTCGCGTCGCGTCGCGTCGTATTGCGCTGCCATGCCGATTCGTCGCCGATCGTGCCGAACAGTCTGCGTTTTTCCATCGTCCGTGCGAACCGGGCCGACGATAGCGATCCCGGACACGTTCCGAGGAGACCAACGGATCGAGAGCATAATGGAACCCTCTCGAGCGCGAAAAATTCGCCGAGCCACTCGCAGCGACGCCGGAATCACCCGAAATTTTCTACTCTCGCCCTACTCGCTGCCACCTTAATTAACATTAAGGGCACTGCCGTGCCCTAACCGCGGTTCATATAAAGGGTTCTCGAAAAATGTTGTACTTTTTTGAAAGAGGTGATCATTTGAAATAACTGTTTCCTTTGCGAATCCTTTGTCCTCCGCAGCATTGTTCAAGAGTTATTAACGAAAAATTCAGACCAATCAGAGCGCCCTTCCGTAAATGTTAGTTCAAAGCAGATATTCTTCTTTACATCGGTGTTGTTTGGATAAAAATGAGCTTTTCTAGTTTCCGTGGTTCAAAGGTTAATCGTAAGCATACTGTGTCAAGTTTTTGCTTTTAGATGACCTCGGCGGTAATTGTTATGCGAGCTATCAGAAAGGAAGTTCTTTATCCAGTCCGATGCCTCGGTGAATAATTACTAGTCTTGATGATGATAACGTATAAAAATGCATGAATCTAGTTTAAGGGTGTATACATAAGACTGCGAAATTTTATCACGATAGCTTGACTGGTTTGCTGAAAAGAAAACGAAAAATCAGAGTACCCCTCAGCTTCGCATTTTTAGTTTCAAATATTAGAATGTGTGCAAGAGAAAAGGTTTCTGCAAACTACTTTACTGTATGCGAAGCATAATGTAATGTATTAATGTATTGTATATTCTTCAAGAAAGTATATGTCGAACCACCTTGTCTCATGGAGAAATCATTTCTAATCATTGTAACTGTAAAGAGAAAATGTTACGGCAAGGATTTAAAGTACACACACGGTAAACGTAAATTTTCTTTTCCTACAAAGATACTGTCCAGGATCGGCTCCTGATCGCGGAGGGCGATTCAAGGCCAGCAGGTTTAATGAAAATAATTCGTTGGAAAACAGCGGCGGAAACGAGCCTGTGGGAAAATTTCCGGCAGGTTTCACTTGTCTGTGACGACTGCTCGGAACAAATGGCCGGCGTGCAGCGACAGCGCGGCGCGGCGTGTGTAGACGCGCGTGGGCGGGTGCGAGCTCCTGTAAACCGCGATAAATGGGTGTACTTATGTATAGTTTAAGCGTGAATCTATTACGAGCAACCGGACCGGGTATAACTGAAAACAAAGGGTCGCATAATTTCTCGGCTGGTGGATATTCAGTCGCGACCCCACCCGTACAGTCCATTTACGGTATCACCGGACTAGGCGGCTGTGGGGGCTGGACGTGTCGCGGATTATATGCAGTTTTAGTCCCGCGCCTTTTGCAACCGCCATTGTCTTCGAATAACGAACGCCTCCATGGCTTTCGTTCCTCATCGAAACAAACGCGGCAAAACCTATACAGCAAGAAGTACCGGGTAACGTTACATTGTGTCGCACCGAGTGTTCGAACCGTAGAAATTCGCGCGCTCTCATAAATCTGAAGACACTGTTCTTTGGATTATTGGCCTGGACGTACAATATAAATTACACTTCGTACGTCGAATACGATGTTATTATTACATCACGTTTAATCAAAGAGAGCCGGGCTGCACAACAAAGGTTTCGTTAAAAAATATTAATTCAATCGTACAACTTTGGAATTTTGGTCCTGTCGTTAGGGTGTCGAACCACAACTTCTCCCGTGTGGAACGTTTTCGATTTCGAAAAAAATGTTTTCTCGATCCGGTCTACTGTCGAAGGGTATTTAGAATTTCAAGGTTTAATTCGCCGGAAGCCGGATCAGATTTTTCACGTATAAAGGTTATATCAGGGACAGAGAGAAATTTTGAGTGACGATCTAAAGGGATCGCCGTTGGATATAGGAGAATTGAAAATCTACGGGTATGAAATATTGATTCGGAGAGATGAATGTTGAATTCACCTCCAATTATGGATTAAAAATAATATCTTCTTTTCTGAACGAGTATTTTAATGTCCGTTTTGTTCTGTGTTATGACCGTATAAATTTTGTCGTACAGGTTCTCTATAATCTCCAGTTACATTATTGTAGGGCTTATTAACTTTTTTATTGTTCCTTCAAAAGAAATTTGTGTGATCCACCATTCCGGGCTTTTACGCTGATTCGAATTTTTAGCAACTATCGAGGAATCGTGGTAAAATAAAATTTGATTTCGCGCACTGGCGGTTTTAATAATTGAGATGACGAAAATCTTTGTTAAAAACAAATATATTTTCAACAGGCTGGCATCTCTTTGCTACCTTGTTACTTCGCGTAGAACCAATTACACCTCGTTTAGCCCCCAATTCAACACACAAATTGTTCATGACCCACTCTCATCAGCTACACTTTCAATGAACTATGTTTTGTACTAACTATATCGATTTTCCATTGCTTTATAAATTACAGAGTATATTAATGATCGAGGATAGAATGAAGTGTTCCTTCGTGAAATTCAGACAAGATGAGGGGTGTGTGCTATCTTGGATACACATGCTACAAGGTAACTTTAAACCCAATTTGCTCGAAACTTCATATTTGTAATGTAACATCCTCATCCTCGGAACCCTTTCAATCTCATGTCATCGCTTTCGCTACCGCGAAGTTAAAGCAATAGCGATCGAGGATGAAGGCTAACAACTCTGGATCGTTATTGCGATATAATTGAGCAACAAGAACATCACTAAATAATAACCACGGGGGCTACTAGGCTATTAACAATACTAGAAAATTATCGTTCCACCTTCGTATGCTAAGGGTTAGACGAATACTGATTTCGGGTAGGTTTTCTGGGAAGAAATCCATGTAAATATTCCATCCAATTTCTGAATCCCTTACACCCGACGTTAAAAAGAATTTTCTTTAATCAACACACTTCTACGTCAACTCGGTCAGAACACAGTCGGCCAGAATGCGCTCGCGTTTCGCGGAATTGCGCTTTTAGCCGCCGCGAAAGCTGTGATCTCTCGTCGCGTTTCAAAATAAAGAATTGCTCACCACAAGGGTGTGTGCGGTGGGGACGGAGACGTCGAGGGGCGGAGAAATGGAGGGTGGTGGCGAAATTAATTCAACGCCGGTGTGTCTTTAGAGGCTGTAGCGAAGAATTTCCGAGGACCGTTGAAACGTTCAAAGGGATCTGTTTCGTGCGGCGCCGTTGGAAGGGAAGGGAAGGAATGAAAAAAAAAGCTAAAAGAGGGAACTCGTGCGCGAGTCTGTCTCATCGGACCGCGCAGCACGCGTGGCTCGTTACGCCGCGCCGCGTAAAAAAAAGAGAGAGAAAGGAGAAGAAGAGGGGGTGCACGGATGGAGCGCTAGGAGGGTACGTCGAGAGAGAGGGCGGAGGGCGGGGAGAGAACAAAATAAGCCATCGCGTCTTTTTATGCACGTTTCTATGGGCGTGCACACAAAAGCTGCAGCCGTTGGAAGCGGGGTTTTTCGCGAGCCGTATTCAGGCCAACCTTGCCACTCTCTGAGTTAATAATACGTTTCCGGTGTTCCTCGCCGGGGTGAAAGTATCGTTGCGCGACGACGACGCGCGACGTTGCTCCCGCGGAATATACTCTTCGTAAAAGGGGGCCGACGACGTTTTCTCAATGCAGCTCGATGCTTTCTTATTTCGACCCGGGCCATTCGGTCAGATGGATTTCCTGTTGATACGTCGCCTCTCCCCATGGAAATGCCCGCGCGAAACCACCCACTGACGATCCCTGCCAGTATTTTGAGCTGTGCTCTATTCTTCCGAACGAGCGACGATACCCGAAACGACCGAGGGCTTGCCTCGCGTGTAGGGCCTCGTCGACTTCCAGTCGTTAGCTTTGTTCGAAGAGAACCATTCGGTCCTAAGGTGAACAAGTTCTGTTGTATTCGATGTTTCTTTTTGTCGATTAACCTTTTCTTTCCGCATTAACACAATCAAACTCTAACCGAAATCGTAAAGTTGAAATTTTGTAATTTTGTTGTATTATTTAACGTACTCATTTCATTTTATAATTAATTGGGGCATGCTCACAGTCTGTGCACACTTAATTTTACAATAGTTGGAATATTATAGTTGTATATATTCTCGTTGCGATCTTCATAAAACAATAACTGCATTGAATATGTTCATCAAGCTTAAAATCCTGCTGGTATTAATATTCAATATTTACATAGCACGTTATATCAATTGATTTTAATTGAACGGTAAAAGGTATGTCGCAGCTTTCGCGTAATTAAATGAATATCTATCTTGTTGTAAATGTCATGCGACGTGTGTTATGAATTTATGCCGTCGATGAAAAATTCGAAGCTTGTTATGATTTCGAATCGAACGAACAATTGCTTAAACAAGTCAATGGTCCATTGGAAATGAAAACTTTCTGTTCAAATGAAAAATACAAAGTTACAATTACGGCAGATTTATTTTATAGAATGGCAATACGATATCGAAATGAAAATCCGAATCGAGTGTTTTACATTTTTCGGCGGTCACATGCGCGAGCATCAAACTTTTACTCGAATCGTGCTTGCGGTTTTACAAACGTCAACATTTTAGTAGCACTTCTAGTTTATGAATGGAATCGAAAAGTTGTGTGCGTAAAATCTCGCGTCTTCAAATACTGTATGTAAATGCGTGAAGGGTTTTACTGTTTTGGCCGACATAGCAGCAGACGCGAATTCGCAGGTGTCGCGTCACCGGCGGTTTCTCATTTCGCGGTTCTCCCGATAGGAATCGTTGTAATTGAGAACGGCCAGAATATTCTGATCCCAGCGCCCCCTCCCCTCCGCGATACGCATAATTACTCGATAATTCACCGTTATCGGGAATAATTAGCTATTAACTCGCGTCGCGTGTTACGCCGGAATTTACCCTGCAATTCCGAGGTCGCCGGCTCGCTTGTTCGAGCCGCCCCGTCGCTTATGAATTATAAAAGTGCACGACTTCCATCGTGCGGGAACCATCTTACTCGATTCCACGATTGCTCCATCATTGCAAACCACGATGCCATAAAAGAAATTTTGACAAAAATGATTGACAAGAGTAAATAAGAGCTACCGTAATACACACAGTCGCTCGGAATACCAGAATCGTTTATTCATGGAACGTTCCGCTGCTTCCACGGAGAAACGGTTATACGACACTCTTCTACCGAACACAAGGAGCTTCGCGATCAGTATCTCCTCAGTTGTTGGCAATTGAATGTTTTATTATTCTGGTTCTTCGATAGCCCATTTGCTGCATTTGTGCAGCTTTTGTAAAACTGGCTTCGCTGAATGGCTATGGCACTGTTTCATCGAACATAAGACTATCCAGTATTTTCTACGGTGGCAACCGAATGCTTTACTACTTCGGTTTACCGTTTACCTAATTGCTAACTTTTACGTCGCTTCTGTAAAACTGGATTCGGGGTAGAGGTATATAATTGGAGAACTGATCGCTAGACCGCGGAACTTTATGCGAAATAAAAAGTGTCCGAGACAAGCTACAATATCGATAATTGGACAGTAATGAAGTTCCACCTTTCGCCGTCGGCACTGTATATTATTGTTACTTGTATATCGGAAGGACATAAAGCGTGTAGATCATTCGATACGCATTATTTCGTGCTACGATTGTTTGGAATGTGCAAAACGAACCGTTTGATTAGTCGTGGGACAACAGAGGCATGGGGACAATTTCTCGAGAGCAATTAGAGGACAGACGGGATGACAAAAGCTGGGGCGATTCATTAATTTTACGGTGATGGGGCGCGTATCGCGGGCAAGATAACGCAGAGACATACGAAACGAGCTGACAATAACGCGCGCGTTACCAGCGACGTTATGATAATCCAACGACCTAACGAACGCCGGCACGTTCCACGGAGGGATGTGGCCTGCGCACGTCGTCTTCTTATCGGCGCCCGAAGAATTTGATTTTTTTGCCCCCGTTATGCGGGATAAATTTCGGCTTATCACGAACAGGGTCTCACGAGGACAAGATTAAGCCCCCCCCCCTCCCTCCCTCACAGTAAAAGTTTTTATGAGTGAATGCGATAAACTAGCCCTCCGCGAAGACGCTTAAGCGGGCTCGTTCAAATGAATGGTCAGTTTTTTTATCCTACGGAATTTTAGTGTGGCTCTTTCGCCGTTATCCGCGCCGTAAGATAATTCCAGGATGGATCGTCCTTTCGGTTAGTAAAAGGAAGAACACCGGGGATGTATGCCGCCGGCTTTATTAACTCGGTCGAGAGGACGAGTCCTCTGCGGAACTTGCTCGTTCGCGTACATTACATCTCTACGGTGTAACCGCCATCTTTACGATGCGGGAGAATTCATTACGGCTCACAGGAATTTCACGGATCTCGATGCGAGATCACGACGTCCGCGCTCCGGTGTCGCATCTGTTGCTGCTCGAACATTTTTTAAGTGAAAACTTCCTTAGGCGCACCGCGTACACTATTGTTGGACAGTGAACGAGTCTGATCCGTATAATGATAATAAAAATGACTTTTTTTATCTTCTTGATTTTTTAAACGAATCGATTTTTCTATGAACAGTAGTATATTTTCGCAGGAGCTTCGAGCTAGTTAGATTGTTTACTTTTTCTTTTGGGAGATATCCCCAGTACGTTGTTCACTGTGCACGCAGAAAACAACGAACACATCTCGTTCCGTAAAAATATGTTCGCCGATAGAATAACGCGACAAAATCAATTGTTTGTGAAGGAGCATGCATTTGCCACGTTGAACGGGGCTGGTATACAGATTGATTCGTGATACGGACATCGATACAATAAATACATAGGCGGGCCGCTAGCTAGCACGTGAACTCGGCTCTCTCGCATGTATGTACGTCTTCGCGATAGCATTCCGTTATTGACAAGCCATCACCGCGAGATGTTTATCGGGATAATAGAAAAGCCAATGGTCATTTCTCTAGCTGGCCGTTCCGAGGTCGGAACAAAATATCCTGCCGACCGACAGAGATGAAGTTTCCACTCGCTGGGCAACGAAGTTTACATCGACTTTGATTCCAATCCCGGCCTTCGAACAATGGAAAAATCCGATTGATATTCAGAACAAACAGCTTCGACGTGTCTACTCGAATTTTATTTAACTTTACTCTTCGGTTAACGTTCGGTTCTTTGTGTCTCAAGCATCGGAATACAAATGAAAAAATTTTGTAACTTCCTTGATTAAAATATCAGTCGTACATTTTAATCTTCATCAATATGTTTCACAAATCAAAAGATGCTGCGATCTTAACAGGAAGGATTACCGGAAGTATTCTAATAAAAGCAGGCAGGGTTAAATATGCCCTACTGTTATGTCACTGGGGACTTAAATCTAAAAAAGAGAGGATCGTGATAGCACCCTCTTTTCGAGTCGCCGCGATCATCCCCTATCCGGTCCAAAAATACGCGTGTAACGGTATCAACCCCTCGAATCTCATCATCGAGCATGATCCCCCATCAGGCGATATCGCATCCCTCAACCATCAGCTCGAACGATATGGAGTTATAAACGGTATATAAGCTTTGTTTCCAAACGGACCGGGGTCGGTCGAGTGGAAAGAATGACAGTTGCAAGATATACGGACGTCATCTGGGAATATTTTAAATCACTATATAGAGATAATCGAATTTCCTTCTACGGAGGAGAGCGACGGTGAAAACCCCCATGGACGTTACTTACCATTTAATGGCCCGGTCACGTGACAACCTCTGTCCCGACGTGTTTCCTTTACGCGTCACGACTGGAAAATGGTCTCGATCTCGTAGGCGGACAGGGGAACTCCTAGGGGAATCCACGGAGGTCCTCTATCCACCAGATCTTATCGTTCATCTTGATTCCGGTTTGACGTGTATGCTCGTACTTGTTATTTCTTGTTACGGTGCTTTCACGGTGAACGGGCCGATGATAGGTATTAGAAATACGACCGTGATCGAAATCTTTATGCTCTACCCGCTGCTCGACCGTCCCTCTGTCTGGGAATTATGGCCGCGTCGTTTACGGTTGGAAATTACCTCCGGAATATAGAGTTCGAACGTCGAGCACACGTTCATGGCGGTTAATTCTAGGGATGTTGATCGATTGATCGAGTTGTTTAGCAGGATGTGGAAAGAGAGACGTTTTATTTCTGCTGACAACGATTTTCCATTCTAGGACTTCGGTCTGTAGCAACATGTTTACTTGTCCAATTTTATTGAAATGTTCTATACGGGTTTTAACTGAACTGAAAACAAAGTAATTCGTTTTACTAACTCAAAAGAAGTTTCAACTTGCCAGTATTTTCTTTTATTACACTCGGACCGTAAGCGCGTTTTGACAAACTTTGAAAAATCGCTTTGAAACAATGAAAAATGATTTTTTAGAAAGATGGTTTACCACCTCTGTTTCGGCGTTTCGGATGACGCACGTTGCCTCCCATTGTGCGATGCTTTCGAATCGCCGATAAGAAAATGTATGACTGGAATTTGAACGTCTCGCGAGCAATTTCCGAGTTTTCGGATGATGGAAGCGGAGCAGGTAATCTTTTACGGTCGTCCTGGCCCAGAAACACGAATCTACCGCCTGCTACCGCGAGCTATTTCTCCTGGGGAACGTAAACGGGGGCATCCTCTTTCAAAATACTCTTCGATTCTGAAGCACCATAGAACTCGAACAATCCTAACAAATAGACAATCTTTGATCTCGCTCTACATAATATATATTCAACTGTCCTTTAGTATTCGACCTATTCATTATAATTCGAAATCCGGATTGAGATCCGGATCCGATAATTAGGACTAAGGTTCTTACTATCAGGAAATCCGATTTCGGATATTCGGATCCGGATTGAGGTTTTGAATAATTACGAATAACCCGAGTAAAAGCTCTATTTCGAAGCTTGAAGCGCAGGATGATTCGAAAAATGATTTAAAAATTCATTATACGCGGTAAAATGATTAAACATGATACAATTTCATACTTTACTTTTATAAGAACTCCTGAACTTATTTGCTTCGTGAACAACAAACAGTAAATGTCCGTCCGCTGATCAGTCAAGCGATCTGCTTCTGATCGTAAAAGAAACATACTAGTCCGAAGAAACCTTGAACCCCTGCTAGAACGTCGAATAGCAGCTGATCTATCACTGTAGCAAGCCGCAATTGATATATATGTACATCTATTGTCCATAAGGAAAGAACAAACATAGCTTTATCCGAGAGGGAATAAAGTCAGAGTCATGGGAGGAGAAGTCGGAGGATGTGTGGTATGTTCGTTACTGTAGCAAACAGAAATTGGGGAGCGGAGACCAATTCCGGGCGAGGTTATTATTCTGCCAACATGCTCTCCCCAAGGAGAGCTGATGGATACGAACAGAAGATTCGTAAAAAACCGATGGGAAGGGTGGCGGGGTCGCGGTGAAAACGTCGCGTACGACGTCCCAACGGGACGGGGACATCCAGTCGTATTAAGTCGCGTCGTGACAATACAGCCGACGTCCCCCTTCCTTCTTCTTCCCGTCCCGCCACTTCTGGGAATTACGCGCAGGTAAATTATTTAGAATTCCGTGAGGAAGCCACTCGAGATGAGCTGACCAGGCCCCGGTGCGTCGAGTGGGGACAGGTGTCACCAGTGGACGTTGCGCGGAGAGTGCTTGACATCTTTCGAGTCCCGGCCAACTTCCGGGATGGCTGCGAGCTGGCATTTACGGCGCTGTCGAGATTTACGCCGACCGTTGCGGACGGAAAAACGCGCGCCACGTACCGCCAGATTCTGCCCCAGGTTCTGCCCGAAATCGAATCAAACCCCGTACGTAAAAAGCCCCGAACCCGCTGAGAGCTCGAGCATCCACTCGAGACTAATTCTTTCATCACCGGTCCAATATTGATGCATCGATCGCCAAACTAGGAAAACAAGGCTGAGCACCGGGGCCATATTTTTACTCTTGATCCATCGTATTTTTTTAACTACGACACACTATATAAAAAATTCTAAAAAATTAGTAGCAATGCTTTCAACAACACAGCTCGTTACTGAATTTTTATATTTTTAATCAGGATGAGACACAACTAATTTTATGCTTGCGGATTTAAAAAAAAAATAAGAGACGAATGAAGTTAGAAAGACGAGTATCGGATGGAATATGTTCGGTATTAGCCGGAGGTTTGAAGATTCATTGTTTCTCGAAGAAAGTAACGCGGCGTCGCGTCGGTCGAGCTCAGCGAAAACTCGGTAACAAGGATGAATAATTCGAAGTGGAGCCATCGCGGCAGGATCGATATCATCCGATTACGACTTCGTAATGCGCATTAAAGGGCCACAGCTCGACCGGGGGCGTTTCGCTCGCTATATAGCCAAGGTGCACATAAAACCCGGCCGATCAAATTTAACGACAATATTTTCCTGGAATTGCTAATGAGAAAAACGCGATATCCTGTTACGGGTGGATGACGGCGCAACGTAGTGGTCGGTTTACGAGGAAACTTGATCGGCGATGCTTCACTCCTCGTCGCGGCCCGAAGAGGCTGCGCCGAGAGCCATTTTGCTTCGGAAGTCGACCGAGCCCATCGAAAATTCGATGAGCCGCGCAGTATCGGTTGAACAAAGTTCCCGGTAATGTTTTCAGGCTTCAGACTTTCGAATCTGTGACATGGAATTTCGCTGCTACGTCAGCAACGAAACTATACGACATCGGTCGATGTCACCTTCAAGAATGCGTAATCGAAAATATAGGTTTCCACAGAAAGTTTGAATTGTGATCTCTATAGAGCCTTTCAAGGTTACTGCAAAGTCAAATGAATGCAATGATCATGTACTCTCCTCTATATACTATAACTTTCGTTTGAAATATTTCTTATATGCATGTATGTAGTATACTGTGCAGTACACGGTAAACAATTCTGGAAAATCAGAGCTGTAGATGTGAACAGAGGGCGCCGCGAACGCAGAGAGAAGACACAGCAACAGCTTTCTGTATACTTACCATGTATGTCGACGCGAACGGACGCGGTGAGCGGGTCGGACATGTCGTTGTTGATTGCGTTGCAGGTGAGCACGGTGCGAACGTCGTCCCGTCCTAAATTATTGATAACGAGCTCGCTACGCCTGACGCCCTCCCGCAAGGTCATGGTTTTGTCGCTGACGAGCGTGTCGTTGTGGTGCCAGGACACCATCGGGGCTGGTTTACCTGCGGAAATGCATCAATCGCACCTCTGATTTCAACTCTGAGAGAACGCGTCCGCCCCGGGGAGCAAGAAAACCATCGTCACGAACACGACAATACGCCGGAAAAAATCGGAAGCTCGACGTCGAGTCCTCGGAATCCGGTGCTCGAGCGGATTCACTGTGTTTCTCTCTTTTTTTTCATTGAAACTTCTTTTTTCCTCTTCTCTCCCCCCTTACCCTCGTCGACCGCGCATTCGTTAAATTCTCTTTCAGCGAGAGCGCGGAACATTAATTCTTTCGATTTTTCACCGATCCCTCTGACCCGTTTTTCGACGCGAGGAACGAAAGGCTTCGGCGCCATCCACGGGGATGAATAATATTGCGCGGATTGATGGAATATGTAAGTATTCCCGCGACAGGGAAATTTCAAATGGACCGAAAGACTCGCTTACAATGGACGGATTTCACCATCGCGCTATATGTAGTTCGTAGGCTCTGATCTAATGGAACCGGATATGTGGGTCGGCGATAGCCGGATAAGATAATACTTGATCATATCATTGGTTCGTGTACGCCCGACGGAGGAACACCAATATTTCCATTTTTTCCACGCGACCGTTAAAACCCCGTTTACATTAGGCAACTTTTAATTGAGAGACTCGGTTGATCGACCAACGTTGTCCGTGTAATCACTGTCAACCACATTGAAACTTTTGATCGTTGAACATGATTAGCGGTTTGCAATTATCAAAGAAAATGTCAGTACGAGCAATTTACGATTTAATATCTTTCTAGGCACTGCACTAGTTATAATTAAACCAGAAAATGGCGGACGACGATGTCATAATGTAAACTTGAGGTTAGTCGACTCAATCGCCCAACCGAAATCGACGAACGGGCTGCTTTCGGTTGAACGATCAGAAGTCGTTTCAATTTGGTTGACGCTGCGGTTACATGGACGACTTTGGTCGATCAACTCATTGTCAGTCGTTCGACCAAAAGTTGCCTAATGCAGATGGAGTTTTAACGAGCCGTATCGACTGTTTGGTTAGCAGAGTGTCGTCTTGCGTTTCATCGGTAAAGAATCGATTATGTGCATTCCGAAAATTTCGGTAGAAAATTGCAGTTTTAAATTATTCATAATCTTTCTACCGCGTTCAACTTTACCTTCTGATTTTCCTGGTAAATGCATAAAATGTGCAGTCAAAACGGCATGTAACAAGAGTACAAACGGGAATATAGTCAAACAGAGAAGCGGCAGAGATAACAATTAGAGCGATACTGTTCACCGTAAGCGAGTCTTCGATGATCCAGGAGAGCTCGACTGGTTTTTGGAATTGCTTCGGGGCGACGGGTGTTCCGGAAACGCTCGCGGCCAGACTACGGAAACGGAAACACGGGAAATGTAATATTACATGGTACTCACCGCCGTACACGTCGCAGTATACCCGCAGAGTGTCGCCCTCCTTGTACGGGCCCACCATCTTGTCCCGTACGACATCGGAGTCATCGTGGATCACGATTCTGCGCGGCGGAACTGGAACACGGAAGAAACGACGCGATTACCGGCTGGGAATCACTCGTAAACAGGTCTCGTGTGCCTGTCCCCGTCGCTTTTACGAGCACTCGTGTTCATTGATTTTCTTTCAACAATATCTGTTAGGTTCCGCCATCCTCCAATCATTCTCCCGCGCTTTATACGCTGTTTAAGCACCCGCGAATACGTTCCCCGCTGCTGCTTGTTTTTGAGATATACATCAAAGTTATATGTATATAAAAATTATATAAAAGCTTGCCGCATGATCCAGGCAATACAAAAACGTGAAAGTGAAAATATATTATGTTTGCTTGATGAAGACATTAGTTTAAAATAAAACACTTCACATTACATGCGATGCAGTTCTCGAATATTCTGAGCCAGCATGGGCGATACATCACTCGAAGTTCCCGGCCGATTAAGCTGCTGGCCGGCACATGTGCCCGCGGTTCGATCCTCTAATCCTCGCGATCGACTTCCGGCTAATTACTCGGAGTGACGATTCTTATCGTGTTCGCGGAACGAAGAAGAGTTCGCGGGAGAGGGAGAGGAAGAGGAAGAGGAAGAGGAATAGGAAGAAGAAGAAGAAGCAGAAGAAGAGGCGAGGAAGAAATTTGGAAGAGGACGGTCTGAATACCTTTTCAGAGGCTCCATTGAAAACGGCGCGATTGCGAGGTACGGTGGTCCTAAGAGTCCGGGGGCCGCGTGTCCCCGTCAAGACGGAAGCCGTCGACGATAACGCGAAATTGGTATTGGAAGATCGTGGCTCGGATACCGCGACAGCATTAAATTGGAATCTGAAATCGATACGGCTGCGCATCGGGCCGCGAGCAAGCCTCTGCATAGGAAACGATCGGACGACACTGTCTGCGGTACCTGTAATTGAAGAATTACCGTCGCCGGGGACGTTTTCCTTCGTCCGACGTCGCTTCCGGTGGCGGATGCCACGACCACACACGGACAAATGGCGCCCGGACACCCGCCATTTGTCGGTATTAGCTTTCCCAGTATTTCCGGTATCACGGTCCTTCGTGTAATACATTGTGGCAGCTGCGACTGCCATTATACCCCCTCCCCTCCGCCACTTGTTACCGGCAGGATTTCTTTAAGCACTTATCTTGCGGCTTTCGCCATTCTACCCCAAGCCGGTTCTTCCTTCTACCCTCTCCTTTCCGAACATTTTCCAGATTTCTTTTCGGATCGCCGAGAAAGACGAGAATTTTATTTCTGCTCCTTGCTCGACCGAGGAACTTTTGCCATTGTACTGCTCGCGGTAGAAAGCATTTCTGTAGATTAAAAATGAGATGTGACGTATGTTGCTAAAGAAATACAGTAAGGACCTCTGAAGTGTAAACTTCCGCGGAAACCGAAGAACCATTTCAAGTTGTCGGAATCCATTTTGAGCCTCCTGTGTGTCGATGTTGTATTCAACCAGTTAGATCTTTTCGACTGCACAAGTTTAATAAAGTAACGGACGGTATTCTTTTGTTTGAGAAACATAAAGTACCGAGTTGTTCAGCGGTACGTGTCCATTACGAAAAATTATTAACGCTTGGAGTACTTTTAATGTTGCGACCGAGGAGGAGGATGATGGTAAATGTTGTTGGAAAATTTTCTGAGCGTCTAGAGATGATTGAACGCTTCCTTGCATCGGCGTTCGACTTCTCTGTTATGTACTTCGTAAAGGACAAACGTATTCATCTCTATTATTGATGCGAAGACATCATTGTATTTGCCTGCACCACTGTAATACGTTCGAAATATTGATTTCGTTGGAATGCGCTAGCTCGTTCGAGTAAAAACTAATTAGTTTTTTCAGGGCGATAATTGACAGAGTCCACGTCAGCTTATGACGCCAATCGAAAAGCAATCAGAATCGAAAAAGTAAATTTAAAAGAGTTCTGCGATCAACAGAGCGAAATGTGTTCCTCATAATATCCACAGGTTAAACGTTACTTTAATACTCCGTTTAATATACGGATCCTGCTGCTTTGATACCAGACGCGAATTGAATCCTTAATATCTGTATCCGAGTTTAGACTTTAGAGTGAACGATGTTACGCCCTCGGGGAGAGTGCTTAGGGGCTACCGGAAATAGTAATACAAGCGATCCAACGAGTTTCCTCCAAATTACATCGAACAGATCTACGAAAAGCGAATCAGAATTTGCTTTTTCTAAACGTGTTAAAAATCTGTTGCAAATTGTACATCCTTTTTATTTACAATAGTACAAGAGTAACGAAGAAGATTGGTGTGTTTCTTTTGCTAACCGATTGCTTATGGTCCGCGATAGTGTGCTAGAATTAGGAAGATCGATTAGCCGTTCCGTGTAGCTTAGACTATTTGAACTGTATCAGTGGTGTTCCACCTACAATCGTGTGCTGCCCAGCAAGCCAATATTTGATTGTTTGAGTTGAGCCGAAGAGTACGGGATTTGCATAATCGCGGCGATAATCTCGCTACCTCTTCTTTCACGTTTCCGTTCCACTCGCTAACTTTATCACGAGATTGTAATACAAATCATTACCGACTCGTCGATATCCTCCCAGCGGGTGGTCAACAAAATTTGTCGATTAGCATCGATAACCCCGCCCGACCTATTTCAAACACAATCGAGTATCTCCTAATTAGTATCTCTCGAAACGAGGGTAAAGAGCAATCGACGTACATTAATATCGAGAGATGATCGATGTAATTGGAGTCGCTCAAGATCTCGTTACACCGATTTCTTCGGCGCGATGTCAATTTGCAGTCGTTTCGCTCGAGGAATGATTGTTCTCGTCGACTACCGCGAGAGCTTTCCATACCCCGTGTATACTCATCGTTTCACACTCCAGTAATTTATTTCTGTTCCCAATTAATTCACGTCCGCGGCTCGGGGGCTCGAACTAAACTTCCGGCGAATTTAAATACCGTTTGGTCTGTATTAGCAGCGACTTTGCCGGAAATTAATCAGCCACATAACTTATTCAACTTAGCCGGGTAAGTTTGCACAAAATTACCGTTTATTCGAACTCAGACACACGTCGAATTACTTTCCAAGGAACCGAGCCGGTTACTCTTTAACTTGCGGCATCAATTAATCCAAGAACAAAGTCGAGGGGAATTGCTACCATCTTATCCCGATCGGAAACGATGGGGATCGTTCAAACAACGATTCTGATTCCGGGAGTTGAGACTTTCACGTATTTTAAAATATAATTGAAAAGTGATGGTTTTAATGGGATTCCTTTGAGAATCCTCCAGATGTGCCACGTAGATGGCAGCTATCTCTGGGTAGATGGGTGATGCAATAGATTCTAATTCTGATGGGCATTGGTCACCGGTGATTTCCACTTCGCTTTCGGTCGGCGTATACGGGAGCTTACCTCAGAATTGCGTCGAATTTGCTTCGCATGAATCACGGATCAAACCGATTTCCAGGCTCGTTCCAAGCGAGTTAGGTGTACACGCCGCGGCAACAATGCCACGCGAAAAATCCTCTCGCCGCGGGCAGGACGTTTATAACTGCCAGCTCGAATTTCTTACACCTTCGGCATCGGTTGCGCCGGAAATCGATATTCGTTTACGGTTTCCGCTCGTGCGCTCCTATCCAGCCACCCTAGCTCTCTCCTCCTCTCTCTCTGTTCCCTCTCCCCTTTCTCTCTTTGTGTGTGTATGTGTGTACGAATTTTCAAAGAGCCGGGGCTCGTTCAGGATTTTTGCCGATGCCGCATCGATGAATACCGTGATCCAATTCGCTTCTGGCTCCGGTGTTTCGATCCCGAACGCGTTCCACTTTTCCGTTCCGCCGTTGCCGCGTATTTCCCGTCGCTTTCTTGCGAATCCCACACGCCGAACCGTCCATTCGTTTATTTAACTCGTCGGAGGAAACACGTTCGTTAATTCCGACCGGGGTGGATCCGTCTCCGGCGACAGATATTACCGCGTTCGCCTAACGGACCCTGTTAACCGTGTCTCATGCTTGCGCTGAGGTATCGTGATCCGCGCGATCCACGTTTCTCCTGCATCATCCAATTCGTCCCCCCCCCCCCTTATTTCGAGACCTCTGTTCACGAAACGGGAAATGAATTTCTGCCGACGTCGCGAACCGTCAGACGAATTACCGCGACGCGACTCGCACATTTGATCCCGCAAGTATTACGCATACGAATTCATTCCTTCATGCCCTTCCTTCATGAATTTTGAATAATCTCCATTAGGTTCTGCACGCTTGCCGTGTCTCGAAACCCTCTCGTATAGATTGAAACGCGCTGCCGCGCATCAACATTTAGGTTTCGAAATATCAGTTTCAGTTTCGGCCTCCGCGCCACTGATTCTTCCAAGTTTGTTGCGCGATAACAACGTTGCAAATCTTGCTTCAGAGCGCAGGATTGTTATCTAATTGCAGCGTTACTGTCTGTAAAGGTATTTTGTGCGTTTGTAACAGAGAGAAATTAGCAAAGATAGTAGAACAAAAATTGTACAAAATCTAAATAAATAGAGCCTTGTCATTTTTGTAAGCTAAAACGTTTTGATCGCTTTTAGTGCTCGGTAGGCTTAGTGTTAAAGAATATACATATAACAAAATTGTTATTGTGACGGAAGAACACGTCTTGTATGAAGCCTTAATAAAAGGAGTACATTAAGCGTGTCTCGCGGTACTCCCAACGCGATTCTTATTAAAGATGCAACAAACATGATTATACTTTTAAAGAAGCCGGACAGAATTCACCGAAATTTCGTTTTATCTTTGATTTGCTAAAAGCATTGACGAAAGGACAAACATTTCCTTTGTTTTCTTCTTTCTCTTTTGAAACTGTGCACAGGTTGACAGAAATTTGCGCGGTCTGGTTATTAGATTTACTCTTCAGCGAGTGTTGTGTACCTCGTGGGATCTCTCCGCTGGATATCAGGGTGGAAGGTGGTGGATGTATCGTAGCTCTCCGGTCTCCATTTTATCCGGAACAGGTATGAATGTAATCTACAAAGTGACCCAGATATTCCTGAATCTAATTCGGACCTGGATGTTCCAGCAGATCCATCGTCCTGGCTAATTCCTGCTGACATAGAGCTAACCGAGCACGTGGTGCGCTCAAATTGGCATGTTTACTGCCATCAATCTATTCGCTGCCTTCAGCCGCGTCACGGCTGCGCTAACAAACATTCGAAAAACTTCGCTTATCGTCACTTATCCTACTTTCACATGAATCGTAGTACTATTCGTAGCTTGTAAAAATCATATTAATCGTATAAAAATTTAGCAAATAGTGTACTACCAGTTATTAAATTTTTAGCGGCGTGAGGCGGGAACCGCGGCAAACGAGCATCGACAGGAATTTTTTCTGTAAAACGCCTCGAAGACAGCAGCTGACTCAGATGAGCTCTGAGGTGTTGGGAGCTGTCTCGTTCGCTGTTAGCCGTCGTTTCCTCATCACCACGGCGATATCTCATTAGAATAATTGCTTCGGCTGCTCGCGGTTCCAGCCTGGTTTTCCGGCCGAGCGGGATCACGTATCGCTTCTGCCGCAAGCTTCCGAGTGAGTTCGCCGTTTAGCCCGCGGCGCTCGTTCGCGGAAGAAAAATCGCATAGCTGGAATACCTTTGCGAATGCGGCACCGGTAATATTTGCCCGTCTACAGTGTATACACGTCCGGTACACAGGGGGCTTTGGCCGAATACGTGCCGCGGCGCAGCGCGGCGCAGCGCGGCGCTGCGATGCATGCGCATACTGTCGGATACACAATAGATATAATCCGAGAACCGGTTGCCGGCGAACAAAACGACCGAACCCCGTTCAATCGCAAAGCTTGTTCTATCTTCGTGCGCCTCTGGATTTCTCGTCGAATGTCCATCTTCTCGAGAACCTCTACCCGCTTGTTCATCTTGCCACGTCGGAGTTTTGGTTTTATCCTCGCCAGAACGCATTCTGAACAGCAATTTAGTGTATTTATCGGTGTGTCCGATTTTTCGAATATTTTTTCGATTATTCTATAATTTTTGGACGGATTAATGTCGATGAAAAAGTGCAATAATCAGAGGGCAAAGTATCCACAAATCTCGGTGATTCCATTGAAACTCGTCGTCCGCATTTGCATAGCTTTTAGCGGGCCGATAAACCAATAAAGATAAAATATTATCCAATCGGTTGCGCCGCGTACCATTGGTAAAAGTGAAAGGAAGCTGTTTAATAAGTGCGGGTCCATCAATTACCAGAAACACCGGTAATATTTCGAGTATCCCGGGTTGGCCGGTTGACATGCTCTTTCATCCGAAATCCGTGAGATCAATACATTTTCGTACGTTTCTCCAAATACTCGAACGTGATCAGAATTTCTTGTATCCCGTGGCAAAAAAGCACACGCGCGAGGATTGCGAGATCAATGGCGATATCGATGCCCGGCGCGTTTTATGAATAAATTAATTTCAGCCGCGACGCGTCGCGTCGTTCTTCGTGTTACGGATTATCGATAAAATACAAATCCGGCCTGCCTCCCCTCCTCTCTCCCTTTCTCCCTCTCTCCCTCCCTCTTCTCTGACCCATGAAAATCTGCGGCACAATATCTACGCCGGATTTGCGTAGCAGCATTACTGTCAATAAATTGGTATAGAGAACTTTATCGACCTAATCGAAGCGCTTCGAGCAAAATATCGATTTTTTAATCTCTTAACTAGACGACTCTTCAAACATGAATTGCCATAAGTAGATTGCGGATTTTCATGCAAAATGAAATTTTTTTACGTTAATTGTAAACTAAATGGCAATGTACTTCTTCTTTTAATAATTTTAATAAGACGAAAGCAGTATAACAGCTTTCTTGAAATTGCGATGATGAGTGCTTGTTGAGGAGGTAAACAGCTAATCAATGGGCAACCGTAAGTGATTAAACCGCCCGGGTCTCGAGTCTAATTTATTTCGCGGTTCACGCGGCCCAGCCGGGAATCTTCCAAAATTGTTTGTCGGACAACGCACTCAATCGAAATTCGTTACGTCAAAGGATGCATTCAGGTTGCTTTTCATACTTTGAAGATACGTTCGCGTTCGGTCCATTCACATCCGTGTTTCGGATCAGCGGAAAATAAAAGCTCTCCTCGTATTCAGAGGCGAAGTATCACGTAAACAAAATTTTCTGGAATTTCGTTCATGCTCGTTTTATTCATTCCATTCTTATTTATTCACTGCCATCTTTGTTATGGGTCTTTTAGAAGTGTTTACGGGAAACGTGTATCGAATGTAAACATGTTTCAGAATGTATTGCGTGCTAATGGATTCGAATACAAATAGAAGGGAAAATCAGTACTTTTGGTACATGGCTGTATACTGGGTGGACCACGAAGTTCTGTTGAAGAAATTAATAATACACTGCGGAATTTTCGTGTGTATCCGATGGAACCGGATGTCTTGCTGTCACGTTTGACTCGGTATCGAAGATAAGTGGTGTAAGAGTGCCTTCGAGAAACAAAGAGAAGGTAAAGGTGAAGGTATGTGAAGAATTTCGTGGGAGAGCGAAAATCCTTGGTGGATCTTGCTCATCGTAATTTTCTGTTAACCCCGGCGTCAATTAAAATCGGGCCTGTCTCGGGCTCAGCCACGATTCCCTCCGGTTGGAGTACATTCTCCTTCCGGTGGTGGTAAGGAGAGGGAGGAAGCACTCGACGGAATTTACACCATCGCGTTGAATTAACTTCACCCCGCTGCGAAGCCCAAAGAACGCCGGGTTCCCGCACCGACGTCCCATTTCACTGAGAATTCGTTCACACCCTATTTCCCTTTCACGATGGAAGAATCCACGACGTCTCGTCCGACGTCTGAACCAACAAGAACGACGAGGTCTTGCCCCCTCTATCAAGACCCTTCCGGATCGGCCCTATTTTTAAAGCCAAGATAAGAACGCCCGGGAAAAGTGTCTCAAACATCTCGAATCCCCCAGCATGCTTCATCGCTGCTCGAATGTCTCCTACATCCTCTTTCTCCAAACATATCAACGCTATTCTTCGTATTTGTTCAACCGAAGGTACCGCAATATCAACACATTATTGCAATTGTTTAATCATTTTCTTATATTCTACGATCCATTGTTCAAAGACTCCTTGGCGATTCTGTCTGAAAAAGAAAATCAACATACACATCATTCACTATGTTAAACAGTAAGATAAATATATCTAGTCTACAGGATCGAATATGAAAATTGATTTTTATCGATTAGAATTTTTGTGGAAATTTAAAAATGGTTTTTCTTTATTGTCTGACCAGATGCACCCTAAATTATAACTTCGGACATAATATTCATCACCGTCGCAATAAATACTGACTGGTTCTACTTAATCGTCTGAGCACGATTCTATTCTACTTATCTAACGCGCACGAGTTCCTGCCTGGTTAGTTGCCGTCCTATTTCACTTGCTCAGCTTGGCACTCCTGCACTTAATTAGCTAGACGCTCTAAGATTATATTTATTTCACCGGTCTCGCTGTGTTAGTGTGTTTAATTACGGTACCATTCTACTTGCTCAAACAGTGATCTCCAGATTGAGCCCCTGACAAGACAATTTGATCAAGTGATTTCACGGAACAATGGATGTGTAACACCTTGATTGCCGTGCGATTCTGTGTCCAAAATAATTTTATATCCATCTATGTTCGTAAACGGTTTCGTTGTGAAATCAAACTATCTAAATTATTAGCCACTCTTTTTAAAAGATATACCTAAAGAATTACAGAATTAATCTCAATTATCGTAAATTAAAAACATTAATATCGGTTCCGTAAACCTATCATTCATTAATAACTTGCTCAATAATTCTTTATGCCCCCGCGCGGATTTCGGGATTAAATCCGAGAATAAGTTCAGCCAATATTTGCGGCCGCACAAACGAACATGAACGGTTCTCCGAACAACGAGCTGGAACAATTATTTGGAGATAATTTTCTGCCTGTTCAGGCGGAAAGGAAGCTTCCATTTGAAACAATTTACGAGCAGACTGGATCGGATCCTGCCGGATGTTTCCGACATTGTTTATAGAAGCGACGCAATCGTCGGTCCAATCCATTTCCTGGAGATGAAAGACTCGAGGTCCAATGACTCGGTCAATTTTTCTCTTCCCGCTACTTATCGATTCTTTTTTCTTTTTTCGTTTTTTGTCGGTGAATTCGCTTTGACAGCAGAAAAATATACTCGTCGCCGGCGATGACCTTCCCAAGGATTGGACACAACTCCCGCATTCAGAGGCTCGTAGGTGTCTTCGTTCTTTCTTCGCCGCCGCGATAAGATTGTCCCAGCGTGTTGGGAGACCCACTTTTCGATGGCTGCCTCGGCTCGGGATAGGGGGGCGGGTTCGGGATTCTCATCCGTGAAAGGAATACGGGCCGGATTCGCGTGTAATAGAATTCCCGTGGAAAAGTGGTCGCCGACCGCTCGGAGGCCGGCCAAAGCCCCGCGTCCTCTTTCCCTTTTTCGCAGAGGCCGCGTTCGATATACTTTTATTGATTAAGATTAAACGGGGAAAACGTTGATGCGCTGTATCGTCCGCGAATTAACCATCTGTCCGCTGCCTCTCTGATCTGCAGCATCGTTTCAGGGGGAAACGCGAACCCTTTGAGTCGCCGGACTCCTGCAACCAGTGGTCTGGAAACTCGTGTTCCGTGGACAAAGTCGAAACAACTTTACCTCGACTTTTCCCAGACTAACTTATTCTCGGCGATGAAGTTCGGCCACTTACAGTG
Source organism: Lasioglossum marginatum (assembly GCA_028455795.1). Classification (NCBI taxonomy): domain Eukaryota; kingdom Metazoa; phylum Arthropoda; class Insecta; order Hymenoptera; family Halictidae; genus Lasioglossum; species Lasioglossum marginatum. The sequence continues at coordinate 657,509 of CM052270.1, forward strand.
CATTGTGCCGGCCGCGACGCGACGCGCGACGCCTCGCTTTGCAATTTCATTCCAATGCTTCGGATTGAAACAGAGCACGGTAAAAATTGATTATAGAGACGCGAGGAAACCAGAAATTTTTCACTTTTTTAAATATAATCCTGTAGATTTTGACGAGATCAAAACTTGAAGTTTAACCAAATGTAACATATAACGTTATACTAGACATCTATTAAATTATTCTAATTGTTGTAATCACAGGTTGGTAGGAAAACGGATGTACAAGAGCTTAAACGAGGAAGTTAATCGGCTGTCCTGTCGATATCATAGTCGGAGATACATCTTCCAGAATCGTCCAGAGATCTCATTTGAAGGTTTTCATAAAATCCCGAGCGTTCCCTCGAGGTTTCTCATTTTCTCCCGTGTCGGGAATCACGTTTTCGACTTAGCACGATCGCATTCAAGTCCGTGGAATGAAATCGCGTGCGAGTGTGTTTCTCAGGGAATTTTCCTTCGAAGCAAAATGTCGGCCGCGCCTGTTCTCTCCTCCCAAGGCGGAACGTAAATGCTTGTTGCTGATGCTTATTTATTATCGTCAATGTTACCCGTCGCGATTACTTCCGAGAGAGATTACAAAGCGCAGCTCCGGAACGTTCTTTTGCCCCCTGGTGCTTCTATTATTATACTACACGACGACGCCTGCCAAGAAAAGCAGACGGATAATAAATGCTGTACTCTCTTCTGTACTGTCTTCTTATGTACCGTCTTGATTATGCGCGTTGATCGTCTCGTTGATTAGTCAACCTATAAGCTAATCATTACTTATGCATATATTGATGTAAACAATTATTATTTTGCCTAACACATCGAATTGATGTTGCTGATTATAATGAACGCTCAGCGAGATTTAAATGAAAAAGCGAGAGAAATACTGCGGTTGTTAATGTTTTTTCTCCGAGATGTAATCATGTCAGATGTGCGTGATCCAAAAATGCTAATCGTAACAATCGGGCTCGAATTGTTTCATGAATAATTAACACTGTGAAACAATTGAATATGAAGCAGGCTGCACGAACATGGACCGGACGTACTGCACAACTATTCATATATCATTCGTATTAATCACAATGCTACTTCTAGTATCATTGTGCTGTCGGCATTGTACTCATCCTTCCGTCTCGTTTTTATTGTATACCCACCCGATGTACAAAGGCTACCTAATTTAATATTTTACCCCGAAAGTTTCATACACGAACCTTTAGTACGCGTTTCGGTTTAAATTATCCGGAGGGGCGTCGGTATCATCCATTTGAAATTGAGTTACAAAATGAAAGGGAATTATTTGAAGCTGGATATGTACTCGTATATACTTTTTGGAGTTGCGGTACGTTCGCATTGGAAGCCGTGGTAGTCGACCGTAAATAAGACAGCGAGTGTCTCGCTCAACCGGAGCGGGGTTCGAGGGTGGCTGGTAGAAGCTGACAAAAGAAATTCATGCAATTTTTCACAAAGATGAGTTTCGTTTAAAACAGTGGAAAAACCCAAACAATTAAAAAAGATTGCAGTTCTATTTTCAACTTGTTTGCGTGCAAGGAGAAATGGAAACGCATCATTGAATGAAATTACAAAACATGGAGGCTAGTTAGTTGGCTTCGACAAGAGGATTACTGAAATTAAACAAGATATTGGCTGCTAAATACCGGCAACTTTCCGAAAATCGGAAAGCGTGCTAATGCTTTTCGGAGTTGCTGCGGGATCGCATTCGAAGTCGTGGTAGCCGACCGTAAATAACATAGTGAGTGTTATTTCTTGCTTAACCGGGGCGGGGTTCGAGGGTGGCTGGTAGAAGCCAACAAAGCAACCCGGCTTAATATTTGACGGGGAACACGGCGGGCGGCGTGTGCACGTCGTATCGTGGCTGCGGATATGCAAATCGGGCACGGTGTTGCGTAATAGAACGCCGAGTTTGAGCGATAAGTCTCATAACCAATCAGCCGGATTAGATTAATCCCTCCTTCGGTATCGTTTAAGTAAATCCAGCGGCCCGCGATGAATTGGATTTCGCAGCCCGGGTCCTGATTCGCCCGGATCAGCCGCGAGAAGTCGATTCTCGCAACCGGCACGCCACGGAATCCATCCAACCGTCTACGGCCCTGTGTTCGTACGTGTATAATTTGATCGAATCGACCACCACCCTCACGCGAACCCTAATCGATTCGATGACAGGACCTCGGCCCTTTTGCGACGATCAAAACGGTTTCCGGATCTTTTAATTTCTCTCTTCGCTCCGATTCTGGATATTCGAGGACAGAGGATGTTCTAGAATATTTTTAGCGTAAATCTGAAAGATATTCAAGGTGTCCCATCTGAAGTTTCGCACAGAATTATTTTTATTTTATGTAGCATATCCCGAGACTGATATCCCGAGTTCAATGACCTATAACGCTTTCGTTTTCCAAGGTCATTCAATTGTCTAAAAATAAAAAACAAGAGAGATTTTCAAAGTGTACGAGATTGTTTTTGGTATTACCCTTTATACAATACTTTGATGGAAGAGTACCCATAGAAGATTATGTGCGACCTCGTTTTACAATAAGTACCGAATTGTTTGAAAAAACGGTGTTCACTTGAAACTAGGTGGAAGAAGTATCATTTAAAAGCAGTCTAACGCGTTAATGAGTTCGTTGGAGGTCCTGCCAGTTGCACTGGAAATTGTTGCTCTGGATTTATCGTCGGGTTCTAAGCGAGGACATTACGCACAGCTAATGTCGCAAGTGTTGATTACGTTCCATTAGTTTCGCACCAAAATGGAAACGCTCGACAATCTCAAATTTCGTTTCGACATCCCGATAATAACCTGTGTCGACAATCTAAATTGAATCAAATAACGATAAAATATGTAACGCTAAAATAGCTGGGATGTTCCAGTCGGGCAAGGGCGTGATATTTAATCTGTTCGAGTGCAATCTGATTTCCAAATGGAACACATTAAACCGGGAACACGATGACCGTGGTTCCGAAATCACTATATCGATCCTCTTGGTTCACGCGAAATATTCTACTATCCGAAAGTACAAGTAGGCAAATGAAAACGGCGTACAGTTAGCCGCAAAAGCTCAACGTTCTGTTCCAAATGTTTGGAATACTGTAGGCGCAGCCAGGCTTTTGTGGCGAACTTCAACGTTAAATGTAGCACCAACTATTAAAACTAGCTACTGTTAGTTGGTAACCGTTACCATTTAAAAATGACAACTTTGAATTGATTCAGATACTTTAATAAGTAGAATACTGAATGCTGTCATTTCAACTGACTGAGAACTGTCCTCGAAGGAACCCTGACCAGCTCACGGCTGAAATTAGAACGATGAGGGAATCTTATTTGTCGAGGCTCCTTTAAAAATTGTTTGCCCGAAGTTCGGGAAGTTTCGAGTAGTTCCCATATATAGCCCGGGCTAGCATCGAGACGACTCTGTACCCGGTGAAAACGCTTCGAACTTTAAGGAAAATTGCTTTTTCTTCGTCCGAAGCGGCCCGCTCCGCGGAGATTGACTGAAAGTTGTTTACAGTTTATCGCTCGGCCAAGAGGCCGGGACGACGGTAAACGTATCGGATGGATCAAAACAGGAAGTGCGACTTCCTTAATATCGTCGGATAATAGAGCAGCCCCGGCGAAATCATTATTACAAATTTTAAATTCCGCGGACGGCCTCGCTGTTCGGTTTTATCGATCAATCATTGAACGTGCCAAGAGACTTTCGTTGAAGAATTGATCGAGACTTAAATCGAGTAACTTGTTACGAAATTCTCGTACGCGGTGCGCCGAACAAAATTTCGAAGAATTTGTGTAAAAATAGCCTCGAGAATCAGAACAGCCTCCCGAAGAACCGAGCGAAATATCTTTGGTTATATGTTCCTCGTCGACGACGTCTGCGCATAGTTAGAATTTCGACGATAATACCGTTGTCGGAACGCTCGGAGCGCCCGGGAATGCGTGCAGATCCTATTCGAAGTTCACATAAGACCAGTCAATAAGAGTAAAGTCCTGTGACAAAGGAACCGCGATAGGATTGGAGGTTAAAGGTGTCTTTGCGCGAACGACACACAAAGGTATTTACCTATTTCTACGGTGTACGTGTGCTTCTGACGGGGACTTAATACTCACGGCCTTATTGTAACAAAGCAGCATTGTTGTCTGCCAGCGCCGAGTTTCTCCGAGACATCTTTTATACATGCCCACGGAGAAGATGCTCCCGCATTCGAACTTCACTTCTCATTTTTGTACGTTTCGCGTGCTGTGCATGCGCCGCGACGCCGCGCCGACCAACAAGATATTCAAATTTTAAAGAGATTTTTCAAAAAACTCCACAAACAACGCGATAGAAAGTGAAATGTGTCAGTGATTCAGACGCACGTCATTGTACTGCTCGCGCGGAATTTGTATGTTCCACAATTTTGCAATTTCTTTCGTACACCAGGAAACAAAGTTGCTGTCAATTTCTACAAATTTTTTATTCATATGAACAGTTTAAATTAGTCTTCAAGTTTTACTTTAGGGAATTGCCGAAGACAAAGAAATTCTAGTTACTTTAGGCGTGAAGTCTCATCTCGAATTTCATTGGTTTTCTGCAAATCCCCAATTTTTCCTGAGTTCCGGAGTACGCCCAAGGTACCTGTCGCAGAAGACGGCCCTGCGGGGGCTGATCGATCGATCCAGGCTCGCGATATTAGGAGCGGAATTCGCTGCGGAACTGTTTGTTTTACTGTGTGTTCGGAACGCGCAATAACCATGAAGTGCGAATTCGATGCCGGAGTGGCGTTGTAAAATGTTATCTGTTTACAATGCGGTCGCTTTTATCTAGCACGGGCCCGTCGCGTCAACGAGACGTTTCCACCGACAATCTGCGCAAAGCGCATGAAAAACCCGAGAGAGAATGGCTCTATCCAGTTTTTTCTCGTTTATTACCGAACGAGATCTTCTGGCCGCGTATCGAAGATTCGCTAATTTTCTATGGTTTCACCGGGGACCATATACATGTTGTTTGCTTTATTTTTTTACTGTTCTAGGCTTTCAAGAAATCTGAAAGAATTCTGGACACCTATTGAAGTGTCTATTTTAATATTGGAACGTGAAATGTTTAAAGCATTAACATTTAGCACTGTAACATTGAGTCAGACTCGAGGCGAAAATTTCGAACAGAAATATCAGAAAACATCAAGACGCGTCATTTTGACAGATAAAAAATGTTTATGTTCAGTCACGTCAAAAATTAGCCTGTACCCACCCTTGTTCTTTCGCTCTAGGCATAAATAACCCAAATTTGGCATCGTGCAGACGCGCGGCAGGGGATACGAATCCGGGAAGAACCCAGTTTTTCCTGTTCGTAAATATTTCATCAGCGCTATCATCGTTAAAATATTAAACGGCCGGTGGCTGCGTTTCGCCGGGAACAACGTAGCCGCATATTTCTATTTTGTTTCGCGTCGGATTTGTTGTTTTGTAGGAGAAGGAACGATAAATATGTTGCGGGTGATAGCTCGTTGGCAGGAGGAGCAGATCGATACGCGGTTAGGTAAGGGAAATGGGTCACGCTTTGGTCAGACAAGGGTGTATAATCCCGGTACATGGTCAGACAAGTGGAATAACTTGCTGTATGGTCAGATAAGTGGAATAACCTCCGTACACGGTCAAAATAAGTAGTATGAACCTGCTGTATATATAATAGCCAGGCATGTAACGGGACCTCGGTACATGGCCATGAAAAGTACCAGGATTCTGAAATATGTTCGCGGGAGCAGAATAACGCTGGCGTATAGTCAGATAGTACGTAGCGTCCTGATATTACAAGCGTTTACGTTGCAAAAGGAAGTAGCACGAACCGGTATGCAATCAGACGATCGATACGCCTACATACTTTGATCTTCCCCATTGCCGGTAAAACCTGTAGATTGACTTATCATTATCACTAGATTGCGGATCTTTATGCATTTATAGCAAAATTGAGGAGATAAAATTCAAGATTGTGGAAATATTTTCACAATTGAAGATGTCAATATATGATTTCTCCTCGATTCAAATCATTAAGGGAAGAAATAACATTCAATTGAGTTTCTGTTTCTTGAAATAGATGCAGACAATTTTTATTTTGCATAAAGATCCGCAGTTTAATTATCACACACGTGCATACTACTTCGCATGATTCCGGTCCTTTCGATAAATTGGAATTATACTTCGGATAATAGAGTATAGAATCGTTCATGTCTTTCGCTCCGTATTACTGTGAAATGTCAAATATCGCTGTACGTAAACATTCGATCGAAGTACTGAATATTAATCGCGCGACTCTGTTATTCCATTGTTACGTACAGCTACAGGCTGTTTATCGCGTGCTGTACTGTTTGTTTATTAGCCTGATCCATTTCGTCATCATCAACTCGTGAAACTGTGCTTCATGCGGCTTGTAACGGCGCAACCATATTTATATTCGTGTTATTGCGAGTACCATTCGCAACGCGCCGAAAGACAACATTAAATCTGAATATTTGGTAATTGGAATGTTCAGTATGTGTTGTATTGCACTTTGCGGGATCGAAAGTCCTGTAATACAAGTATATTAATCCACTCTCGGCGCGAGAGCTTTTGATATTTTTGTAAAGAGGACGAAAAGGTGCACCGATTGATCAATTTATTATCGTGTAAATACCGAACCGTTTTTTCGATAAATTGATCAGGTTATTGAAAAATTGGGACGTATTGTAACAATAATATTAAAAAAAAATCTTTGTAGTGTTTATCAGGGTATATTTGAAGTTATGGGCAGCATTACCAACTACATAGAATCGCTAATGTTTTACGAAAAGCATTTTTGTAGACTTGATGCTTCCAAAAATTGGACTTGTTAGCATTGTCTCGAACGCTGTGACGACGGGTGCCCGGATGAAGAAGGGAATCCCGAAGCGTTTTGTAGTAGGGATCGCGCGGTGTAACTGTCAACGGAATTGGAGCAGGTCAAAGCCCGTTGACGGTTAAGGGCATCGATTCACTGCCGGCGCGGCGCGGCGCGGCGCGGCGGAACGAACTATTTCCGGGCCGTAGCAGGATTTCCAGTTTCCGGTTTGCTTACGAGTTCGTGGGGTACGGTAGAATCTATCAGAACTCGCGGAAAACTGGCCGAGCCCCGCGCGCGCGGCCGTCTCTTGATGAGTTTCTATCGTGGCCGACTTCTATAGCGAGCTACGGGCTACAAAGCCACCGAGAGACATAAGAATCCAGGCCGGCGTCCTATTGACCAACCGGAAACTGGAAACCGGAAACCGGCAAAGACACGACACGACACAGCCCCGGACGCGTCCGCCACGGCCGACCGCAAACACGGAACTCTTGCCGCTCGCAAATTGGACGGTGCCACTCGTTTCACGCCTTCGCGGACCTCCTCGAGGCTCCTCGTCGAGCTGCGAAACGCGCCGAGTCACGAACTATATTCCTGGACAAAATGATAGCGCGCGTGTACTATCTTTCATTTCTCGAACACTACAATACGACACATAGCGCTGTTATTAACGGCTGAGTTCGTTGAAGCTCGGTCAGGCCTTGTTGTAAAGATTGGGACATTAACGCACTGGAATCACCAATGTCATGGATGTCAACTTTGTTTCTGTTTACAAACAAACTCTTCATGAGCATTCGAAGCAGCAAGTCGTGTTCAGTGTAGCTGTGCCAGGCAAAGGCTAAGAATATAAGGCTAAACAGTTTTATCGTGTTTCTATTCAATTCGTTTTCAACTCAAAAGTTTAGTTCTCTGCAACATGATGCGAGTGTCAAGAAAATAATTCGAGACGGAAATATGTTTTGATCGTTCGTAAAACGACAAATGTACGAAGACAAGATTTTGTTCTCTTCGAGAAGGACGCTCATGAAAATTAAGTATAGATGCATAAATCTAAGAATTATCTTGTTACGAGAATGATTATCTTCTAATTGCTAAAAACATATTTGAGTCTCGCAAGCTAACCAAAAGATCTACATAACGATTTCGCAATTGCCAGAAAAATTTGCGCGGTTTTTCTGGCTCTTTTGTCATAAAATACCGAACTTCTTTCTCGGCTTCTCCGAGAATCTCGGTTTCTTCGCTGGACTTTTCTTTTTCAGTGGAAGGGCGCCATTATACGAATGGTTTCCTTAATTCTTTAATCGTACCGCCCGTTGCACGAATGCGTGTTGCACAAGAGTGGCTTGTATTATAAATTTAATTACACAGCGTCATTCGCAAGTGCTTCGCAGGACATTAGACCGTATACAAACTTACTAAAGTAATTATCCGCGTTTTCTTCAATTCGCGCGTGTGTAGCACGGTTTAGCAAAATATCTTTTGCTAATTACAAGTATGCGAATTTGCGACATCAAATTAGCCGCAGTAAAGCCTAATGACTCGGTCGTAGGTCTTGCTTTGAAAAATTCCATTCTCCGCGTAACGCGGCTAAACGAGCAATTAGAAAATTGGTTGTTGAAAACTTGGAAAATGCGAAGCCTAGAATATAGGAAAACAGCAAAGTTATTGCTCTTCGTTAACATTTAAAACGTTAATTGTCACTGATTAACACATATCGGACCGCATGATTATTTATTTATTTGTGTCGTGCAGTACATGGACGACTCTACTTTCTTTGAATCGGAATGAGAACGTCATTGATAACGTTGGGAACCCTCCTCTTCCGAATAATGACCAAAAATATAAAGAAAAGATAAAAGTTTTTTTTAAATATACTTTAATATACATTATATTCTGGGTATCCCGAGAGTGGCAAGCGGGAAGGCAGAAACGAACGGTGGCCCGGAGCGCAATCGCTTTTTTTGCCGGGGCAGATGTTAGTCGGTAAACAATCGCGAGAGTTGTGGGTCGCGTAGGACGGACACAGTTAATTACCCGAAGTTTCGCCCGTCGACAATTTATTTTGCGACCCAGGAATGCAATAACTGAAACGTTTCCGGCCGACTTATCGTCGGGACAGCCGGAATTTCGATCGCGGCCACAGGTTCTTACGCCCTTGTCTCCCGACCCTCCACCGGCGCAATTACACGCGCTTTTTACCCGTCCGTACCCGTCCGTCGTCGTACCCGCACGCCGCGCCACACCGCTCCGCGGAGAGGAAAGGAAAGAAGGGGATACAAAAGCCTCGAAACGCGGAAAGAAGATGCTTATTCAGCCGCGTGTTCGCCGCTTTGTCCCCGGCCGGGCATTCAAACGATAAAAACGCGGTGGTAGAATAGTGTCTGAGGTTACCGGGACGAGAGCGAGCAAAAGAGAATGGAGGGACCGGACGTCGCGTCGCATCGTTTCGCGAGACGAGAACCGTGTACAATTAAACACCTGTTCCGCCGGAACGCTCCAAGAAACGTTTGAGCTTGAGGGAAATTGCCGCGACAAAGCAATGACAAATAATTGTCTCCTCAACCGCAAGTGATCAACAATATTCTCGAGTTGTCAGCGTTAACACACACAGTGACCACATCAGGGGAATTGATCCGAAATCGGGGGAAATAGTTATGCGAGGGGGGATAGCGTCATAGAAGGGGAAGGTAGAGTGGGTAGACAGCCTCAAGACTCTTCTAGTGAGTCTAGTGAATCGAAGAAAGCGTATAATTTTTGCCAATTTCGGATAAAATATCGATATCTGATTCGACGAACGTATCAGCGCCCAAAAGCATTAGTCTCGAACAGATTGAGGAGGCAAGGGAACAGAGAGAGAGAGAGAAAGAGAGAGAGAGAGAGAGGGAGAGTTCCCTTGAAGTCGCAATTAGCGGAATAAGAAGTTCGAGTCGTTACGGTGGCGCGTGTCAAATTTTCTTCGTTAACGAGTTACCGTCGGCCACGATAGAAATCCAGACAGCGTAATTGCGGACTATTATCGGCGCCGAGCCTTTGCGTTAGTTCGTTCGCTTGCTGTGTTTTTTCGTTTTTAATGCCTGCTAATGCCGTGTAACGAGTGTCCTACACAGGCACGTCCGAAGAAGAGTCCGAAAGAAAGTTTGTAACAGCGAAACGAAGGCAGCTTCCGGACAAAGGTTTCCGGAAACCCTTTCACAGTTTGGTACAGGCAAAGTCTCGGACAATCCGACAGGTACGGAGCAGTTTGAAATGGAAAAATTTCGACGAAGGAAGAACTTTAGCTCGGATCTGCGTATAAGATACTGAAATGTACTCGTATTTGCTAGCTCGATTGACCGGCACTGCAATATTTTGCCGAAAACTGTAACTCCATTACAATTTTTGCTTTTAGTCAGATGTAAATAAAATTGTCTCGATGTAAACTTGGAAAATGCTCTAGATTTTTCACGAAATAGGTGCAAACGAAAATAGGTAGTCGTTGCAGCCGCTTCTCCTGATTTCAATGGACTGTGAAAGACTCGAGCCGACTAGGAGCGAGAGAGTTTGTTCCAGGCCGGAAGTTCATTTGGATTCTGTCGCGGCAACTTCCTAGCTGATTTTCGGTCGCAGCGGGACCGCGACGCTGACTTGTGCCGGTCGAACGCCACTTTTAAGATTGTTCCGAAGTTATCCTACGGCTGTAACAGCTCCGGGCTTTAATGCAGATATCGGAGGGGAGAGAAAGAGAGAGAAAGAGAGAGAGAGAGAGAGAGAGAGAGAAACGCGAATCGAAAGCGTAGACGGCTCCGAGAGACTTCTATAAACAAGTTCGCCGAGTGCAACAGCGTCGCTAACGCGAGCCCATCGTCAGAGTTTCAGTCAAAACTTTCACGCGCCGAGACTCGTCTGTTGCTGTTAGAGCGGTGATGCCTCTTATATTCTCCACCGGAGGACTACCTTACGCTCCCCTGAACCAGGGATCGCAAACAGTTCTAATATAGGTTCCGGTTCTCGGAACAGTTATGAATCGGCTGCGCATCTTTGTGCAAAATACAGACACATTCCCTACCTCGATTGCAACAGACTGTATACGACATAAACGACGACTGCTAACAAAAACTATGTGTCAAATATTTTTGCAGAAACTACGTCCTCCCAATGTTTCATTAAGATCTGGTGAATATTTTTACTGTCATAAGTTAGACCTACCCATTTTTATCATACATGTGTAAAATCCCCAGTCTAGCGATGTCACTTCGGGATCGTCCTTGCAAGGAGAGGATGAAAGACGTTGAAACAAACTCGCTAACACGAACCGAGATGCGTTATAAATTCAGGGTAACGGGGCGCTGAATCGACAAAAATCACTCGCCGTCCGTTTGCCTCGGGAAACGGTTTACGATCAGTGGAATCCGCGGCATAAACGAGCCGAAACTTCCGGAACAGCGCGGTATCAAGCATCAGCTCTCAGCGTCGATGGCAGGACGCGACGAGGCGGGGGGCGTCTTCGACGTGACACTTTTATTGGAGGTTCTTTTACGAGACACACCAGAGCTACGATCCGAAATTTCAGCGAAACTGATCCGATCGGTTCGACGTCGTTCGGGATTGATTTCTTCGGGCCGGAGACAGACGCGCCGCGCCGGAAGCGTACGTGCACGCAGTCAGTAATCGAAATCCCGAGTTTCCCGCGGCAATCTCGACGAGTTTTCGCGTTTCTGGTGAACCGGAAGAGGAGATCGGGGGTGAACAGGGTGAGTGTGGGATCGAAGGGGTCAGCCTTCGTTCATCCCCGTCGTCGACCCCGAAATCCCGGAGACGATAGACGGAATTTCGCGTGGTGTGGAGAGGCGGGGCCCGGGCTCTCTTCCTTTCGCGATTGCGAGATACGGGATCGTGTTCTCTCTCTCTCTCTCTCTCTCTCTACGGGTGAAATAGAAAATACTATTAAAAGTTCGGGGGAAAATCCAGATCAATTACCTTTCGAGAGAACAATTCGGGTTTTAAGGGAGACTGTCGGGAAGTTCGAAGCCGAGATACCTTTCGTGTCGAGGGGTACCAGGGGAGGACTTTCCCGACGAGCAAATGGAACCTGTACGCTCGCTGGCTGCGAGCTGATATTTTATCTTCCGGATTATAATACGTATAATGCGCCGCGCCGGCCGATCGATCGCCCGTAGGGAATTGCTAATCGAACGGAGACCGGCGATGGGAAGCTGCACAGGTCGGTCTTGAAATCGTTGCTCGAAGGATTAAGGGATCCGTCCGGTTGGTGAAGATCGCTGGAAATTGGGAGAAGATATTTTTTTTGTAGAATTATTGTAATCAAGGTGGTCGATAGATCATAACAGAACGGCATTTTCTGTGTGTTTACTTTTTTAAAATTTAATTTGAATTTTTATGAATTGTTTTGAAAGTGAGTCTTGCATTGAAATTTCTTTTTGTTGAACGGTTGGTGTAAGCGAAGCGTGAAGTTGAAAATTAATTTGGAATGTGTTAAGCTACACGTCGAGGTTAATAGCTATCGCGTTCCACGGTCCAGATCCTTTATTACCGCCTCGTGTCAAAATAAATCGTTATCTACTTGCGGTCAACGTTGAAGGTCTCGATTACTCACTGTCCGTGGTATTACCGGACGAGTTACAAAGCAATGGCAGTCATTATTGTAATTTAACTTCGTGTAATTAAATTCTGGCTGGCGCGGCAGTGCGAACGTTCAGGCGTTCATGAGATACGGGAAGCTTCTGTCCAATGAAACCTTCCGCGAAATTAATGAAATACCTATCAGATGTATAAATTTTCATAAATACCACCGAGATACTTCGCATTGTTTTCGTTGGATGAGACAAATATCAGACCGTGTCCGCTAACGACGCGACGCGAAGTTGCGCCGCTGAAAACTGGGAATTTCAACTGAAGCTCGCGAAGGCACATTTATTCTACTAATTATCGTAGTCGGAAAGCAGATTACTATGCTTTGTACCTTTCATTCCGCTTTAATATTATTTATACTCTTCTGCGTCCTGCGATATAGTTCGTTTCAATCGTCTGCATACACTCGCGGTCACATCAATTTGTAGAAAGAACATTTTATTCTATGCGCATATTGACATGAAAGGTCAGAAAGCTGAAAACAATACATAGATATTCTTGAATTCATTCTATTTGTGACAAACATGAGTAGGGTTAAACTTCACCCGAGGAAACCAGAAATTTTTAAAGATTGCACAAAATCTAAATAAATAGTTTTGTATTATATAATAAGTATTTTTGTAAGCTAAAACATTTTAATCGCGTTTAGTGCTATTTCTATATTTCCTGCGAAGACGCTGAGCGGAAGAGAAAGTGAACGCGTCCGGGATCGTTCCGCAGATACTTCTCGATCGATAAGACGATTGAGACTTTTTACGTTATCACAGCACAGTCTCAGCTGACAGGAGAAACGTATCTGTGTCGTTTGAGGCTCTTATCGTTTCAGGCGCTAACGCCTTGTCTTTATCTTCGTTCTAAAACAATCGAGCCGGGAGTTTACCGCGTTCGAGGAGGCTGCCGGGATTAAGCGAGATTAGCATCTCCGTTGGAGCCTGTTTTTCGCAAAACAATAACGACCAGGCTGTCGACCTTCTTCTATTCGAAACCGTGTCCCTTAACGAATGCAAACGAAGTCTCGACGGAAACCATGCGCAGGCACGAACGTTCGCGGGTCCATCTAAAAACGAAACTTCAACTTATCTCTTACATTGACAGTGCAGGAAATGAAATTTGCCTCGGTCGAAATTCTCCTCGTCCCATGCAACTTTCATAGCCTCTTTGCATTTAGAATATTTTAGGAAGTAGTTATGCTTCTTATGGCTTAACATCTTAAACATGTGCCGAAAGTATTTCAGTCGAATTATTAGGAAAATGTTCTTCTTGGCTTGTTGAAGAAATCACTCTTTCAACATTAGTTTCCCGACATTTTTTTGTTCATCGTGAGAACTTCGTGTACTTTCAAGTAATAATTAGTTGTTACTGAATGCTACGGTTTACGAGAAGAAATTACTTTATTCGGATGTAAAAACTTCCCAGCGTGAAGAGAGGAAGTTTGCAAGAGTTCTCAGAATGATTTGAAAGAAGTTTACGTTGAGGAACACGAGAAAAAAAGTGTCGTTTATTTTGGACAGAATAAAAATTCCGGCTTTTGGCCAGCTTTCCGAGGCGAATGCCCCCACTGCGCAACATGTCAGTGAATGTCAGTTAATTTTTCGTAATCCGTCGCGAAGTACTCATATCCACCAGACGCTGTGTTGACTCGTCTTTCTTTTCAGGGGAATTTCGTCGCGCTAGGCGGCGTCGAATTCAGCCCGTTGGGACTCGTAGATCCGTCGACCCCGAAATTTATTCGTCGAATGAAAAGCGAAGCGGAACTTTGAGGCGGCGATGTATTTAGCCCGACTCGAGCTAAATACGTTTCAAGCGTTTATTGAATTCAAGGCGAACGCCGCCTTACACAAGGAGCGAAACTTCTTCCTCGGCCTGCTTCCGGCTGCTTCAGCCCCGTTCGTTCCATTTTCGCGCTTTTCCCAGCATTCTGGACGGTATCATTAACCGCGATGGCTGGTTTGGTCTTTCAAGTCGGCCGGCCGCGATATTGAATTCCACTTCGAGGTCAAAGGGCCGCCATCGTCGCGAAACCGGCAACTTTTCCTGGCCGGGCGGAGCCCTTCGCCAAATCCTAGATAGCATTCTGATGTTTTTCTTTTATTTTCCATTCTTTTCCCACACCCATTCTTCCCTGAGACTTTTTCTTCTCGAGCTTCCTTCTCGTCGTCGTTCTCGCCCTCGTCGCTCCCACCGCGCCGGAAGTTGGAATAAATTGTGCCATTACGGCGGTAACGGCGGTCGAAATGTCGAATGGAAGACCTCAAAGAAACTGCCGGACTGAACACTCGCTCGGAGAGCTAAGGAAATTTGCCAAAGTGTCCGTTACGATCTTCGGTTCCACGGTCTTTCTTCTTTCTATCCGTTGGTTACCGAAAAGAACGCGACCGAAGCTTCGCACGCTCCGATTGGCTCTCTTGGTTCGCGATGGAAGAGGCGTTCGAGGATTCTCTGCTGAGTGTGCGCTCGTTGATAGCCCTGGGTCACGCGAAAACTCCGCGCGGATTTATGCGAAATTATATTAACACAGTCTCCAGGCGATTTTCTGATACCGATCGCTCCAAAATTGATTTTCCCCTTTTCCCAGTCCCTCGTCTCGTTAAAGCTATACAGGCTGTAAAGAAATTTTTGGCCTTGACAACTATAGGCGTATTGTACATCTTCAAATTGACCTTGATTGTCAAGATCATAGTGCTTATAGACGGAACCATAGGTTGCAAATGAAACTATTTTATTTCATACGTCTACGCCTCAATCCTTAGATCTTAAAAAGTAAAGAAATTTTTAAAGTTAGTTTCTGCTGGGATTTCAATAAAAATCTGACGTAATTTTAATAGAAAAACTGACTTTTTTAAAAATACTACAAGTGAACAATGAAGTCGATTTTCCCTCCGGCGCTGGAGGCAAAAATCAATAAAATAAGCTCGATTGTGAACGCGTTAAGGGTTGACACTGATCCACTTCATGTATTACAATACAACCTTTATAAATAGACGATAAAGAAAGAATGATTTCGTCAAGATTAAGGGTGTTTTTGATCTCGTTTGAATTCACGGAGATCGCGAGGAGGCGTATAACGCTGGTTGCTGGATCTCGAAGAAGACAGGTCCGACGCTTCTGTCGGGAGCGGATCTGGTCGCCGAGCACAGTAATCAAGCACACCCTCGACCGTGCACGTTCGATCGTCCCTCTCTTCCGATCAATTGTACGGGTTTACCTAGAGCGTCCAATAAACCGGGGCGGCCGAACGAGTAGAGGAGAAAGCAGAGACAAGAAGTGGAAGAGAGAGAGAGAGAGGTATTCGTGGCTAGGTGATCTTCGATCGGATTTACACAGTCGGGAGAGGCGGATGGTGTCGTGTCCTGTTGTTTCAGTCCTCCCATCGTTGTCCCAGGACGGAACGCGCAAGAAGACGAAGAAGGATACGCGTGCTGTTGCGTCAATATTGGCCATTGCGAACGTGGGCCCCGGGTATTCCCGGCAGAAATCCCGCCGAAGGGAACGCCGAACGCGGAAAATTTTTCGCGTTACGTTCGGCTCTGGTAGACTTTAATATACCGGGGGAAATTTACATTTCCAGTGGAAATCAACAGCTCGAAAGGATGTTCCTCTGGGTATTTTCAGTAGGAACGGTGTACACCGGTGCCGGCACGGTACGTAAAAGCTGGCTATTTTTGTTGGCCGCCGGGGCTCCCTTTGCCTCTAGGATGTTTCTCGAACGGCAGCCGGGCCAATGGCGCGTGGAACCCATCGTTTAATCGAACGCTTCCGTGGAAATCCCACGCTAGATAAGGATATCCTGGACGTTCTGCGGTCACTCAAATCCTTCCCAGATTTCTCAACGTGTCGTCGTGAATCGCTCCTCTCGCTTCACGACCAGCCAATCGAAATCTTCTCTCCGTTTTCTGTTCGCTGCCTGGCGTGCTCCTCTAATTCGCAGCTTTTGAACTTCCCCTGACATCTTTCGAAACTTTGTTTTCTGTACCGCATTTCTTTTGCCTGAACGCTGTGTCTGTTTTAAACTTGTTTCCAAACCTTAAAGGGATACTTCCATTCAGATAATTAAAAAAATTTGTGAGATAAAAATGTTACTTCTTTCAGAATAATAATGATTCACGCGACAGCGTCCCTTTTATGCAAAAGAGAAACGAATAACAAAGGTGCTGGGACTACAGCAACATGTACAAAAAAGCACGATAAAGAGACATGATGGAATAAAGAAGAAAGCAATGAATACAAGAGCCCGATGTATAAATACACAGAGAATATACCTACAATGTATAGAGAAGTACGAAAGAGTAGAATGAACATTACATATGGCAAAAGAAAGGAAAAGAGAGAGATAAAATGCAAATATAGAGAAGTGCAAAAGAATCACTGCATAGGATTAAGTAGAGAATAAAGAAAAGCAAACAAGAGTGGGAAAGAAATACATAGGTACACAGTCCGCGCTGAAATAAAACAGAAGATTAAAACTGCAAGATTTAAATGAATCAGTATTTCCATTCAGGGACGCAAACACGTAACATATTCAAAATAATGTGTCCTCGTCGAAATTATGATGAAAATCGAGCAGCTGTGCGAATTTTTCTGGGACGGAGATTAACAGGAGATGCTTCACGATTTATGATATCATATGTACCCAATAGAGTGCGATATTCCCAAAGAGCGTCGATTCAATTTCCCTGGAGGAGGAAAAAAAGACGCGGAAAAGCAAGAGGAAGAAGCTCTAACTCGGTCTGATGAAATTCCTCAACGCAATAGAAGCCGACGCACGAGTCCTACATATATGTATGTGTACATACGTATACGTATATACATCACACGTACACAGCCGCAACAATGGTCGACGGAAGTGCCGTCACAAAACGTCGCCGAATTTCGCCGGGTCACGTTTCATTCTCCCAGTTAAAAAAAAGTGGAAGAAAGAAGAAAAAAAATGGAAAAAAGTATCCTTTCCACAGTGTTCATTCCGGCGTGTGGATCCACACCGAAAGATAAATGGCGTCTCCATCGGACAGCAGCCTGACCCGTCTTTCTTTTCTAGCGAATTTCACCGTCGTCACGGCGACAAATAAAGACTTCCGCTCGCTTGAGAGGGCAGCCGATTCTCTCGAGCATCGACTTTCCTTTACATGTTGATTCCTGACGGTTCTTCCGAAAGACGCATTTTCGGAACATTTATAAGAGTTTCGTGCAACTACCGAGGCTCTACTATAACCGAACAGTTTATTAATGTAACTGACATGGAACGCATCGGAAAATAGTCCTAGCTGCGGTGGACAGCTAAACCCGCGCGATCATCGACGTTTGTTCCGCAAGTGGAAACAGCGAGTCATGTTCAGACACAGCTGTTTCTCTGCTTGACATCGGGAGTCAGTGTTTCGGTCGTCTACTACACGATAAACTCCGTGGGAGAACAATAGCAGGTACACGGATAACGACCGAAAAACCAAGAAAGAGTAGGTGCCCGCTAAACGATTGCAATCGTTTGCTCGTTCCTCGGGCCGCGTCCCTCCCGATCGAATAAAACTGACAATTCACAGCGACAAATGGCGTCTTGTACCGAAGTTCCGACGGCCGAGTTCCACGGGAATCTTAACTTCAAGTTTTTACGGCGGTGGTCGCGAAAGAAACTACGAAGAAATAACTTCGATTCGAGCGGCGCGACGGAGTCGAGCGGAACTGAGAAATCTATTAAAGCGAAATCTGATCGTCTTCGAGGAGCATTGGTCCTCGCTAAAGCATGCTCCTCTCTCTTTCTTTCTCTCGTTTTTTTCTCTCTCTCTCACTCTCCCCCTTGGTTTCCCTTGCTTCCCATTTACGTTCCTGATTTTACGTTTGCCCGTGACTCGGTGTTTTACGCTGATCACTTAGCGAAAATAGATTTCGTTAAACGGAAGCGCGAGACTCGGAAGGGAGGAAAAAGCTTAGCGTCCTCGTCGTCGGGAGAGGTTACATCAGGAACGACTATCGGAGCGATTCCGATATCCACCGTATTCCCAACAGAAATCAGAGCTTGAACGTTTCGTGATATCCAGACCGGCGCGGCGCGCGGCGGCGGCGCGAGTTATGGAAAATTCGTGGAACGCATTCTCGCTTCCCGGCGTGTGTGATACGCTCTCGAAAATGAGTCTCGAGACAACATTCCCTGTCGCGGTGGAATTTTTTCTGGGCCCTCTGATTGAGAAACTGGCGTCCGAGAATCAGGGAATTCTATCTCGATATTTTACGAGCTGGGAGCGTGGTCTGGTTCCTTGATGTTCCGTGATATTCTGTGATATTCCATGATATTTGATATGATATTGCTGCGACCTTCGTCGCGTTGCTTATTAATCGTTCCCGATCCATGGAATCCATGAAATCTGTTGTCGGTGGACATTGTTATATGTAAAATATTGTACGTGAAAGTATTTCGACACTGAGGAAACAAGTCGACAAAGACAACGACCGCAACAAAAATTGATTCATGCTTACGTATTCGTCCCTCCCTAATGTTGAAAACAGTTAGACCAAGAGGTGCTCAGGCTTATCTGCATTCTTTTGATGTCCCTCGTATATCCGTCACCGTATTTGACTTTCATCCGCCATTTTCCTCTCTCCGCGGCTCTTCTGCCCATGCATACGATTCATACAAAATTTGTTGGGTTAATAAAAATTCATGCCGGGTCCACAGATTTGCGTCCAAAAAATCATTGTGCTCGTCAACAGCCTCTTTGAGCCAGACGAAACTGCTGGAACCATCAGAAATGGAACGAGCTGGTTTTCAGAACCGATCGGAAGACAACGCCGGCGCATTTCTATTTTCATATCGAATTCATATTTCGTATACGTTATTTAAAACCTTTTGCATTTTTATTATACTTGCACAAATTCTCATTTTAAGACTATAAATTAATATATTAGCGAGCAAAGAATGAACATTCAGGAGAGAAATTTTGTAACATTTTTAGGAGAACATTAGCAAATTGTTGAAAGGAATGCGGTAACTATTCGTAGATTTGGATAAACTTGTATGATTTCGTCAGGTTTCAAAAATTTTTTCTAACAAAAAATCCGCAAGAATTGAATTCTTTCGAACTACGATTTCTATGTTCAATGTTTCTGTCCCCAGATTTCCGGAGTGTCGTGTACAAGTCCAACAGTCTAATGACGGTGCATTCGGGGTGCATTCGGTGTACATTCGAACATGTTCGAAGCCCGTTGCTCGCTGCAGGCAGAGCTATCCAGGCTATCAGCCTATCCAGCGAGGGCGACGACGTTCCTGTCCACGGCGTTTGAACTTGGACAAACGGCCGATCACAAAGGGACGCGCGGAACAGAGCCCAGCCGCACAGGAGCCGAGTTTCAGAAGTGTTTCGCGGAACTTCGATCCCAGAGGTGTACAAAGCGGCCCGGTCGGCTTAAGCTCGCGACAAAGGTCAGGAACAACGAACGGAATCTTGCAGGAAATTAATTTAGCATCATCGCGTAATTAGTTCGCCGGCTGCGGCGAGGATATAGCCGCGTTTACGACGCGGCAAATCGGCCAACTTCGTGCACTCACACTTCTGCGTAGCCGGCTCGATACCGAGTTTTATTAGATCGAGATAGCAGCCACAATCTCTCGAGATTTCGCGACTCCCTGTTAACCTAAGCGTATCTATCTTAAACTTCTGTCTTCTCCCTTCAATTTCAGCTTTCTTATTTATATTTGTAGGTGACTCTTGAGTCACCACTCGAGTTTTAAGGGTTAAAAATCAATCCTGCTCCAATTTGAGAGCTATAGAGTCATGAAATTCCTACGGGAACACACTCTAGTTTAGAGACCGAGGGGAATCCTTTGCTTGACCACTTAGCGAACTTTGAATCAATTTGTTTAGAGAAAGCTGGATGGCGAGATCGCAGAGGGAGTAGGTATTTCTAAATGAAAGAGAGAGAGAGAGAGGGAGGTCTGCGAGAAAACGAAGGTAGCCTGTAGATGAGAAGCGCTAGTAAAAGTTTCACTGACGGTTCACAAGCTCGGCTCCGATATCCTGCCGGGTTTCTGACGAGGTTCCGGCTCGAGGCTCGTCGGCGTCGCTCTATTCCGTCGAACGTTTCCGCGCGACGCCAGGATATTACCAGGACGACGAGGAAGCGGAAGTAACGATGCCTCCTCTCCTAGAGAACCGGCGCGGCGGCGTGGCGCGGTGCCGTACGGGACAGGAGAAATAAAAGCTCGCACTGTGGCGTAGAAAGCAACGAACTGGTGGGCGGTCGGGTCGAACGAATAAATAAAACGGGGGAACGGGAAGGAGCAGCTGTTAAAAGAAAATGGCTGCGGTGAACCGCTATCAAGTGGTGCGCGAGACCGAAGCCGAGAGGAAAAAAAACTGCGGCAGGCAAACGGGGAAGAACCGCGAAGGGAAAGAGAGAAAGATAGTGTGTATGTGTGAGAAAGAGGGAAGCAAACATTAGTAACACCGGTTGCGACGAGTTCGTCTATGAGAAGATGGCACGCCAGAAACTTGTACTGTGCGTGCCTCGCAAGTAGCATTACTGCAATAGTTCCCTACGAAGCAATACATGACGTCACGATCACGATGTATCTATCCCACTACTTTATTCTTCGAAGAGTTGGACAAATGAAATCATGCCCATGATTAATGATCACGATCGCTAAGCAGTCTAGTAATCACGATTAACGAATAACTTAAGTAATCATGACACGATTACTTTTGTTCAATATTAAAAATGTTATCGTTCTTTTAAATGTATTCGAAGATTACTGTGTTTCTCGCTGCGTTTTTGTTTCAACGATACTGAAACACGAAAACACGAGTATACGGGGCCCGTAAAGTGTTGAAAACGACACGTACCCTACCAGCAGCCAACCTCCTTAAAAATCTGAGAAGACCAATAGTTGCAAGGCGATGCTGCAAGAAAACGAGGCAGGTGGTGCACGACGAGCAAAATGAAAAAAGATGGCGCCGGTCGAACGGGTCAAGGAAGAACGAAGAAGCACGACGTCGAGGCAGAAGCGAGGTAGGAAAGGCGGACCGGTGAAAAACGAGGAGAAAAAGGAAAGAGCAGGAGACAGAGAAAGGTTTGAGCAAACAGGTCAAAACAATTCCAAAGGCTCAACGCGGGGAGAAAGGTTAAACGAGGGAAGACCGAGAGAGCGGAGGGCGACCAGCGCGTTATAATGAAACAGCGAGCGGGGCGCGAGCCGAGGAAAAAAATCTAATTAACAATCCCGTTTAAGAGTTATGGAGATGATGCCGAGCGGAGCGGCGCGCGGGCCGGCAGCACGTCGCCGCTTTTCCCTTGTTCGTGCCCGGAGAAATTTTTCCCGCGGGATAATTAGCCGACCTTCCTCCTCCGGCCTGGCCCCCTGACCCCTCTGCTTGTTCCGCAGCCTTTGGCCGAGCATTTCCCGCGATCATCCACGGCCCAACCTCCTCCTTCCTGAGCTCTCGGCCTCGTAGTCACTCGTGTTGGTAAATCTTTTCCAGATGAACGCCAATTAACGTGCAACCCCCGGTTCCTCGGGCTCGGGCTCGGGCTCGGCCCGCAAGTCGGAAATTGCCAGTTACGCGTCCGACGCTCCTCGCGGCCTCCTCTTTCTCCCCCTTTCGTAAGGCTCCCTGCGTTCCCATTCCCGCTTACGGTGCGGCGTCGCGACGACGACGTGTCGTTTCCAACGCACGTACGACAGTCGACCGGAAGCCACAATACCGACGTTACCGGTACACGCCACCGTCCGGATTTTTCGACGACCACCGTCAATGAGGCGTGGCTACCGCAATTTCCGGACGACGCTCCACCGGTAAACGGACACGTAAGTGCAAATAATTAGGTTTCCGGATGGCGCGTGGCGCCTCGTCACGGACGACCAAGGACGTCTGTTATGCGCGATGAAAATCGATAGAATGCAGTAGAACTCTATCTGCTCTCAATTTTCCAAACATCTGTCTATTAAAATGAGATTGTAGTTATACAATATAAGTTTATGGCTCCTAGTTTCCTAGAGAATAGGCGAAAACGATAAAATGCAAAGTAGTTCGTCGCTGTAACTACAGTTATGTTTCACAGCAGGAGAGTTAACGTTTAAAGGGTTGTTGGCGTTCGAGGATGCACTCGGTGAAGTTCGGGAAGGTATTTTGTCAAGTATAACTAAAGGATTTTATGCCTGTTGTGTTTTATTTCACGCGCGGAAGAAGATGCTAAAGTCGTCCAAAGTTTCGGGCAATTTTTTCTTCTATTTTCAAGCTAGCGAAACTTTTAATGAAAGATCTCCGAGCGCTCGTTTAATTCCCTCTCTTTTGAGTTGGGTCTGTGTTATAATTGTGCTGAGCGGTAATTGTTGTGATGTAAACGCTTGGCTAATGAAGATTTTAAGAAAGCTTCCTCCACAAAGTGACCTAAATAATTATGTCACCCACATATTCCTTAGATTCCTCGCACTAGAATTTCAAGTTTTATCATTTTTTTGTCGAATTTTGAGAACGCATTCGTAATTGACCGTGATCTTGGGACGTCTCGGCGGAAGACACCGAATTAGGATTGCGATTTGCAGAACAAGTTCGACAAGCGAGTCGCGTGAATAATAAATGGATTTGGGAATAGTGTAGCAACCGGGGAACTTTTCCACGCGGGCCGGGGCTTTTCCTTTCAAAGGCTGGGAAACGGTTCGTTTCCGGGAATTTTCATCTCGCGACTTCTTTAGCTCGTCCCGCGATATCTGCTTTGACTTCCGTTCCCCGTGTCGTAAACGGTTCGAGCCGAAGAGCATTACAAGTCAATACGTAGGATCGTGTGTGACATAATTTAGGATCGGCATCCCTCGAGCCATACTTGGAGCGTAATCCGAGCATGAGGAATTCGCCGATCGTTCGAATCGCAGGAACGTTTCGCTCGTTGCGCAATAGGAGCGTCGTACTATTTCTTTCGGGGCCTCCGTATTTAGTTCGTCCCGGTGAATTGTCCATAAAAGTTTCGAGCGGTATAAGCGGCACAATAAAAGAAGTTTTATCCGGGAATTCGCCCAGCCTCGAAAGTGCCGCTCGCATATTGGTCGCGCGAGTTCCCTAAGCCGGGAATAATGCTGTCGCTCAAATATAAAATATGGCTTCAGTTGGAAATCGTTGCCGAACTTTTTTTTCGCCTACTGACTCTCTCGCCTTGAATGAGAAGATTACTGCGCCCGTTATCCGCCGGGAGAGGAAATTCAGTTAAGGGATCGTTCGCTTTTTCCGGCATCCAAAAACCATTTTCTTCGCTTGACAATTGTCCGTGATTCTTCCGCGAGGCGTTTCTGCAGGAGTGTTCCGGAGGTCTTCAAAATTACGGGAGGTACACTGTTGCGTACATTGCCTTTCGATTCCGTGAGCGAATATTTTTATAGCTTGTCTGAATATTTCTATATTAACTGAATTTTGTAAATAGTTCAGAGCTCAGAGATATTTGGTGTTTCTCGTATAAAAACTTATTTAGTAAACGTTCTAAATCGAATCGAATCGTTCTCGTCGAACTTTTACTACAGAGATCCTAAAAATATGTTTTCCACAAAAATTCCACGAGAGCAGACAGGTACGTTCGCAGAGAATTTTTTCAGGAACGAATGATAATGGTTTGCTGCGATCTCTGGTAAAAATTGTTTTATCGTCTGTTTAGCAACGTTGTCGGCAACGCTTTTCGAAATTCTACGGTACATATTTTTCGGAGACAAAAAGTGTTTGCTCTCGGGCGGCGCACTTTCAGCATGATATTTCGATAATTTATGATTCACCGGGCAAATGCCTTGCCGTAGTCATCGTTCGGATCGGAGCGATTAAGTAAACGCTCACGGTTATTTATCGCGTGAGCTGTCGCGATCATTAAAGCGAAAATACGTATTACCGCGTCGACGCATTATCCAGCGAAATATCGTTAACACCCGGGGATCGTTTCAACTAATAATTTCGAGGGTGATTTAAACGGCGCCGTTAAAAATTGTAACGCTCGATCCGCTGCTTATCGCGTTTTACGTTTGCTTACTCGCGCGCCCACGTACTGATTAAAAACTTGTCATATCAAAAATGGTTCCGCCGCACACTACACACCGAGCTCGTTTTAATGATCACCGAAAAACGGAAGCACGCCTGCCTTTCACCGTGGTAAGCGTGAACTGGTTCCATTGAAACCGTTCGTTTTTATACACTCTATTTGAAACAAAAAAGTTTCCTTTTCCGCTCGGAATATTCCCGCGTCAAATTGTAAGCAATCATGTAGCGCCCGGCTACAATTGAAACACCGTTAAAAAAATAGTATACTCGTATTCGTTACTCGAACGCGTCCGTAGACCAGCCTGTGGTAAACGGCAAATCACGCGACTGTCAATAAATACTATTGTTTCTACAGCCGTTCGATCGCTGTGGCGTTGCGAACGCGATCGAGTTTCTCGGAATTTTCGAAACGAACGAAAACGAAAAGCTCGCGAATGAACATTCCATGACGCTGATTCAAATGGGAGTTGAAGTATAGTCAGAAAAATGTATACAGACTTGCTGTGAGTTTTTATTCCGCGTCTGCCGTAACACTGGAACTATGAGACCTGTCAAAATGACGGATTCTAAATTTTTTATAATTCATGAAGAATTAATCAATGAAATTAAACTAAGAAATTTTCACACAAGGTCTACAATACAGCTACATATTTAACATAGCATGTTTTCAAGAAGGGCGCAACTTGATTCTTCGCCACAGTACATCCCATTTCCTAATAGTGAGAAACCTCGCATAGTACTGCCGGAAGCAAGCGCAACCATTTCAGATGGACAGAGCGCGCGGGTCGTCCAGCACGTAAACACGTAATTTATTTCGACAAAGGGACGGCTTCCTGTGTCGGGGTATCAAAGGTAGCGCAGCTTATTCCCCAACATAATTTCTGCGACATGTCGTTCCTCGGTGACGCGACGCGATATTACGGGCAGACGGGTGGCCTCGGTGGTATGGGAATTCGTAGGTAATTTTCGGGGATCCGAGCGTCGAAAAATCGCGTCGCACGCAACTATTGCGGCCCGGCCTTTGTGAATTCCGGGACGAATAAATTGTGCCGGCGAGTAGGAGAGCCGTTAAAAACTTCAACCGCGCGCGCGGCGATGTGCCGGCCAGATAAAGCACATGCAGCCCCGCGAGACCGCCGCGCCGCGCTGTGCGAGTACGAGCGGATACGAGACGGCTAGGACCCGCGCGCGGCATTGTCCGACGCTTTCCAGCTGGCATAGTTCTCATCTTGATATATTTTCTCATTCTGTGCCATTGCGCGGCTGCAGTGGAGCTGCTCGGAAACAGTGGAACCGGCGCGGCGGCTAAACACGCCGTGGGCGGCCCGAAACGGCCCGATAGCGCTCCTCGGCTGTTTCTGCTCGAATATTTCACCGAGCGCGAGCCAGTCCGCGGCGCCTCGCTCGCGTAAACATTCCCGGTTCCGAGGCGGAGCTGTTCAAAGACGAAAAAAATACAGAGTCGACTTTTTCCGCGGACGATCCGTTCCAAGCTCTGTTGCACGATAAACGCTTTATCGACTCGCGCGCTCCGGATCGTCGAGAGTCGTCTCGTGTAAGCGCGCGTATCCCGGAACCTCACGATTTTCACGGGGCGCTGACGGATCTGTTTATTGTCTAGCTCCGGAAAATCTCCACCGATGTTCCCCGGCAACGTATTTTTCGGGGGAACATTTGAATGCACGCCGCAGATCCGACAGTCGCGTTTGACGGCGACTCACAATTCAGAACAAGCCACAGAGGCAGCTGGATTTTTCCCGAACTACCCGGAGATTCCTTCGATGAGTACCGAAATCAGAACGCCGACCGACGCCGACGCGCGACGGTTCGGTTCGGTTCAATTTGTTTTCGAACACAATATCTGCCTTGGGAAATATTCGGCTTGTCTGATCGCACACCGACTTATTCTACTCGGCTCCTATTTCTCCGGTTTGGCAGATTCTGAGTTCCCGCGCAGATAGGTTTGTTTGCGCCGTACCTTCTGTTTCATACGAACGCATTTGCCTGACCAATGATTGATTTATTTCACTGACTTTCTACTATGACACCATTTTTACACAATTTTTGCATTAAACGTTTGCATAGTAAGCGTAGCTACTGTCTCTCCACAATTTCTATAATTTCCCATTGACTGATTTTCGCACATCATGAATGGGTCTCGAGTTCTACATTTGAAACGGTTTCGGGTTCCCTTTTCAATGAAGTTTCGATTACGACTACCGCGGTACGTATCAATCAGATTGTCGATTCGACTCACCTATCACCGTTAAATTGACTTTGGAGTTGCGTGTCTGCCCAATCTGGAAATCGACACGACACCTGTAGATGCCGGCGTCCACCTCCCTTATGTCGTCGACACGGAGCTCCGCCGGCGTGGTGCTCTGCGTGAAAGACGCTCGGTTTGAAAACACCGACTCGTTCGACCATCTTACCGCTTTGCCGTTGTCTTGATTCCTTGCATCAACACTGGAAGAAATTTCAAAGGAACAATGGAGCAAGCGGAACGAACAAGCTGATATTCAGGACTGAGAACATGAAATTAAAAACTGGGACGAGTCAGCGATTCATCGAGGTTGGCCCGGGCCGTTGAACCGGGAGATGGAATAAATTGTCGCGGGGATGGAAGTCAACTTGACCGACGGAACCGGCCACTAATCTTGCGTCGTCGCGTCGACGCGACGCGACGGCCTGTTTGCGGCCCTGTCCCGCACCGATGGAGAAACGAGCGGACACAGGGACCGCTCGGACCAGTCTCTACCTGTGTACGCACGTACCGTCCGCAGATTGATTTGTATCTCACCTGTAAACCGACGTGGCGAGATCCTCGCGATACCACAGCACAAGAAGCACCGAGTCCCCATTGTGGGTGGTTGATATGTTGCAGGGAAGATTCGTGGGATGACCGACCAGCGCCACGATGTGCGATATAGGGACTGGAACAGAGTAACACATGGAGACTTGAGATTACATCGCCTGGATCACGTCGCGCCATTACAGCCGACTACGGTTTAATCTCTTATTGATGCCCACGTGACGCTCTGCTCGAAACACCGTTCACCCGACGCGACGGGCATATACTTTCTCTCCCCCTGCCTCTCTACACTAAATTGCCGGGATTTATGGCGCCCCTTCAACAGCCCGTCCCGTAATCCTAATGGATCTAACAGTTTTCCCCTCTATTTTCCTTCCTCGATTTTATATATCCACTAAATGTAGCTACTATAGACAAACATGGTTTAATCAATCGAATCGAGTGTCTATCATTGGAATTATTCATCTTTCTATTCTTCTTTCATTTTCGTTAAGTTTTCACTCCTTTCTTGCACGATTATTTTTTACACAGCGTTTAGAAAAAAAGTAGGGTGTATAATAACAATAACCCTTTACTGTCGGAACTATTTAAGAATAATTCTAGAATAGTTCCATTCTATACGATCTTTTTCATTTTTTGAATACTGCCCCATGCAATACTTGAATGTTTAGTAATTGATTAGATACCAACATATTTAATGCTAAGGGATAAAAGTCTGAAAATATCAATGTTCATAAGCATATGTCCAAAGATCTTAGCGAAGTGGGCTGCGACACTTAATCAGAAAATTGGTTCGAAGCGAGACGGGGCGAGACGGGGCGAGACGGCCGGAGTCTGAACGCGTTCGGAAGCATTCACGTAACGAACAACACGCGAACGTCCATTCGGCCTAGCGACGACCAACAATAAGCTTTTGTTCCCCCGTCCTTACGTCGCTCGGCCGCACAATATCCATTTATTCCGAAGATAATAACGGCGAACAGAAGAAAGATGTTTTCGGTGTTGCGGATGCAACGAGCATTGTCCGCAACGATTCCCCCTTCCTTCGGTTCGGTCGACTTTAACCCTGGAACGATCGCATCTGGGTCACCCGAGGACAACTCGAAGCCCATTTTGCTGGCGACGAAACAAAACCCGGGACGATCCTCTCCGCAGCTTCTCGTTCGCCCGAAATGTACAAATTCATTCTCGGCATCTCCACGGAAATATTCGTGTCCGTTTATTCGAAATCAAATAACGATTCAATCAGAAATGTAAATGCCACGTAGTAAATTAATTGTTCTAACTTCTCAAAAAATCCAATTCGTATAATCTGATACGGAAAAGGTTATCGTCCTTTTAAAAGTGTCCGAATATTACTATGGTTCACTGTACATTGCGTTACGAATTCAAAATATTACGTGTTGGTTGCTTGCGATCAGTCAAAGTCTACAAGCTCACCTTCGCGATCACGCGGGTCAGAAAAGTGTTATTCTTGTGGAAAGTAAATCAACAGGCAGCACGATACGTTCAACGCACTCGTGTCGACCATTCGTGCTTTCTGACGCAATGTTTGCTTGCTGGATGAAAAGCTTCCCCAGAGATCCTCTAGATTCGGAATTCGCTGTGTGCGAAGGAAATGGTAGGAAAAAAAACCACACGTGTGTACACGATACTTTTAACAGATAATGTTTGTTCAATGCGTGGGAGATGAAGTAGTTTGAAGATAAACAGACCGAGTGCTGTTGACTGTATAATTTCAGTGATATAGGTTTGCATTTGGTCTGGCTGTATCATCTGATCAAAATACTGAAAGCAATTATTCCAGATGAACAGCTGGAATAATCCAATGATATTCATCGCACTGATTTAAATCCCCACAAAATTAAAATCAAAGTATCTTTGACTTTTTTAGAATATTTGCATTATTTAGTCTTAAATTATATACTTCAAGGTATCTCAGAAAATCTGAGTAAACACTGCATCGCTTATGGGTTAACCTTCTGAGAACATTTCTTTCGGTAGGTAATCTCTGTTTGATAGATCCACTATGAATCTCTGGAAAGGGTGCAATTCCATGAATTTTTGATACGACGCGACGACGCGACGACGGTTGTCACGCACGTGACGCTCTGTCAATAATCGTGGCCGTTTAAGAACGACGTGTGAACGGAAACTTCAGCGCGGATGATGGAAGAGATTAGCGATCGATTTTTATAAAAGCATGATATGCAGTCACTTTGCGAGAGCGACGCGCGACGTGTCACGTATCTCAGAAAACTTTTCTCCACGTGTTATCAGTTTCAGGGCGACGAGGAAAAATTCAACACTCGAAGAAACGTCGATGGAGTCTCCCATCGAGCGGACATTTTCTCACGGATTTCGAAACGAAGCGCTCAGTTTCGTACTAGAAATATTTACATTCTACACGCTTCTGATCGTATTTATACGTCACCTGAATAACCTGCCTACTTTCTTTTGATAATCCTCATAAATAATTGTGTTTTCAATCCGCTATTCGTTTCCACTGCGAGTGCACAAAATCCAATGTCTATTGGTAAGTAATGTAAGCGTCACTCTGCATTAATCTACTCACCGTTAGGATTACATTCAGGCGGATTATTCCATCTGTCTGACCATAGACCGTCCCTATACTACTTGTTTGACCGCAGGTTATCCCTACTTCACTTATCTGACCATATAAACCATCCCTGTTCCATTTGTCTGACCATGGTAGACGGAATCAGGCTGGTCCGACACCAGATCTATCTCGAGTTACAGAACCACGTTGAGTTTAAGTTGTGTTTGCAATTAACATGATGATTCGGGCATTGTTTGAGTTGGATCCGGGCGAAATGAAACGGTGAGTAGAGGATCGAAAGATTAGGGTCGGTAAATCCATTCGGAAACGAGTTCCAGCGAGCTGTACATTGGGTCTACTTGTTCCCCATTCTTTCTACTAAATAAATCCGAGTTAGCTGGGTCCTGTGGAATTGGGTCAGTGTCAACGTTTCGGACGGGCCAAATACTTTTCTATCCCGGCTCTAACATCCCGAAAGGATCCAATCTACCTGGACAAACAGCGAGGATGGTAGCGTAGTTTCCTCACGGAGCGTTCCTCAATCACCGTTCCCTGGCCGGTTTGGAACCGATAAAATCGGACAAACAGGTTCAGTGGCCCAACGGCCACTCTCTTCCTGCTGATATTATCGATTCGAGAGCGGCGTGCTATCCGGTGCCGACCGACAGCCGTTTATGTACACGTTTCCCGCGATGTGACAAACGCCGGCGACGCGGCCTCTGAACACGGTATAATGCATGGTCGTCGTTGATACGTCGCGGGAACGTCAAGTCGGATTTTCGTGCCGCTCCGACAAGCCCGGACCAACCAGCCACCCGGTCCAAGGGGGTTGAAAACCTCGGACGACGGCAGAGTTACGTCGCGACGCCCCGCCATGCGGAAAACTGGCCTCCGGAGAAAAATACCTCTGAGCCTGGATCGCCCACAGAGTAAGACGTCGCGTCGCAGTCCTTCTAGATCCTCCGGCGACCTAAGCGACGAAAAGGACGTGTCCACTGACGCTTACGTGGCTAATCTCTTTCTCCATATTCTGGCGAACTGAAATTTTCTGTATACATTTGTGCATGTTCGATGCAACAGCTTGAATTTTTGTAAAATGCTGCATTAAAAATTGTGGGAGCTGCCAGTAATAAGTAGACTGCAGACTTTTATGCAAAATGAAAATCGAAAGGAACAAATTCGACAATATCGATAATAGATAGCAGCAGAGATATTCGAGACATTCGACATATTCGGTACAAAACAGAATTCCAAAAGTATTATTTTCATCGTTCCCGCAGCATGGACAATATATCGTAGGGACGTCCAGTGCAGCGGCAAGACACGGCAATTTGATTTCCTTTTGCTGGTTTCTTTTTTAATTAATTTAACCGGGCCCAGCGGGAAGCCCATCGGACCGCGAAGAGTGGCTTCGCGAAATGGCAACATACGAGCACAAGTTCCAATGCTCTTGGGGGATCGTATTACTGGTAGGAAGCTAATCGCTTGCGTGGACCAGTCGCGGCGGGTGGAATTATTTTGCAACACCGGCCGAATTTCATGATCCCGGTTACCGGCAGTGGCGATTCGTTCGATGCGCCGGGAATTATTTGATGAATGCCGAAAGAGCATTTGATATTCCGCTTCTACTTTAATGAAGTCCGGAAGTCCGTGCCGGTGCTCTCGTAAACTCCGTGATTCGATAACACCACGAATATTATTAATTATCGTGCCAGGTCCATTGGAACTTTCAATTAATACGGCCCGCTTATTGATCCGCTGCGCTGGTTAGATCAACGGTGCCTCTAAACGTGATAGGAAAATATATACAGAACTGCTTGGATACAGTCGAAAAGATAAACTCTAAATAACAGCATCGAGAAGGTATTTTTGGAAATCCGCGAGGTGTCCGCGGAAAGTGCATCGACTTGGATGGGCGGAAGAATTGCGGATCGTTGAATATGCATGGGGCTCATCGAACCGTATTAAACTCGCGCCATGGAACCGTCGAGGAGATTCGAAAGGAGACTTCCGGCTTCCAACTTTAAATTAAGAAGCGATTAATTCGCATTCCGGACCCTTCAGCCAAAGTGCATTCCGTCGAAGCGAGTTAACGTTTACCTTGAATTAAAGTCCGCCGCTGTGAAGTTTATTTAACGACAAGGGAAAAAAGGATGGAGCAGAGAGACAGGGAGGAAGAGAACGGTCGGATAGAGAGAAAAAAGGAAGAAACGATACGGACGAAACAGGAGATGGCGTTTAACCGGAAAAGTGAAATCGCAGCGGGAACGGTGCACTTGGAATTAATTGAAGCACGTAATTTCGTAATTGCGCGCGCCTCTTACAGTCACGCCGTGAAATTAATATGCCCGACAGGGTTTCGATGCACCGATGTGCTCGATGATTTCCAACGATACATGTTAAATCACCAGTTTACCAGAAAGAAATGTGGATTTTGTAAACTTTCATTCCGAGAAATATTTGAATATTTGACATATTATCCTGGACATTTATTTGTTGAAATATTTTATTGAAAACGGAAATTAAACAGCGTAAAAAGTAGGGATGGGAGTGCGATGAACTACGGGTAGAACCCTGATGTTCATGGTCCGTGCTGAATGTCACCGGGAATACCTCGGAACAAGTTCGAATATCAATAAAGCAACGACGGTTCGTGATCATATTTCACCCGCGACAGAAAGAACGAATTCGAATGCGGGGGTGGCCATTCTGCCTGCACCCTCTACACCTTCTACACCCTTGTACATCCCCATTCATTTTTCTACTTTGAAATCCAGCAAAAATCGCACGGATGATAGACGTCGTTTCGATAATGCCGTCTGCGGGCGTTCTGGAGGGGTTGGGGTGGTGGGATGAACGCGAGGGTGGGGGATAGGGCAGCCTCTTTTCCCGATATTCTCGATATGACACATTCGCTGTGCAACGGGCCCTCTGAATACGGGAGAATGGCGAGGCAGCGGTGTACCATCACCTGAAAATCGAAGGAGGGGAGAGTGAGGTTATACCAATTTCCGAGGCGAATGTTTCGAATTTCCTTTTGTCGGCAGGATTGAGCTGGAAGACACCCGCATTCGAGGGAAAGAGGTAAGACTCGTTCGAGATCGTCTAGTCTCGCGAGAAGAAATTCCTCCCCCCGAGCACCACATTGACCGGAAATACAGGGTGGCCCATCTCGATATCTCCTTTATTTCTGATGACATAACAAATGTTTTTAATGCAATGTAAATGGTATCACAAGGTAAATGCTTTGCAAATGTTATCTTTTTCTCAAGGTCATCGATATTTTTTCTTGTAAATGTATACTTTTTTCCTTTCAGATTCTAGTTGACATTAAAACGCGTTTAGACGTACTAATAACATGACCTGGCCACTGTGCGTCGCGTCGGTAGATAGTTTACCTGAATTCGGACTCGTGTCTGTCCCTTCGCGCAGACGGTTTTACGACGAAACATTGACTAATACCAGTTAGTATTACCGTATGGTATAAATGGGAGTGCAGCATACCTAATTCATATTAAATTGCCCAAACATCGTCAATTAATTGTGCGCGTAGAGATAGCTCGCGGTTTCATACATTATTGACTCTCACCGTCGAATAATACCGCAGTGTAAAAACGCGGCTATTATATTATATATCTGGTTCGCGTTAAGCTGTAATGAGCGGATCGAGTGCTAAAATACTGAGCTTTGCTAGCCAATCCTGTTAATAAAGTTAGCTTCCGTTTCCGTGCTTCATTGTAAATTACGATATAAACGTAGATATTATATTTCAAATATTGGAGAGTTTAAGAATCGTTTAATCAGTGATACAATATTAAGCTGCTTGACTTTACTCGTACAGAGTACGTTAGCGTTACAGAGTACGGTTGCAATTATGTAATATCAATATACATACGTTACTAATTAGAACCGCGAGACAAAGGTAGATATTGTATAGAATTTTCGCAATAATATGGTTTTATAATTGGAGGCTTACATGTAGATTCGTACCATTGAATTAATTATCGAGGAGCATTTAGGTTGACTATGTGTGCTCTGGCATCCCCCAGTGTCCTCATGCTGCAATTTCGATATCGTAAATGTTGTATGTCGTGTAGTGATCCGCTCTATTTGATGTTGCAGTGTACGTGCATTCAAGAGATAAACATTGAACTAATTAATTTAGCTCTTGGTGGATAGGTTTGGTCCGGCGCGTTATGGATTCATACGTACTGCCCGGCAATATTGTAACAAACACCTAATCAATGGACACAGCTATAAAATGATCCGTTCAGCTGGGGAGGTGTCACAGTCGATACTCAAATCTTTGTTCAGTACGAAATCATCGGCCGGTCCCGGCAAACATTGATCCACGCTACTTAATTTCAATGCAAGCACCGAACCCGGCTGTCGGCAATTATTGTCTCGTACACCTCAGTTTTCATAACGCAAATTGCCGTTATCTAATTAACCTCCCAACCACTTAATCTCGGTCATACACACCTGCAGGCATCGCGCCATTAATTATTGAGTCGCGCTACTTACTCGTCCGTGCTGTACAACCGCTAATTGCATACCGATGCAGGATGCTGATCATCGCAACGCGGGCCTTAAAATCATCCCTATAATTACGAGACTGACTCATTCGGTCTCGTTACCGAGATATCTTATCGTACGCGTTAAACATAGACTCGAACTACTTAATTCGCGGAACGTCTCGGCTGACTCGCGCCGGTTTTCCCCAATTAACTTAGTATAATGGTTGTAGAACATGTGTGCAAAAGGATTTCTTTGGATATTGATAGTTGAATTCTCAAACGCCTTTTTCTCGAAACCAGTTTTCCAATTATCTAATTGACCAATTGACTTAAAATTTTGAGAAAATCTCTGGCATATACCCTGTTATCGGATGAACCAAGAAGATGAATATTATTTCTTGCGTCCATGTGACCATGACAGGTATTACGGATCAATAAACGAATAAACAAACGCAACTAAAGAAATGTTTTCTTGCAGTTCAAGGATCCATTCCAAAAAACTTGTTCCAATATTTAGAAGTTCCTCTGGAAGTACTTGTAAAGAAACTTCCTCTTAATCCGGTGCCACCGAATAAATACGGCCTTCGAAGAAAAATATGAGAAACGATTCCACAATAAACAGAACCGGCCCACGAAGAGAAGCAATTTATCTTTGCCGGGCGTTACTAATATTCGCGGAACGAAACGCGGAACTCGGATCCCGTCTTCCCGTTATCTCCTGGGCTCGAGGGTCGACATTCCCCGATTTAATTAGCCGGCTGGAAATTAATGCCGAAGCTCAAAGTTTCGCGGATACGGTCGCCGGTCTTGCCTCAAAGAGCAAACATTATAATTAAATTACTCTGCGAGCGTGTATCGATAGCTGATCCGATGGGTACGCGTACCTTGTAAGCACGATCGTGTGCACAGCTCGCACAATATCATACCGGCATATTATTATTCGAATAGCATTTCATAATAGCCGTCGAATTTCGGGAATCCCGGTGGCGGGCGATTTAATTAAATGATCGTCTCGCTGGCCGCGACGATTTTCTCTCACTCTCTCGTCGATAACGGATCGTTCAACAATTCCCTCGTTAATATCTCGTATTCTGCTTGCTCCGCGTGTTCCCGTGATTTACATCGCGCATCGTTGTCGCAGCTCACTGGGACGAAACGACTCGACGGCGACCAAAAATCGATTTCTGTAATACTGTAAATTAGAAAAGAATTGGTGTTACACTTCAGATTGTATTGTGACAAGAAGTAAGAAGTTCAAACAGCATTTTCACGGAGAAAATTTTTCTTAATTGGTCAACTATTGGTGCTTTTACCTTAATCGATGCTGAACAAATATAATTGGACGATAACAGTTGACAGCGCATGGTATTTTTTTTTCATTTTTCGTCTTTTACAAAATATCTACCGATCCAGAAGCGTAGATTCATCCCTAGGATGACCATTACTCTTTATACATCCTGTACAAGCCGTGCGCGAGACGATCAATTCGAGAAACACCGAGAGATTTCAGGGCGGCCGGCGCGGCGCGGCGGTCGTATTTTTCCGGCTAATTCGCGGAACCGGCGATTTGATACAATCAGCGGATCCCGAGGAAAGATTCCGCGAGCGTTGAAGGGGAAACTGTTCTCACGTATCTCGGATAGACACCGAGATTGCGATCTCGAATTTCGTTCAGCCGGCTGGCAGTCTCTTAGGACTTTAAAAACTTGTTGATCTCGGCGAAGTCGTACAACTTCGCTGGATTTTGTACTTTCGCGAGCCGGACTACGCTGCCGGAGAGCTTATGGAACTGGTTTGTCGCGAACGTTGTTGCATTCCCCCGTTCATAGTCGTTTGAGAAATTCTATGAGGATACTTGGAGCGACAGAGCCTAGGATTGCGATCTTACTTAAGGATTTGCGGACCCTTGTCCCTCGGGAATTTGTCTATGCGAAACTAAGTAACATATGATACTCCGAGTTTGCGAGATACTCCGAGAAACGTGTAGCATTTTTTCCAAGCAGAAATATTGATTTCATACAAAGCGGTAGCAGGATACAAATGTTGTTCTCTTCAGCTGAGACAGGAAACGAGGATAGGAATAACTTTTATTCTGGGATTTTAATCTTAACTTATATAAGTGTGGAGCGTTTTCGGTTTCGAAAGAAATGTTTTTCCGATCCGGTCTAGCGAGGATTCTATGCGTCGCGCGTTAAACATCCAGAATGGCCGTTTGATTTCTCTTGCGGAGAAACAGGCCAGTTCCTCGCACCTTCTGTTTTCTGGGAAAGCCCTGATCGCGGGCAAATTGCCGCGGCGAATCGAATCCGCGAGTCTGCGAACTGCATCGGGAACGACGCGCGAGCCGCCGCGCTGCGGAAAGCCAACGGATATGAGCAATAACCGTGCATTTCCATGAGCTGGAAGGCTTTACCAGCATTTTAAATCCGATTGCCCGTATCGTGGCCATGTCAGGAAGGAAATACCCGGAAGCGCAAATATCATTCGAGGAGGATCAGATTCCGCGTACCGCGCCTGAGCCGACGTCCGATACACAGCAGCTTATTCTACTGCTCGTTTTTTTTTATTTGTGCGCCGAGGATACACCTGCGCTTAGCCCGGGATAAGCCGGGATGATAAGCTCTCCATTCCCGTTGAACCACGATAATTTTACACAATTTTATTGGCTTCTCGCGTTGCCATGGAAAAATGTGTCGGGACGCGTGTTGCAAAATTAAGGTCTCCTGGATCGACGACTCTCTCGATTACCTCCAATTGTCGATCTTTTTGATCGATGCATGAATCATTTTGGGTCAGTTTAGAGTCCAGTTTTATTGTCGTACTCTTTTTTACGAAATATTTTTTAGATCGACTGTATATCTTGCAACAACAGAAAGAAATTGAACGTTTATAGTACAGAAATAGAAGAGTTCTAGAAATGAATGAGTTCTTTCTTTGAGAGAGTGTTAATTCTCAAATGACGAGACTCGAGTTAATTTTGAGCTATGGTTACAAAGGTCCCATTTAAATTCTAATTTTCCAGCAGTCGGAGACCCGGACCGTAAAAGCTCTTGAGAAATGAAAAATTTATTCCGAGAAAATTGAAAAGGTTGGAAATGTATTTATTTTGATATTCTTCCTATAAATGTTTCAGAGTGCTTTCAACAACACGTGACTTTTATATGATTTTTTACAGAAAGGAATGCGGTAATTACTTTGTAAAAAATGACAGCAATTAGTAATAAAATTACATCGCTTCACGCAGAGAGAATATTACACGTTGAATTAAATGTGTGCTGTTTTTTCGTCTATTACTCTTAAAAATACTTGAAATTCCGCGAATGGTTTCGTTAAACATTTCTGCTAGAAAATCCTACCTTTTGATGTATCATAGGTTTCTTTATCTTTATAATGACCACTAAAATTGCACTGAAATCTACCGTGACACAATCTAGAAATTAAATTTAGCGAAGACCGCTTCGAAGCTGGTTTCGTTCATTTCCAGGAGGAAGCCAGTTCAATTAAGAACATAATTATATTTCCTTCCGGTGTTCGAACGAACAATTCTTCGAAGAACCTCCCAATCATCGCGAAGAATGGCTTCGCTGTTCTTGATAGCCTTGTCGAATGTGATAGGCCTTTTTTTACTTGACGTAACGCCGCGCCGAGCCCCTGTTCCAATAATTGAAACGTCGGATACGATGGTAAACTGCGGTGGGTTATTATTTTGGTAATTGCCCGGTAGGTAGGTTTAATTGTCTAACGGAGGCGCGTTGGATGCGGCTTGCTTATCGACCTGCATTTTCTTCTCCCCCCGACACTCCGGAAGAATGGCACTGCCGCGCCGTGCACGGCTCATTTTTCTCGAATGAAACTAATTTTGCGAAGGGAGCCAATGCTCTCGAACGCGTTCACGCTGAACGATTTTTCCAAGTACGGAAACTTCTCTCGTTTCTCCGTCATTTCTCTTGACGCCTCTTCTTTCCGCCGTTCCTCTCCCCCGCCACTGGATAGGTCTCGTAAAATTCTATACCAGGTTGGAAATATCTTTCACGCTCCTTCTCTTATATTCCTTCGATCAACGGAAGGATTTCAGAGCGAGCGTAAATCCCTTTTCAACACGCACGATGCGAGATCGTATGCAGCGATGTTTACACGGTCAACGTAGAGATTCTGGTCGAATTTTTGCGATGATCGCATAAACAGCCCGATCTGTTCCATTCGATTCCAGATTTCT
Source organism: Lasioglossum marginatum (assembly GCA_028455795.1). Classification (NCBI taxonomy): domain Eukaryota; kingdom Metazoa; phylum Arthropoda; class Insecta; order Hymenoptera; family Halictidae; genus Lasioglossum; species Lasioglossum marginatum. The sequence goes on from CM052270.1 coordinate 696,104, forward strand.
CGTCGAATAATTAATTTTTAAAGCTTTGGTATTTTTAAATAGAGTTTCGATTTAAGTGGGTCGTCTAAACATTGATCTGTACTACTATATCTCAAATTCCTGGTCACGTTTTTACGATAGCAGTGCCAATATTCATTTAATAATGAATTGCTGCATATTTAAAGACGATTTAAACGCGGATTTGTATCACTTAATTGCGTTTTTACTCGCAAAGTGTAATTGTACAACTAATTACAGACTCGCGCTACTTAGTCTTCTTTACGCGACCACAAACACAGCCAGTAGTTGCATATCAACGCTCGTTGCTTAATCTTCCCATTGTAGACATTACATCGTCTCCGTAATAGTTGGCTTGTATTACTTACTTGGCCCGCGACACTCGAGCCCGCGATCGTATCGGCGGACTGAATATAGACCTGCACTACTTAATCCGTGTATCGAGGAGCGCCAGGGATGGTTGGCAACGAGAAACACTTTCATAGCTCGCAAAATATAGTTGTCGCGGAGCATGTGTAACAGGACGAAACGCTGGACGGTGACGCTCGGAATAGGAAATATTTTACATTTGTTTCGGAAAATCTAGCACGGCCCTTAAAACGCGGCAATCTCGAATTCTCTTTGATCGGAGTGTCCAGTTACGAAACGAAAATCGGTGTCGCCTATCTTTTGATAACACCGAGGCCCGAACGCGTTTAATCTCGACACACAAAAGCGCATTTCGTCAAAACAATATTTCAACGGGGGGCGCGCGCGCGCTCTTATTTCACGCGTTCTGAACTTTCCTCTCTGCGAGCCGACATTTTTGTTTTCGTTGTCGAGCTCCACCCTTCCGCATTGCAGTACCTATTCCCGAATTTGCTCCTTGCAACAGCGATGCGCGCTTTCAAAATATGTGTCAAACGTCATGCTCTTAGCGTACATTTGATAGCCGAGCTGGCGCGAGCCTTTCGCTCGCCAATCGTTTTATGGGAATCGTCGAGAGCTTTTACTACGTATCGCGATACGCGCGACCGGAACTTTTGTCAGGACCCTCGTGGACTTGTTAAACGATTTTCAACAACCCTACGCATCTCCGAATATTTGTTTGCTATCGTTTCAATCATAGGCGTTCCCTCGAGGGAACTATTTTAGAAAAGTGTACTTTCATTATTTTCATTCTTATTGGCTATTTTGTTCAGAAGTTTCATTACGAAAGACTGTAAGACAAGTGATAATTGTGCAATCGTTACAAAATAATATTATCTCGCACCATTAATCGCGAAGCTTCACTTTACACTTTTTATCGGCGAGTCGCCTAATAATCTATTTATTCCTTTGTAAGCGGACTGTATTACGAATGGAAACGAAATATAAAAGAATTCGAATAAAAGGGAAAAGAAGGTCGGAAAAAGGTAGAAATTTTTGCATGTAGAAAGGCGAGGTTCGCTCCAAAGTCTGCTTTAACCTTTCATGTCCCGAAGGCATTTCGACGAACCACTTTCATTAAAATGTTACAGAAAATTTCATTTAACGAGCATGCGAGTATAAAATAGTTACACTTAAGCTGTTCGGCGTCTAAACATTCTACAAACATACGTTTCAGGTGAAAATATCAATAAAAAGTCATAAACATTCTGTGAATTTTTTGCGTTTATGCCAAAAATTCCAGACGAAATTTCACACAAGTATACTATCTATAATAAATACAAGTATATTCTTGCAGTCGATGAACAAAAATTTTATTTCGCAATTAACATCGCTGAATCCGACAAACGCATAACGAATTATATTAATTATATATTAAGTAATGGGCACTGGAGTAATTCACACCGCACGCCCTCCAAACTTTGTTACGGAGCGAATATAAATTTCAGAAACGGTCATGGAGACTCTTAACTTCCACCGCGGATTATTGAAATTATAATAATTATTTAATCCCGTTGGTTCGACAATCGTATCTCCGTTTCCACTAGATAGACAATGCAACGCTTGATCATAATATAACGTTAGCAGAGCGGCTGAAAGTGCAGCGAAACACAGAGCACATAATTATCTCGGAACGAAACGCGTGATATTATTCTTCTATGTGTCGTAGGGGACGAAATCCTGTCATAGTGTGTATTATAGTTGAGTCGAACGCGGCGATAAAGCGCGCGTCATCGTGACGATCCCTGTCCAGCCCGCATATCAAATGATCAAAATTGTAAAGCGTGCTTTGACACCACTGGGTACAATCGGCGCCGGTCTCGATTCGGAAATTAACCCCTCGAGCTGCAATTGATTTACATGCGACCATGTCTACGCACGAAATCGAATTTTCCTTTGTTTTACGTAGAACGTAGAAACGGAAATTTTGTTGTCGCACAAATAAGTTGTTATCGAACTGCGGATTTTTCTGTAGAATTAAAATTGTCCGCATCGATTGCAACAAGCAGGAGGAAAATAGAAATTGATGTCTAATAAGATTAATATAATCGCTGTTACTTTTATCATGTTTATTCTCTAATGCAGACACCATGAACGTCATGAAATATAAATCCCGTATCGCCGGGTCTCCAGGCCCCCGTCGCGTCGGATGAATCGGAGCGTCTTCACGCCGGAATTATTCCGGTCACAATGAATCGCATGGCGAATTGCGAGAATCCCCCTTTTGAACTTCGTTGCATCGTACGAGCTCCGGGGGAACAAAGGGACATCCCTACACAAAGGAGCCGGGAGAAAGGCTCTCTGGTCTTCTCTCTTTCTATCCATCTGCTTCCCCCTGTCCTGTTTGTTTGGGGCTCGGTGACTTAGGGGAGGAAAAACATTTACGGAGCCGCTGGATCGACGAAAACATCCGACCGGTCGAAGAACCGATTAACGCTCTCCGAGACGATTTTACGATCAGAATGAACTGATACGGGAGATAAGTGGAAAACTTTTTCACTTGATAGACTTTTCACTTCGTATCTCAGACGTTGATCGTATACTTTTTCGTATTACTTGTATATTGGCGATAACTTTCTTCCATCAACACTTTCGCTTCGAAAAGCGGGTACAGAATAACGTCTGAATTGTACAAAAATTATTTGATTTATTAAATCGTGATCTCCGCACACTGAAACTTGGATTCCTCACACTAGAATTTCAAGTTTATCATTTCTTTCGTCGAATTGTAAATTGTATAATATTACATTCAGAAAGTTCAGTCGTCATAATAATTGTGAGCATTAAATTGTTTACGGTATCAGCAGCTTAATTAAGATCCGTGCAATTTATTTAGCGGCGGGCTTGCAACGGCGGTTTTTGTTAATATCCAAGGCGTCGCGATCCCCATGCATCATTGCGGCCGGGTTTTGCACGCGATCCTCATTCCGAGGCGGACGGACGCGTTTTACGAGGCTCGGCGAGGGTTCAGCGGATATAAAATCTAATTTACGTCTGTGTGGTTTGCGCCGGCTGGAAACGATACTGTCGTAATCCGGTATCACCGAGGCAACTCGAGCGCAAAGGGCTAAGGAACGGCGAAAGGGATCGCGGAAAAGGGCGACGAAAGAGGCCACCACTCGACGACGTATTTAGTCTCGAGGATTCCCATTCAAGACCTCACGATTGCCTGTCATAGATCCTTCCAAGGCTAAGAATCGCCTCGGCATCAGCCCAAGATTCCATTCAAAACACATTGACGTTAAGAAACCTTTGAAGATCGACGGAATAAGTAGTACGATACCGTTGTAATCCGGTATTACCGTGACGAGTCTCGAGAGGAAAGGGTTAAGGAACTGCGAAAGGGATCGCGACGAAGGGCCAAGGGATCGCGTTTCGAAACGAGCGTCCCCGGACAAATTGAACCGGCGCGCGGCACGGCGATGATTGGAAGATGCGCCAGTTACACCGGCGTCGGATAAACGGGCCCGGGGCCGAAACCAATTTTCCACTTTGCTGTGCTCGAATGACCGGTTCGCGAAATTTCACGCACACACCTTCTCCCCGCCAGCCCCACTCGTGATCAAGGCGGAAAAAAACAAATGGCCGGACGCGACGCGGCGCGGCGCGGCGTTTAGATTCCTCATCGACGGGAACGAACTCCTTGGACTCAGTGGCCCGTGCTTTCACGGTGGAATTTCTGCCGCGATGGGAGGGGAATCGAGTTGCCCGATGGTGCTCCACTCTCGAAACTTTCGACTTCCCCGGTGTTTTTGTTGAGAGTTTCAGGAAACGGAATGTTTCACTGTAATTCTAGTGTTACTGCAAGATATAAAATTCTATTTCACTTCGGTTTCCTCGGCTTTGTCGATCGCGACGCCGTTTTCCAGTGACTATTGTGACGTACTTAAACCGAAGCGGAAGGAGGAGGTGTTTCGCCCGAAAAGTCGGAAAGAACTATTTTAGATTTATCAAATCAAGAATGCATTTTGCAACATTTAAAACATTGAAATGATTTTTATTTTGTAGACGTTTAATTACTATTCAACTTTTTGTCGAAACAATTTTTCCTCACATTACCGGAAACCCTTGAAAAATCTTGGTAATGAAGCGCTTCCACCGAAATGCTGGAGAAAATTAGGTTTGCATATAAATTATGTTGAAATGATGTAATTTATTATTTTAATTATATAATAGTGCCTGAGCGCCACTGCTGAAAGGTTATTAATACTGTTTTGTACATACTACCATACATGTACGTCTGATTTGAAAGGGAAATTCAAATAATAATCGATCGAGATCGCACTGCGTGATCGCTCAGTCGAATCTGCGCTAGGTATCGTCGTTCAGCCGGCAACAGCCACAGCGGCCGTTGATTAACTCGTTCTGGGATCCGTGATGTCAAAGGGGTTAATGAACGTCAGCGGCGAAGACCCGCGACGCCACACTAGAGCGGCTGGTGACGCTTCCCCGTCAGGAGTCTAGCATCGAGCCTCTTGCTGGAGCATGACTTATCGTCGCCGGATGGTTCATTGTCAGCGGATGTGTTTGCCGCTGCTGAGCGAGTCAATAGAGCGTGTTCCCTTCGGGGAGCACGCGATCGGCCGATCACACCGCGACGACAACGCGGAAAAATATCTTGGCAAACGATCGGGCCTGGTGCGATTCAATATTGACGCAGGCCCCGTGTAATTCCCTTTCGACTGGCTCCAACGGGCTCTATCGTGGGTAGGACAAGAAGAGGGTGGGGGATGAGAGAACACAAGACGAGTCGCATCAACGCGATCGGCCCCGCAATTCCATTTGCGGAATTTGCCAAGTCGGTCTTAGCCAGATTCGCAGCCGGCCGAGCGTCGGCGCTCCGAATAAAGGACCAAGACGTTCTGGCATTTCCATGGCAACCGGTCGCTCATCCAGAAACAACGCGGCCAACTTTGATCCCCCCGGCACCGAGCGTGTTCCACTACAATGGCCATCGTTCCATTCCGAACGCGAGAGACCGTCCACTCGATTACATTATCCCGGGAAACAGCGCGCGGCGAGTCCGTGTTTCGCAGTCTTTTCACGCCGCGACGACTTCCAGCGAGACAATACCGCGGTTCATCGCCGGTTTAGCCACGGATTACCCGTTCGCCTCGATACCAGACGTCGCGCAAGATGTTAACAGCCACGCGAACACGGACTCGCTGAACGGTAACCGTCGGCGAATTACAATCTTGAAGAGGTTGTTGCGTCTGGACGGCTGCTGGCCAGATTGCGTGCTCGAGAACGCGGTGTAACTATCCCGCTCTATGGCCACCTCTCGTTCTTATTTTCTTCTTGAACGTTTCATTTTATCAGGGGAAAGAGAAGTCCACGGAATTTTACTCGGATCACACTCGGCGAAGTCTTCGTAGTCGCGAAATGACACCTATCCATTTTTGTGATAAACGCATAAAATCCGCAGTCTAGTAATAACGTATTCAAATGTGCTTCCGCAAGCACCGTTTTTACAAACGAGCGGGATAGAAGCACTGTAACCTGTTCCTGTAACATCCTCGCGAACCAGAATTACAGTGAACCATGTGTTAGTCTTCGAAGAATAAGAGTGGGCCACTTGTAAAATTTACAGGGTTCATAATTTCGCGGTGACACGAATCGCGAGCACTTTTATGGCCGCGCGGGACCATAAATACGATGTCTAGAGGGCATAAAGTGCCTATTACGAGCAATCAATCGTTCGTCTCTTCGCGAGCGTCGGTCGTAGAGTGTGATCATTATCATTGGAAACCGGAAGAGCCAGAACTATCACCAGACGCGAATTCTTAAACTGTGGCAACTCTCGTTCCGATGCTAACGTTCTTTTCCGACGTACCTCTCTTACATTTTGCGACTGAACTTGAATTTATTTCTCTCTTTAGTGGTTTTATTAAATTAAGTGCATAAAAATCTGCAGTCTACTTATGATACACGTAAATAGATATTTCTAGACAGTTCCGATTATATTGTATTGTAATATTTTACATAGTAAGAGGAAAATGTTTACTAAGAAATATATTTCCTGGTAAAATGAAAATAATTAAAGATAAAGTAATTTGCGAAAACGACCGCTCGTACATGAAATCGGTTGAAGAAAGAGAAAACAGTTCCAGCGATACGAGCGCGATAAAATCGGGCACATTTAAATCTGCTATTTATTCCTCCGGGATGCCGGCGGTAGCAGAGTGAAATCCGCGTTCGACGAGAACAGAATTCGGAATATTTATAAAGCGGCGTGTAACCCGTGTAAATAATTAAGCATGCGAATCGCGCGTGCTCCAGTTGATAAAACCGGCGGAACATATGCGGCCGCACGGTCCGCTCCTAGGAAGGCAGCGAGAACATGCTTTTTATTTCGCCTATTCCCGGGCGTTATTTTATTCGTGCAAGTAATTTTCATAATTAAAGCGAGCACGGATCTCGAGGTTTTTTCCACGGGCCGCATTCGAACGGGGCTGGACGCGCGCGTGTTCCGCTCGCGATATTCAAAGCGGTCGTCTCGTTCCTCGCGGATTAAATGGTTATTTCACTGGCGGACTTCGTTCCCCCGTCGTTTTATCCCCATACACAGTCGCCTCACCCTCATATAACACGGTTGTTCCCTCTATTCGTCGGATTCGAATTAATACCGGCAACTACGCCAGCTACACTAGACCAAATAAGGATAATAATTGGGCACGCCAATTGCCTTCGTTGATTCCGATTTGATGGAAAAATGGTTTCAGTTACATTTTAAGTTTTTGTCCATACATTGCTTTTAACACATTTTAAAAATATATTTCCGAAATTAGCTTAATTGCAACATCGTTTTTCCCTCTATTCGCCGGATTCGAATTAATAGATTTCGAAGCTGCGACGGCGACATTGAAATTCCAGCGGATAATCGAGGGTGGAACCGGATCGGCACGTCTCATCGATATTTCGTTATATTGTTATTTAAATTTCCCATCGTTCTTTGCCGACGTGCCTCGGAAACCGATACGCGAGACCGTTCGACGCCGATCGACGCCCTGAAAGCCGAGAGCGATTCGAGACAAACGGCTGGGAAAATTGAGGATGTTTTGGACACTGATTTTTAAAATGCCGCCGAGACGGTTCGCGAAGAAATCAATCCTCCATGGAGCCATTCCCTGCGAGCTCGACATGCAGATTTTCAGAATAAACGAGCGAGCAACTCCGCTTCGATCGTGAAAGAGTTTCGGGAATGTGAAACAAAAGGAACTTGCGCGAGAAATTCGATTGGTTAGTTTGGTAGATGATAAACGAAGAATGGAAGGGTTTTATTGGGATTCTACTTTGTTTCGCGAGAGTGTAGAATTGCACAGGTTGTAGAATGTGTAACGCTTCTTTTGGTGAAGGTAATAAAATATAGTAACAGAAAAAAATGAAATGAAATTGCCGGGCTGAACGTCGTGGTGGTGTAAGTACAAATTCTGAAGATTTGTGGTAATACTGTTTCTCGAATCTGAAATTCATCATTTATTTACAGACAATACATATTCACAACATGTCCCCTCCGAGGCGCTACTAAAAATTGCTACAAAATATTGTTTAGATTATTTAACACATCGGTATCTAATCAATTACTAAACATTTAGGTATTGCATATCCATAAAATTTCAAAAATCATAGGGAATGGAAATATTCGAGATCGGAAGAAATGTTTAATTTTCCAGTTAAAATAGCTCCGAGTGCAAAGAGTTAAATTTACATTTTCGGCATTGCTAAACATTTAGGAAGTAATATAGTCATTTTTTACCAAAAATGACCATCAAGTACCCGACATTTTCGGGTTCTCGCACACCTAGCAATTAGTCAGAAGTTCACGGTATATCAGGCACGGCCGTGTCTAAACTCGTTTGCACCCGTTCCGCGGTGAATCCGCGCTCGCTCGTGACAAAGCATATGGCGTGCTATGAAAATGCAGCCTGAGAAAAGCCGATCCTAAGCCAATACGGCCGTATCCATGGAAACGGCTGCTTCCTGTTCCATTCGAGTCCCGTTGTTCCCGTTAAGCCCCGTTCGCGCCATGGCCGCTGTCGCATTAACAAGTTCCCCGTGTATGCGAGCCCCGCGACTGTCTCGTTGTTGCGTGTTTTTATCCTGGTCGGTTCGGGCCGGGTCGAGCCGGGTACGGTCTCCCTCGGATATTATTCCCTCGACTAGGACAGATCGAACGCGAACGCCACCGCCGAGACTTGTTACTACCCGGCTACAAATTATTTTCTGCTTATGCGACTTCGAACTAGCTCCGCGAATATACGCCGTACGATGCGGGAGACCGTAAATAATGATCCCGCTAGCATCATTCTGCCGATGTCGGACACCATAATTGTAACCCCTTGCGCTCGAAGCTATTATATTTTAGCTCTGGAACTCGGAAATCTCTGAATGGAAGGCATTTATATTTTCAGCAGTGCATTATGCACACAACGATCGTCCAAACTATAGCTCGTTATAAAAAATATTTCTCATGAAATTCAATTCGATTTTTATAAGGAAAGTATGCGAACAAACGTACGAGTAAATGTTGAAGTTAGAGAATGGAAGCTAGCTCTGAATAGATTGAAAGCTGTAAACGTAAAATTTCAAAGATTTGGCAGTTCTCGAAGATCAGGAGAGATTTCATAAATAAAGTAGATGTAATATATATATATATATATATATATATATATATATATATATAATGTGTGATCGTATCCAGTTCCAGCTTCAACATGAGCATGCGCTAAAATATTTCGCCCGGGATTTTCTGGCGTCGTTATTCACCGTTACGACAGGCGCTCAGTTGTGCCACAGCCAAGCTTACACTACTGCTCGCATTCCTCATATTTTGAGTAATATATATGGGCAGGGACGTCACGTTGCTACGCATTCCAAGGTGTCGCCTGGAGCTGGCTTTAGACATTGCTCTAAACGTCGGTGCTCGGACTGCGAACGACAGCCTTCTAGAGGTCTTTTTCAACGTTCGACCGAGCTACCCTTATTCCCGTCTTGTGATCGATGAACTCTTTTCTTTGACAGATTTTAGAACAAATGAGAGCGTAGATACGGGCGAGTGGGAACCGGAATTCTTCTCGGTGCTTCGTACGACTTTCGCCGTGTCGATTTTCAACCACCTTCAAATGATAGATACGGATTAAATTGTGGAAATTCGTAATGTTGCATCTTCCTTTTGGAGAGAACTTTTTCGCGAACTTATACGTACATACTTGCTGGACTATTTGAACGAAAGAAATATTTATTTACGACGGATTAACAGGACTCGAGATCATTCGGAGAAAATTATACAGTTTCTCGGCTTTGTGGAAGTTCCGACGAGTTTCTTCGTCAAATCGTTCTCAAGTTCCCTGACAGAGGATCGCCGGATCCGAAGCGGATTTGCGATCTTGCTTGGGAAATTTCGTTCTAGGCGGGATATGAACAGAAAGACGATCATTGTAACGAGCGAAAAACTTTCCGACGAGCGGGGCCGGCGTTAGTTCGGATTATCTAGATGGGTCCAATTTCAATACAATGGCCACGGCCCGTTCTTAATGCTCGTTTCGGGCAAAGTTTCTGCCGGACTGCCTCTCTGCCCGGAACCGGAACCGGAACGGAAACGTGGGGATTATTGCCAGCATCTTTTTCCACTCGAAAATACGCGGCCGAAGTCGATTACCGGATAATCCCGGCCGCCGTTTATCGGCTGGGAACGAACGAGTTTCGAGAGGGAGAGAAGCTCGAACCTTCTCGAAAAATGTTAATGAACGGTCGAGTTCCAGCCGCCGCCACGCCACCGGCCACTTGACATTTCGATGGAACCGTTTGAAATTTTATGCTCGCCCCGAATTTGTTCTCGCGAGGTGATAGAGGATCGGGGAACAGCCTGGTTCCATTTATCGGTGTCACCGAGCACGTTGTCAAATGTATCGGATACTTTACGGGGTCGATTTCATGCGAATGCTGCAAAATTTCACTATTTTCATGAATCTTTTTCAAAGCGATATGGCACGTCTTATTTTACTATTGAGGTTATATTACCAAGGAACAAGAATCCCGAAATTGAACCCGATAAGAAATAATACAGTTGATTTATTCTCACGTTTGTACACTTGGAGATCAATAGTTTTTACACAGACGAATGGTCGATTTAGTATTCGCGCAGCGAGGGTTAAAAGCCACGTTTCGCCGGGTTTTCCAAATAGATGCCGTAAATGCGCAAACGTCCGTGCTCGTTACGGCGAAGAGCTGAAAGGGGGTGACCGGACTTGGGAAGCGTTACATAGCGCTCGAAGTCTTTTGTCTGAGCAGACGCGTGGTTCAACTTCCGTTCGAGCTCTTCAAATCTACAAACAAGATGCTTGCCGCAGACAACGCGCGACAGGCGGACATATTGCTAGCGTACGCACGGTCATCGAGAGTAATTCCAGACCAAGAGAGAAAGAGAGAGAGAGAGAGAGCGAGAGAGAGAGAGTATAGGCTCTGGTGGCCAGCTGCACGTCGTCGCTCTGATCGATCGGGTCGAACCGAAAGCCCCGGATGCACTGGCCAGCCCGCTTCGTTTTGCCAGAGGACGAGCCAGCTGGTCCACCAGGGCCGTCAACCGCGTTTAATTTATTTCCGGTTGCCACTCCTTCCCCCGGTTTCCTCCCCTGTTGGATTTCGGGATCGATTCGCCGCTTGTTCTGCCCGAGCCGAGACTGTCTTCAACTTTCCACCGGACTCGGACGATGGAAAACGCGTCCGTGAACGCTCGATCACCGCAGCCGATCGAGAACAGCTCTGGATCGGACAGGCTTCGAGGACTTTGATCCGCTCCACTTAGATTGTTTCTTTGCCCTCCGGCTGCCTCCTGCTTGGCGCAATATATTCGATTGCTCCACGAAAGGACTACAGACATGCCCGGTTTAATTTACACAGCGTTTAGTAACACGCTAATTTTCGTGAAACTTTACTATGACACAATGTAAGATATGAGTCAGAACGGACCCGAGCTTTGTTATCCAAGGACTAATCAAGCTTGTTGCCGCGTGGAAACGGAAGCGCGCGCGTGCTGGATTTCGAATATTTGACAGGAGAAAACAGAGGTTTGGACGTTTTGTGGACGATTGTTCATTTGCTGACCGAAATTGAACCGGTTCTACGAGAATCAGGTCTTTCGTACTTGTTTACATGGAAATACACCTGCAGGCTATAATAGTATTTCTTGATGAAAACGCTCCATAAAATTTGCAATAACCTAATATGTAATGTCTGATATACGGAATTCGATCTGAAAATTCCTCGCGAAACTAAAAAGTGCGACAGGCGTCCAATGCCAGGAAAACAGTTCGAACATGAACTCCTCTAGTTCCCAGCATGCCAAGTAGCCTTAGCAGCTGCTTCACAAGCCATCGGAATTCTACTTGCACATTACACGGGCATCCGAGACGTGGGCTGTTGATCTTTTGACGTTAAAGGTTCCAGGAAGAATAAAAGTACGATGCTGGTCGCAAAGGAATCTGCCACGGTGAAACTTTCCCATGAAATTACTCTTTGCCTGAACTAACCGCGCTCACATAATTGCTGAAGTATTACGCCGGAGGCACGAAACTTTCCGCGATGAAATAATCCCCACTCCATTACGGAAAAAGTAGCTAACTCGGTCAATAAATAAAACGAACGCTTCTCGATCCATCGGAATTCCAGCGTGATACGATAATACACGGAACAATTCTGTTTGTAAATAATTCCGTAAAAAAAATAGCATGATCATAAATATGGACTCACTTTAAAGCTCAAAGCCTCCACGTTCGCAGACCATCGATCATTTTTTTTCCACGACATTTTTACATTGGCGAGGTGACTCTCGCGCGGGCAACTTTTTCGCATCGCCGAAAATTTACAGAATATTTGATCCGGAGATATTTCGCCGTTTAATTCGCATTTCACGATAACCGTGTATCCGTTTGTTCCATGCATTATTCAAAAGCGGAAAAAGGCTCGCGCAACAAGGGGCCCGATGCATACGATGGGAGCGCACACGCGTGCCCGAAATTCTTGAATTCGCCGTTTGAACGGGCGCGCACGACTGCCCCGGTTATCGGTACCATCGATTTCCGAAACGGATCACTTTTTCGAGCAATACTGTCGGCAATTGGTCCGTTATCTGCGCGTAACAACCTAACCCGCTGCCGATTAGACAAACGAGCGCAGTATAGCCGGGAACATCGACAAATCGCAGCTTTTCCGTGGCCGGGGACAGGGACAAGCGCCATGGTTTGTGTTTGTAGTTTGTACCGTTCCGGGTGCCATTTCTGCGAAGCTATACCTTTGCGCTTCGTTATCATGCGCAGATCTCCGTTGCAAAATTCAGTCGTTCTCGGGAGAATTGCCCCTGCAAATTTTCGACGCACGAATTCTCGCTGCCGCACACCGATCCCGCATCACCAAAACATGGCCGAAACATCAAATATTAATTTTTCATTGCAGGTATGTCCGTTGTTGGATCGGCCACTCAGGTAATGACTGTATGGAAAAACCGAGGTGCGATGGTCTTGCCATTTATGCTTGTGAACTGCGCTGTCAGAGAGCTCGGTGCAAGGTGAGTAATCAATAATCCCAGTGCAAAGTTATCTTTCGCAAGCCAAAATAATCAAAACTACACGAGTTCTATACATTTTTATAGAACATGTTCTGAGAAATATTTTGTTTTATTGGTCCGCGATTGAAATTGAGAAAATCTAGTCACGAGATAATCCAGCACGAGCTCCAAGTAAACGAAATACAATTGGTTGACGTAAAGCGCGAAAGAAAAACGTTATCCCAGGATCTCGCAGCTATTTCTGAGGAATATAGAACACGGAGAACAATGTAGGCAACGTCCCTTCCGTAGATTTTCCCGCGCGATCGTAAATAACGTAGATAATTTCTCTTTCAGCCGGCAGTTATTTAATTTTCGCCTGCGCTCGCCGTGTCGCCGCCAGCGCGCGGCCGCTTCTGCCTCTGTTCAAACGTGTTGCAGGAAGTTTGCTAGTTCCGAACGCATGGTGTACGATCCGAATTTACAGCCGGCGTGTTTCGAATCCACGCTTTAAAGCCCGGCGAAAAAGTTCGCGCGGCGAATCTTTTAACGAGTTGGCGACGCTTCGCATTCTTGCGGGGATTCTAATTAAAATCTACGCCGGCTTTTAATTTGCTCAGCGACGCGACGTCGCCGCGCGATGTCTCTCGCTAGCCGCGGTTCGAACGGGGAAGAACAAACTTCCAAGCAATTAAAGAAATCCGCAAATATATTCCGGAAGTTCGCCCGGTACGGTAATGGATGCGAAACGGCGCGCGGCGACTCAGAAAAAAAAAGAAATGTTCAGCCTTATGAAGAGGATCCCTCAGGGTAAACGCCAGATCGGCGCCAGTTTAGGCCAGGAAATTGGGAATTAGCGACCGGCCGAAACCGCGGCCGAAGCTCGTTCTCATCGGCTCGCGTCCTCGACACGTCGGTTTCGCTATTAGTGGGGCAGGACCTAATTGTTTCCGTGTGCCTATTACGAGCAAAGCAATTAAGAAACGTCCCCATAAACGTCCGGCGCGACGCACCGGGACATCCAATAACGTTAGCCTCGGGTCGCTGCGCCGCACACTTATGTATTTGGCCCGAAATGTCGGAAAAAGGTCGATTTCAAAATTTTGCGTAATTCTTCATCATTCAAAAGAATAAGGCTTGATATTATTATTATTATTATTATTATTATATACGGACCGAGGTCCTTTTATACAAATGTATACAGTTTTTACAGTAAAACTGATAAAAACAAAAGAAAACATAACAAAAAAACAGTCTTAACCTTTTACATAAGAATTTAGAAGAAGAAGAAAGAAATTTAGAAAGAAGAAGATATTATCACGATTTTTCAAGGGCTTTTGCAAACTAATTCGAATTTTAATTGTTCTCACGATCTTTGGGTCACCTTGTTCATGTATTAGTAATTCCAATAATATTTTTAAATTCTTTTCCAACGCAGTCGAATCGACAGGAATAGCCGGCAATGTGTTAACATTTTATGTTCAATATTCTAGCACTCTCGAATATTTACTCACATAATAAATTATAGATTCGAGTGGCTAATTATACATTTATGCAATTCGTCGCATCCGTGCGAACGCCTCCTAAACACCCAGAACAGATCACCGTTTCGCGATGACAGTGACAGCCTGAAAGCCAAATTTTCAGTTTTCTAAACATTTTCATAATTTTCGATCACTGAAGATTGATGAGACTAAACCGAAAAAGCTTATCAGTTGTGTACATATCAGGCACTGATAAATCAAATTATACAAAAATTTTTAACTTTTAAAATAATTTCTTTTTCCATTTTTGTTCTATTTTTGATACTTATCGGTCACTGCGCGGCGTTACCGCGCGAACTGTGAATATTTGAATTTCCCGAATGAAGTTATACACATATCCCCAAATCCGAAATTCGCGGATGCGGACGCGCGCATCTTATATCATCAGCGTCGCGCGAATTTCTACGGTTTCGAGCGCGGAGAAGTTTCCGACTGCGTCTACCCGAGGCGTGTTTTCCCCGTTAAAATCGCGGCGCCGTGGGTGGAGACGGTTAATTTACGTAAAACGTCGAGTGAAGTCTGCCTGAATCGGACGGGATTAGCGAATGAGCGTAAAGCCTGGAAACGACGGCTCTATCGTGGCTTTTGAGAGGCATCGACTCCGATGTCTTCGATTTCCCATCTCCGTGTTCCACATACACGGACTATATCTCACATACTGTTCCGACTGTATCTCAACTCCCGGAAGCATTAACATTAAACCTACTACCACCGGTTAAAATGACCGAATCCAGATTTATTATTTTGCAATTATTAAAATAATAAAATTGATTTGATAAGAACGGATTGTATAAATATCTTTAGTAGAGCACGTACAATCTTGTCATTTTTATAAGGGAACATTAGTGTTAATACTATCTCTCGCAGAAAATATTCGATCCAAATAGCGTTCTAACTTTATGGGCACAAGCCACACTAGTGTTGAGTACTATCTCGTAATATTAAAATAGAATCTACATCTATGTAACAATTGAAAATTAATTTTAAATATTATGACAAAGCACTGAAACACTTTTTATTATTTAAAGTTGAAATTTTCTCTATGCCGAAAATTTCATGATATTTCGACAGACATGAGAGATGACGTGGGTTAAAGTTTGAATTTTCTTTATAAGGTAGAAAATTGGCGAGTGTTCTCCGGTATCGCTATTTACCAAATCTCGCACACTTCGAAAGCTTTACTGGGTGTTTACCGGTGTAAATGTCTAGTGATTTATGGGTGGCAGTATATATATATATATATATATTGAGTTGACCCTGCCGATAAATCCGTTCTTCTTGTCGTGTTTGTTCAGGAGGAAACACCAGCGTAGCTGGTGGACTGTGGACTACTTTCTCTCCGGGCCTCCACCATCCGATAGACACGAATCCTCGAATATTTCGAATCGTCTCTCCATATTCTATCCGGTTTGAAATGTTTGCACACACCATTCTGGGGCTCATCGATTCGGCACAGTATATCGTCACGCGAATGTTTCGACTGCTGTTCGATACCTGTTCAATAGGAAACGGTGACGAGTATACATATACGAATCTTCAGTCGAATTCAACATTTTATTGACTGACATGGTGAATCATAAAATGTCTACAGACAAGTGACACAAGTGATTGATGGTAAAATTGATGACTAAGTGTAACGAGGATTCGATCGATGAACGTGTCGGAAAGAATCCAGTCGCTCGTTTAATTTCTCCCCGTGAATCTTAACAAGCGACGACGAAGACGTCGATAAAATCGAAGCAGCTCAGCCTTCAGACTCTGCCAGCTCGTTTCGGTCCCCAGCATTCAACGTCAGCGTTCATGTCGTTGACGACGAGCAGCAGCGTAGACTTAACGACTGATCAAAGTTACATCAGGGTTGCATGAATGGAATCTTGACCGAGAAATTTCACTTTGTTGAACGCCTCTGTGTACGTGTTGCCTAGCTGACAGGGTTGAGTCAAAGGGTCTTAATTCAGACCAGAATCCTGACGCTGACTCGCTCTGCTGTTTTGCCGAATTGCTTAGCAGTAGTAATTCAACAGGACCAATGTTAATATGTCGACATTAATGTTATGAGAACAATATCTGATTTGAATTTCAATATGAAGCGTCTGATTTTAGAAAAACAAATTAATATCTAGAAATTGAAACGAAATGGTAAATTTGTCTTTTCTCCAATTTCCTTTTATAAAAATAGTATCTGAATCTATATAAAACGAAAAGCAAAATAATGTCGAAGAATTGATACAGGATAGTCAATTTTCCTCCTCGTCAATGTGCTTTTATAAAATTATTCTCGAAATCGACGTATACGGAACGAGAACAAATGAATCGTTCGTTATCAGTGACAATCACAATATCGATTGGAACACGCAAGAGGACATTCGAATTTCGATGAAATTTCTTCACTGATGTTTCTTTCCATATTTCATCGGCTACACACATTGCATTCGCTGTGCTGTAACAGTTTCAACATTATCCGATCCGAATGCAGACAATGAATGCATCAGCCCATTGCAGCAAACAACAACAGCATTATACGGAAATGCAATTGTCCACAGCCATAACAAATTCGTTAACAATAGTAAACACAAACATCGTGTGCTGCACGATGGCTGGAAGCCATCATCAATGAAGTTTGCAAACTGTGTACACAGTCGTCTCTGAAAGTAAGTTAACACGGCTATAAAACAAACTTCGAAAGTTGCCGCGGAGGAACGATTGTAGTTGCTGCGGGAGCATATTGCGCTGGTGTTGTACAGGAAAAGATATTATACGAGGAGCAGCGAATGAAAATTCGAGAAGTTGCATGAAGAATACGCCACGAATCATGAACTTAGTTTCGAGGCTGCGCTGCGCAATCGGCGGGATTCAAAAAGTTGCTTTGTCGCGTGTCGAGACGATAACGCGGCGGTCCGTCAACCGCGTCGCGTGACTTACAACCCTGTCGGACGCACACTCGAACTCTCGCGCGCCGTCGATACAACGCGACGTCGTCGTCGTCGTCAGCGCGACGTAACGTTAAACACGCGTGCAACTGCCGGGGCTGCGAAGCTTCTCGTAATTCGAGCGGACGTTAACTCTCCCACTCCGTTTGGTCGGCGGTGTGTAACGTTCGAACAACAGCGAGCGAAACGGTTGTCGTGATGCAAAATGATTCGCTCGTTAGGGTAACGCGGGGGCCAAAGCCAAGGATATCCGTAATATTTGAACGGGTCGGCGGCGGCGATCTCGTTACCGCGAGATTACTGCCAATATTACGAATGTCCACATTACCGTAACGCTCCCGTGGCTCGCTCTCCGATTCGGCCTTACTAATTGTTACGCGTCACGCGCTTCTACGCGCTGTGTTCTGCATGCAGTTGCCAGCTTGCGGTAGAATCCCGGGAGATTACTGTAAACCCAGGACAGTTATCTCTCCCTTTCTCCCTCTCTGTCTCCCTCGCTCCACCTCCTTGTTTCAACACCGATCATTCGATGCAATTACACACGACCATTCTCAATTCGTCCTTTCCCCCATTTTCATCTAATCAGTCCTTTTCCTTTTACTCGCTTTCCCTCGGACGCGCCATTAGGACCACTTCTCCCTCACTCGATTGCTAATCTTTTTCTCCTTCTTTCTTCCTCTAACTCTTTTCCATTCTCCTCTTGCTGTTCCGATTTAATTTCCTATGTTTCCTAAACTCGCGTGTGGTTTTGCTGCAGTTTATACGCATCGGTTATCATTCGTTTTTCGTCTCTTTTCCTCTCGCAATTGTTATTTTCCTTTCCGCAACTGCAAGTTTCTCTTTCCCCAATTTTTTCTTGATATTTTTGAGATTTCCTGTAATTACGCGTGTTTTCCTTTCCATTTTATGTCCAACTTTTTTTTCTATTATCGTCTATTAAGATCTTCGGAATTTTTCCCTCTCTTCCAATTTTCCTTTTTGCACCGGCACACACTTTTTACTCCTCGTATTGCATAACATGTTTCCTTACCTTTGGATATCTTTTTCCTTCCCTTATTTTCCAGTTTTCTTCCAACCTTTGCCACAACAGCGTCCTTTTTGATCTTCTAAGAGATCTCATCTTATTTCTCCTTCTCTGGGAAATTGTCCTTTTCTTTTTATTGCATTTGTACGGGGGAGGGAGGGGAGAAGAGGCCATATGAGAAATCTAGGACACCTGCAGATCAAGGTAGATTCGCGGAATCACTCTGGGCACAGAAGGATTGTTCTGAATAAATCATCTAGCATATTCTTCCGGCGATCGTGACCGGAGACACATTTTTCTGACACTTCCTAGAATTGTCTTGATATATTTTTTGGAAAATTGCTACATCAAATAGTTTCTTCAAAACCGCGCACACAATGAAGAACAAATTTCCTGCACTTTGCCAACACATTTAGGAATACATAGAATCCGAGAAAAATCTGTCATCGAACCAACTAAAAAACACAGTTCACCAGGGGATTCGAACCCTGGACTTTTCTGGTGGTTGGCAGCCACGCTATCTCCACAGAGCTCTCATCTTATCTCTACGTATTTCTACTTAGGAACTCCAATTGCAAATTCCATTCCACTGTTCGCATTCTATTTCAACAGCAACTAGAACAATAACGAAGCAGGAAAAATGTTAGGTGACGCGATAATTCGCCTTCCCAACGATAGAGCTAATCTCGGAGAAGTTTGTTTGCGGTTCGATCGCAAAAGTCCGCCGTTACTAAACCCAAGATTAGGCTAATGAGACTGAAGTCGTTGCCTGCTGGCTGCGGTCGATCGCGACTTTCGGCGGTTCCCACTATAGTTAGCGTGTTCGCCGCGGGGTTCTCCGCAGAACGACACCTTGAAACTGTCGGTCACCGCGCTCGTTCATGTGGTAAATTCAATCGTTCCGTTCTTACCGGGACGAGAGGAAGCTCGTTTCGGCTCATTCACTGGCTCGGCGCTGGGGATCTGGAAACAGTGCTGCCTCGAAGCATCACGTCAATCGACTACCTGTGGCTACCTGGTTCTTCAAGGTTGCCCTTCGCTACGTGCCGAGGTTGCTGAACCCTCGATCCTTCTTCGCGGCTTCCGTATGCAGGACTGCGGAGCCTTTTTGCTCCTCGAGACTCTGTGCTTGGAATTAGACGTCTGTCTCTGTTTGCGCAACGTTTACCAGAATCATCCCGCTACCTTTTATTCAGTCGGAGAACAAATTCTTTCTAACACATTTATTATCGTAATCTTAGCTCGTTCGGAAAGTAATTTCGTTTTTAGATGGCCGTAGCTAATTGTAAAAATATTTCTATTTGTTTCTACACATGCATTGCTTATTCAAGAATAGTGAACGATCCGATCGCCCCAAGGACAAGAGAACTCGCGTTTAGGTTAATTTCCACGTAGCGCCGCCATCGAATTCCGTCAACCAATTCAACGAAGCCCGACGATCTGAATAATACCACAATTTGCATCCTAGATAGTGCCTTATTTCATTATTCAAAGTATCTGCTGACGTTCGATTCCCCTTAGCGCATTTGTACACGTGTCCCGTAGATGTTTCGCTCAACGAGACCACCCAATGACAGACGCAGAGAGCTGTCGACACGTTCACCTCCTGAATCATCAACGAAATCTAGGCGCAGAAAGTTAGGTCTGTCTGCGGCGCGAGGGACCAGACTGCAATATCTATTATTAAATCCCTTCGATCGATCGAGAAGACCATTATTAAGATTGTTCTCGGGTAATAATCTCGTCGATGTTCGAAAATAAATATTTCTGCTTATTCCGATCGCTATCTCGCCGCGCCGCGCCGGTTCTCCGAGCGTGAAACTGCAAAGTTCGACCATACAAGGGTGTCGTTCAATTCGATTTCAATACATTGAGGTTTGTCAGGGGTTAGGAAAGAGTGCCGGAGGTCAATCCCCGTGACGCGACGCCCGGCGTCACTTTGATGCGACCAACAGGTGCGACAACATTTTTTTCCTCGATTTTTATCGTACGATTTCGAGGAGGCTTACGGCGCTAACATCCATTAGGTTGTTGCAAACGAAATGGCAGTTTTTCACAATTCCAATTTCCCACCTTTGCAAGTGGTTTCCTTTTAACAATTGACAACGCAGTTCACGTGTGAACTACAGTAGAACCTCGATTACCCAAACTAGACAGGAGAACTTGACTGAATATTAGAACAGTTACTCAGTTGTAGAATTGGTGCAATTTAAGAGATGGTAAAGATATTAATAGAATTTGAGAATGTCAATACATAATTCTCAACCTGATACATTACTTACAGCCTGTTAAAATTATTCGTAACTTCTTTTCTTCGCAATTGATTCAAACAATTTTTATTTTGCACAAAGATCCGCAGTTTAGATATCAGTACTAAATCTTGCGACGATTCGGTAGTTGACTCTCAACCGGGCAATTAGTATGGAACTTCTCAAAGGGCTGTATCTGGGAGCACCTCTTCGGTAGAACGGGGTGCATACAAGATTATTAATAATGGGTCTTTATCTATCTTCTCCACCTCCAACCCCCAGCGAACCGGTCAAACTCCAGAACAATATGGAACCGTCGAGCCAGGGTGCGCACTTAATTTTCCTGCAAATCCATTTATCCTTGAAGATCGAGCTATGGTTTTGTAATCGGATTACCGAACAGTGCTACGATCGCTAAGGAGGCCCCCGTAACACACCGTGGAAACGCCACCCCCTTACCGCAGTCGTATAAGGGGCAGTTTCGCGGTACGTAATCCCGGCGAATGCGAGCCCGTTCCCCGCCGAATGGGAAAATGGAACAAAAGAGACCACTGGAAGGCGAACGAACGAGCGAGCGTGAATAGCGTGGCACGCGGAAAAGTGCGCGCAATGAAATTTTAAGAGGCTTTCACGGCTGAACACTACCCTTCCGGAAGGGTTCCGAGTATTTTATCGCGGAAAATTGATCATGGATTTAATCTATTAGACGCGTTCACGGCTTATCCGCTGTTTCTCCTCGAAAAACTCATTCTCAGTCTAGAATCTCGTTCGGAGAAGACGAAAAATCTTGCTGTTCTTTCACCGAAGAACGTTTCCAACCTTTAACCGCACAAGTAATCTCGACTCTCTTTTTATAAGTACAATAACATGCGGATTTTATACATTTATGGCAAAATGCAAACACAATGCGTAGTTTCTTCCTAAGAACAATTTTGATATCGGACATAATTTTGTATGGTCGAGCTAAAATTTAGCTTCCATGCAGCTAGAGTTCCACCTGTAACAATATCGGGGCTCTAATTTGCATGTTCTCGTTCTTTCATGTTCCCGGGCGAGCGTCCGCGGTTTTACACGTGATCGAAAATCGATACCGGGCCGCGATTGTCCCGCAATTTGGTTCGGCGCACGGAAAGTATGCATAATTGCTACTTCCGATCGGTGCACGCGAGCCTCTTTCGCCTAATTATATTTCAATTAATGCCGTTTCTTCCGAGTGTCTCTTTTCCATCGCTAATCGATCGTTCTTGCGCCACTCGGACTGCAATTAATACAATTTGTCGATAGAGACGAGACGTAAATCGGTAACGACCACTTTAAAAAGCTGACTTTTCAATTGTCAACGATCCAGAGAGCATGCAATTGTGTCGCGGGACTTCCTTAATTAAGACGCGGTCAACGACTCGCATCCCGGTTCGCGAAATCTTCCTACTGTTTTATATTTTACACTTTGTTGGAGAAATAATGTGTGATGATTGACAATTGTTGAAGCGCTTGGATAAATAACGTCCTTACGGAATTCTTTAGTATTTCGACTCGATATTCCGAGTTCCTACAATAATTTCTTTCGTAAGACAACTTTCATGCATGCCCAACTAGAAACTCATGTGCGTATTTAATCCTCATACATTATTGACTCAACTATTCTCCAACTATCCCCCAACTGCCATAAACTAGGTCGAGACTGAGATTGCCTCAAGGAAAGTACAGGAAATTACATTAATGTTTACCAATAATTATATTATCGTACCGAAGAAAAGCGTTACTACGTCTTTAATTAAACTAGAGTCTAAGAAACCTCCATTACCCCTAGAGTGAAGTGAAAAGGTGGTTCTTCTAGGTCTCTCACATTTATCGTTAACAATATTGTCGTCTGACGAAAACTTTACAGGATCCGAGCATGTAATATGCTGTATAGCAAAGACAAGAAATGATTCTCCATGTCGAATATATAAGTGTTAATGGCAACTGGATTACAAATCTTATGCAAGAATGAAATCATTAAAGACGAACATAAGGACACTGTTACATCCAAATAGTTAAAATGATTAAACTGCGGATTTTTGCCAACAACAAAATCGAATTTGATTCCGATTTAAAAGCAATTAGTAAGACACATATTTAGGGGTAAAACAATCCCCGTAACGAAAGCGCTGAAAACTACCATAGTTCAATTTCCAAAAATGATTCTGCGCGTGGACCACACGACAGAAACCAGCTCCGTTCGACCGAATAATTTGTGCCGGAGATAGTATTAAACAAGCCCCAGCATGCAGAGTGCTAAAAGCTAGTGCCGCGCCACACGACTCGCCAAAAATGATTCATGGCTGGAGCAGCGGTATGTCGAATCTAATCCTAAGCATTCGAAAACTGCATGCAGAGACCAGCAGAATCCTCGATTGTCGGGAGCGACGCGGCGCTCTCAATTTCGCGGAAAATTCTTGCTGCGACAGGATCGGGGGGCTTGGAAGCTCGAGTGCATACGCGGAGGCGTGTTTTCTCGTGGTCGACCGGATCCCTCGAATTGTCTCGTCGTGGGACGGCATACCAGTTACGTAGTGCACGAATGCCGTTGGATACTGTGTAATCGAACAGTATGTATTCGACACGTGATCGTAAGTGTACGCCGCGGCCACGAAATATCGGGCCGAAGGCTGGGTTGATCGATATCCCCAGGTACACTCCGTTCGGCAAGCATCCCTTAGACCGCCCTCACACGGAGATATACGAATTCGGCTAGGGCTGCCCTACTTCTTTTTGGTCCTACTCGTAGTCCATCGGCGCACACCTACTAATTCACGTCCCCGTGCCCTCACTTAGGACTAGAGAAAGAGAGAGGGTTAAATAGAATGGCTACTTTATCCCTGCCTTTTTCCGAGCGGCGCCAGTTGAATAGAGCGGTGAGAATGCGAGCCACAAGTCAGACAGTTGTAATTCACTATTACACTGTGACGTAAAATAAATAAATAAATAAATCACTTGGATTATTTTTTCGAGAAGTTAGACCAACTAGTTTACTACAAGCGTGAAAACAAAATTTTTGAATTTTTGAAAAATTGCAATTGGTCGGAATTACAGAGAAATACTAGAAATGCCTATATTTTAAATTTTCAATACTGGCCCACATAAAAAAGTTGGAAACAACAACTTTCATTATTTTCTTTGTAATTCCGATCAATTGCAATTTTTTCAAAATTTCTTTTTCACGTCATGTGGTAAATTAATTGTTCAAACTTCTTAAAAAAATCCAAGTCGTGTATGATCTGATATTGAAAAAGTTATCGTCCCACAGTTTCTCATTCTAGCAGATGAGTAATGCCAGAATTAGATTCCACGACCCTAAGAACCCTATGACTGGTGTAATATGAATAATGTATAATTAATTTAGATTCTGGCCCACTGTGCGATTGCTGGACGACAGGGTACGAAAATTGGCCACTTCCGTGACCGGAAGCCCGCCAGTTATTACACACTCGATGTTCGCCGGTTAGGGGAATGGAGTGACTCAACTCCGAGCGAAGCCACCGTATCGTGTCGAGAGTGTCATCTTGACCCCGGAATCGAGCATATGTAGGAGACTATGCATTCGCTAGTCAGCAGCATCGGTGCTGCTGCTCGTTCCTCTTCGTGGTTGCCTCTCAAACTCTCCTGTGGCACTTTCGTGGGCCACACGCGCGCACACGATCGACCGGTTTTTTTTCTGCATGCGCGGAAACATGGGATGCACGGCCCTTTCGCGGGGCCACTCGACCCTTCGCCAGCGTTTAGCGAAATTGCACGAGCGGGAATAACCGGGGAGCGTGTCGATCCCGGTAACAAAATTTTGTAACGCGTGCTCGAGTTTTATAGAGCCTCCACCGATCCCCGAACACTATCTTCCAACCAAACCTAACGAACCGTTCGGTTCTCGCCTATCATGCGGTTTTCTGCCTTGACTATACTCGAACCTCTGCTCGCCCATTAATTGTCACGTAGCTGGCTATCAATTGACATCTTTTTTTATCGCGTTTCATCCGGATACCCATTTACCGCATTTCTTTCAATGTCCATTCTTTCAAACATATTCAAATATGCTAAATACAAAAAGGTTTTGAATAACCCTCCTGAGCAAAGTGTATTCAATTGTATGATTTGCGAATAAATGAAATTTTCAAGCGATACTGATTTCTGTCCCGCACTTTAGATAAATCGATCAGCGTGCGCCTTGCACCGAGGCAGATATCGAAGCTCGAAGTTTGCCGAGGGCAATTTAATTTCGCGACTAAAAATCGTAGAAGCTAAGTAGATAGTTCTGTAGCCAGATAAGTTGCCAAGTTTCGAAGGGGGTGAACTTTTCAGGCTGAACAGTGACGAATGAGTTTCCTTGCGGTTTATTTACCCCAACAATGTTCGGAACGACCGGTGAAGTTATTCTTCTCGGCGAGTGAATAGTTCCATCGCATCGGCTTGGCATGGGGGCAGGGAGAGAGGATCGAGCGACGTGTATATCGAAGTGTCGGGACCGCGTGGGTGCTATCAGGGCCGTCTTTAACGGAAAAACCTTATCGGGTTCTTGCGGGCGCCGCGACGCTCCGCGCCGCTCCGGTTTTCGTCGCCGCGAGCGATTGCCCTGGAAAGTTCCTGTATGGCATGGCGTCGAGAGTTCCAGCAACTTCATTTCTCCGTCTTCGGTTTCTTGCGTTAGCGGCCCGCTGTCCCCGGACCTCGGTGCTGCGCAAAAGTTGCCCGGGTCCGGGCCGACATTTTGCCCCGCGAAACCGAGTTACCGTGGTGTACTTTTAATGAAATAAAGAGAACTTTCAGCCCGTCCGCCGGAATCAACTTTTAATGCTCGCGAGATGTTTGCTTGCCATCGTAGCCGATTTTTCATATCGGTGCTCGACAATCATACACTCTCCTGCAGCGTACGCTCGCCCGGAAGTGAAATAATAATGCACCGTATGTACGTGTTTACCAAGTTTCTCCCGTATCTTCAGGTCCCTTCGAAATCAATATTGCATCGCTCTTTAGATTACACGAATTTCATTTAGTCAACTTTTCACTCAGTCAATTATTTGCTATTTTTTACATTTTTGATAATATTTAATATTAATATGTTTCGTGACTTTTATTTGTTTGAATTTTATGCTTGACTGTCAACAAAGAATGGATTTACAGCGTCAACTTCATTTCGTGGACTACAGAATTTTCTGCAAGATTAAAATGTCGAATGAAACTTCATTTTCTCGTTGATTTTACTACTGAAGTAGAAACTCTAGTGAATCTAATAGTAAACAATTCGAAATTAATTTCCATTGAATTTAGACGATTGAAATGTATTTTGTCTTGTCAATCGATGAAAAAAATCGTTAATTTAAAGTAGTTATTGTTTGGTAAGAAATTTATACCTCAACCAAAAGACGAATTCCACAAAAATAAAATTCCTGTTTTGTAAGCAATGCGGAGGCTGTATCCTTTTATATAGCGTTTTCAATTAAAACGTATAGAATATATCGGATAGTTCGGATTATCCTCTATTCTGCGATCCCCGACAACTTCCGGCAGGAAGATCGAGTCGCGGAAGTGCCTCTCCCGTTTCAGGGCGTCGTTCGTCGGAATATTTTCGGTAAAAACTATTTGACCGACAGCGCAGATGCTGCTGACGTTTTGGAAAGATATATGAAACTTTCGGGAACTTTATTCTCCCCGGGGCGACTTTATTGTCGTGCCCCACTGGCGTAGAACTGGATTTACCCCGGAGCCGTTCCTTTTTGTGGCTTTTTTAAAGGTTCAGTTTATCAACCCATGGTATACTGATATGGTGACGTCATCATTGTAAAAATTATGATCACACCGACACGTATGTATGCGTATCTTGACACCCTTTTCGGATTCCACCGTTCGAGATCGGAATATCACAGGGACCAGGGAAGAGGAACGAAATATTTCAAACTGCATTCAATCCCTTGCATTATGATATATTTTATGGTTACAGTGATTCGTGAAAGAAGTTCCTAGAAATTCATCAAAAATGGGATTAGAAATTAGAACAGCCGGTGAATATTTTGAATTATGTCGACGATCGATGAATTATGTCGAGTGATCGATGGGAAACGGGCTTGAACTTTTTAATGGAGACATTGTAGATTGAATTTCGAACTTTTTACGGAACAGGGGCTGACCTAATTGACTGGAAATACGCCCCGTGAAGCGCAGTTAGTGTACCCGTAGGATGCACGAGCATTTACCTATGATAAAATCTTTGTTTTCGTACGGAAGCGGATTAGATACGGCTGCAGGAGGCTGCGAGCGTGCACTGTGCTCATCCCTGCACAGAAATATCATCCGCAGCCATCTTAGGTGCCATGCATCGCACAGCTTCGCGAACAACGGCTTAACCGCAGCTGTTTTCCGCGCGTCTTTGCATAATACTCGAGCTACCGATCATTACTGCAGAGTTTACAATATAATCCGCTGCTAATTTCCATCAACGTTTTTGGTGGAATAAAGATAACAACGTCATCTCCGCTGAACTAATTAGGCGGGCCATCCTAGAATTCGTAGTCCAGTCATAGTTTTTGTATTTTACAGTCGGACATATATGCAACAACCTAATAAAATCCGCTGTCTAATGATAACAAATGACAAGCAAGTCGCAACAGTTGACAGAGACAGAAAGAAATGTTCGCGGTGATCGTTTCGAGATCCAGGAGGCAAAGATGAAAAGCTACACAAGAGTATTGATCCCGAGGCATCAGCAGTCGTTCTTGACGCTTAGGAAAATGAGCCTAGCTGCCGAACCAGGCCGTGCATTAGAAGCGGGAGTGGGTTTAATTG
This sequence comes from Lasioglossum marginatum, assembly GCA_028455795.1. Lineage (NCBI taxonomy): Eukaryota > Metazoa > Arthropoda > Insecta > Hymenoptera > Halictidae > Lasioglossum > Lasioglossum marginatum. The sequence goes on from CM052270.1 coordinate 723,610, forward strand.
CATAATTTCGCGGCGGGGATTGCGCGGCCGTAATCCATCCGGCCGCTTAGCGATCCGCTACGGAAAGTATGGCGAAATGTCGTCGTCGGCAGATCGCGTCATTAGCAACTACAAATGACTCGTTCGTCCTGGTTTAAGGACGCAGGATGTCCTGATCCCTCGCGTAATTGCCCGCGGCTGGTTAGGCCATCGTTACACAATGGTCGATCACGCGAAAGACGTTTTGCAAGAGAATCAACTTTCTCATATAGATATCTGTTGAATGTGTATTGCCTTCTCAATATCCACCAATCTAGAAAATGAAGAAATTGCTTCATTTTAATTATATCAAATTAGAAATTACAATATATTGAAAGAATTGAAAGTGACCTGTTCCTCCAAATTAAAGGAACTTACGAATATTGCCGCACTATTTTCAACTCATTAGAATTATTAAAAGAAAAAGTACATTTTTATTCCATTCCTATTTCTTACAGTTGACTAAGGAAATTTTTATTTCCGACACAAATTGTTCCATAGCAAGGACATTGTAGCATGCGTGAAGATTCAGGTGTACAGATAATAAAGTTTGATGACTCACGCTAATATTTCTTCGTGAATCGTAGTGTTCTTATAAAAATTTCATCCACTGCATTTCCGGGCCCGAAGAACTATAGCGGGCGGAAGAATAAACGGATTACACGGTCGGAATGTGTCGGTTCGGGGTGGCCCGATCGCAACTGCTGCCGACAAAAGTTATAGGGAAAGTTTCCCCATCGACCGCCGGATTTATGCGGGGGCCGTAAATCCCGAAATATATCCGCGCCAATATGGAGACGAGAGCTTGGGCGCGGGTATCGCCGCGCCGCTTTACCCACCAGGAATCCAGGTGACTTAATTTCGGGTTGGAATTGCCGGGAACTGTGATTCCGTTCGGAATTAACGCTGCTTCTAGCCCGATGCGTTTATGTCGCTGCTATCGAGAAGTCGTAAGCACCACAGTACGCTGACAGCGGATAAAAATTAAAAAGTCAACTTCCATGCTGGTATTTGAAACCTTCATTCAAGTATTATTAGCCAGCCATTAATTTTAGCAACGTCCAGATATTATTTCTAAAGCGCTTCTCCAAGAACTCGGTATAAAACGTAGACGAAGACGTAGAAGGAAAGATGAATGAAAAGGTTTGATATTCTATGAAGTTGATAGAACCCTAATGGATGTGATAGTACCCGAAGAATCCCTAATGACGATTTCATTGTTCCGTCGCAATTCGCCAGCAGTTTTACGCTCCGACCGCTGTTCATAGAACATTGTAATAAGAAAAGGGTTAAAATTAGGGCACTTTTCACGCGAAGAGCTAGACATTCTAAAGTTGAGGACAGCGGCATTGTGTTGGCGACGTTTGTAGACAGGATCTGCTCGGGTAGGTTAGAAGAAGTATTGTGCAAGGTGATAAGTTGGCTAGGCAAAGCAATTGCGATCTAATTGGCGTTTAATAGTTCTGAGACTCTTTAAAGTTTAATAGTCTTGTCTTCTGTTCGACGTATTATCGCTGCTGCTATAAACGATCACACCTGCAAATCGAATTGCATAGCAGAGAATACAGTGTATAGCAGTCTAGATACAGTTAGAATGCACGAATAGAATTATCAACAGACTGCGGATTTTAGTTTTGTGTCTTGCTTACCAACTCCAGGGAAATGTTAGAAGACCATGGACGCATTTATCGATTTTTCGAGGATCGTACAAGCATTTCGACGGATTTTTTCCAGGCACGAGAGAACCAAGCGGTGGCTCTTGTCAGTTTTATTTCGGAGTTAAACGGAACTCGAGGCATGTCATTTTTTGCGGGTCTTAAGATCCAGACTTCGGCAAGTTTGCGATAACATCTCCTCGGGATGGCCACTCTCGGAACTCGAATTTCCAGGCGAATTTCGCCACGAGGCTCGTGATAAACCGGCGGTGTGCGCAACTCGCGTGAGCAGTTGAACCGACCACCCCTCCGCTCTCCACCCGCAGGATTCTATAGAACGCTCGACAACCGCTCAAAAATTCCCGGCACTCCGCGATATTCTTCGAAAGGATTTTCAATTCGACACCGCCATTCAATCGAACCGTCCGCCCCGGGTTACATAAACACCGCTTCCTACGTTTTTCCAATCGAAAAAATTCACCCCACCGGCGCGCGCGCGACCCGGGCGACTGTATTTCTAAAGGAGGACGCGTACGCTTTGAAAACCGTTCTTTCCTCCCTCTCCTCTGCTCCTCACGACCTCTATTCGCTGAGTGCATTGGCTCTCTGCGGGTCTGCGGGGAATTCTGTAAATTTGCCGGGCGAGGTTTCTCGTCAACTGTTACCCTAACGGCCCAACGGCCCCGTTTGAAATCTTGGGAAACAACGCGACGCGTGCGGCGCGGCGGATCGTTTCGAGGACGGCAAACACCCTCCGAGAAACGGTAAAAAAACCCCGTCAACCACCCGACGAATCCTTTTCAAGATTAATACCAGCCTCCGGGAACTGGCCGGACTCCTCGAGGATCAAAAGGGATCTCGCAGGATCGCTCAGACCCGCCGAGCTTTAGCGAGCAATCTGTTTAGGACCACTTGCGATATTCCTGACAGCCGTCTTGAGCACACTCTCAACCTTCCAAGCTTGGTACTCGAATGCTGAGACTACTGAATGCGAAAGATCTACCAATCACCTCTTAGCATTAGGCAGAGTTCACGGGACATCTGGCAGTCATTTCTAGGACACTTTGAATCCTCACTTGAGAATCATCTATCCGCTGTGAACGTTCTTCACCATCTTCCGAGGCTACTGAGCTACGGAAGACTTAGCAGCCATTTCCTTGAACTCTGAATTTTCAGATCTCGAGCCTCATCGATTGTGACTACTAGCAGCATTTAAGGTTCTGCAGTTAACTTCCTGGGACTACTTAGCCTCCCAAGGACTTGACACTGCTTCGCCAAGTCCTTTGAGATCCCCTGGACCATCTAATCACTCGTTAAAACCGTTTGAAGACTTCGAGGATTGAAAGCTGTGTGTTCCAGTTAGGTAGAAGTCAGTAGCGTTAGCCTGGGCCGGGTTAGAAGATCAGAGTTGGTTTCGAGAACCATTGAGAACTTCGAAAGATCAAAGGGCCCAAGTATCAAAGAGTATTGGCCAAAAATGGTCGAGGGAGTTGAGAAGGGCGGCGGAGGGTAGCAAAGGGGGTGGAAGTAGCTAAAGACGACCAGACGCCGAAGGTGGCTGAACATAGTCGAGGAAATCTCCCGAGGAGATCCCGGCACAGTCGAAAGACTCCCCGGGGAGGTCTATCTGCAGGATAGTCTGTGCAGTACTTTTACTACGTGAAAGCGAGCATATGCGAGAACACATGAATTAGTAACCGGGAAAAACATCCGACGACCTCGGCAGAGTCTGTAGACGTTCAACGTGTCGGAGGAAGGACAAAGCCGTAAACTGTTTCATTAAACTTGAAGCGAAACTGCATGGAACGCGGGAATACTGTCCGAATATTTCTATAAGCTTGTAATATCATTTATTATCTGTACAACAAAAGATTAGTGCAGATTTGTCATTTTTATTATTATCGAAGGCACAGATACTTTATCGGCATGTAATAAAATGCTCATCTAAGATAATATATGATACTTAATCCAGACCAAACTTTCTAAACCAGAATACAATCTTTTCTCGAGTCGCTAAACAAGCTGGAGCCGGTTACAGGTTATCATCGAGGGTGTTCGTCGCTCTCCCATCAATTTTCTCGTTGGAGAGCCGAATTTTTTACGCTTTCTAAAACTTTTAACCCGGCAAGTTGTCTCGGATCCTCCTCTCTGTCTCGCCCCTCCCCCATACAATATTCATGTTCCCGGGTCGACGCGAATCAATTAACTCGCGCGAACGAGACAGAGGAAGCCGAGGAGAAAGTTCTTAGCGCCTTTAATCAACCGAGAGGGGACGAGGCGGCCGGTAAGGAGAGAGAGAGAGAGATGTCTATCTCGAAAACTTCGACTCGCCACGTCGGCATCCGAGGCCCGTGTTTCGGCTTGCTTTACGCCGAGCGTTTTCGATTGCGTAACTTTATACACCGGGCAGAACACCGGGGTATTACTTGCGAAGTTGAATCGGTCTTCCTCGGTCTCGTCTTTGCGTAATCCTCGCCTTTGAATCGCTATCTGCGTCGGTCTTCCGGCGAGTTCCCGGTTGAGGAACTTTTACGGACCCTCGGAACCGGTTCGCGAAATCGATTCTCTCTGGGTATCGACCCGCGATAAATACCGAGGCCGAGGAACGCACCGAGGAGGGGTTGGACAGTGAAGCACGCCAATCAAACCCAAAGTAGGGTCTAAGAAGGTTACGTAAATAGATCTGAGTGTAGAATACTTCAATAGCTACCTCGCGATTGAAAATTTGAAAGGATTAACACTAAGCCTATCGACCGATCAAAGGTGACCGATGTGTATATTGTATTAGAAAAATAACAAGATTAAATTTATTTATATTACGTGCGATTTTTATTATAATATATTTATTAAAATAGTAAATTGTAAAATGAAAAATCGAAGTGGTGGTAGGTTTAGCGTTAAATAAATCTGAGTGTAGAATAGTTTCCGCAATCCTTCGAAGCTCTTATTAATCAAGTGCATCTCATCGGAATCCGAGAGAAAGATCACTCGATCGCAGATTATTCACACGCTCTCGAAAGAATCTTCCTCTCGCGCTGTTCCAGCCGATCAAAGAGGGTCGAGCGATTGTCAGAAGCAATCGAGACAAGTCATCCCGTAAGAACTATCGAATAAACCGCCGGCCTTTATGATACTCTATTAGCTGCTCGCGGTGACACTCGATCTTCGTCGATAAAGTCGAAAGGGTCTGCGATTAAACGGGCTGACAGAGTGAAAGGAGGACAATATAAACGTTCTCGTCGATGCGGTGAGCTTTTCCTCTGGAGAAAGAGGGATAGAGGTAGGCGCTTGAATAAAGTCGACCCGATGTTAAAACAATTCCCATTGCCTTGAACGAGAGCCTGCACTGGAAACGTTGAAGCTGCTTTCTTCCAGCGAAAAATCACTCGATAGCCGCCGCGCCGCACCGACCGAGGAAAAAGGGGCGCGGAAATGGACGCGAGAGTAAATCCCTCTTGAACTTCGTCTTTTGTATCAGATCAAGGTATACATCATCTTCAATATCTTTCTTTTTTCAACCCCTTAAGTGCTATAAACCGTATCTGAGACTGCTCTCAATTTTCGATGAGCTCTATTTCAATTTTGGCCCTTGGTTATTCCATTTTAAGATGATTTTCGAGCCACCCTAGAAAAACGTAGCAAGACGCCAGAAAATAAATGTGACAGAACAGTGTACGAATGACGAATAGGTTGAAAAAGTACATTCTCTTCCCTTGGTGCATCGAATATTTTCGAAACTCGCCACCAAGAAGAATCTTTTATTCGCTCGACCTGCTTCGCTTCGCAGTTCATGGAGAATAATGTGGATCCGAGAAATGTGAACGCAATGTAATTTACAGTGTTTTCGCGTCCAATCTTTTGCAAAAATATTCCTGGGGCTGCTGGGACGACGTCGCTTCTAAACGAGTTAAAATTCGCTCGGCTTCCGCCGCCGCATAAACAAACGATTATTTCCTAGGTAAGACCCAGGCAGCCGCTTCAGCCCCGGCGTTTTCATTTATTTCGCCGACAAAGACACCCCCGAGCGTAATACCCCCATTTAATGACCCCACCCATTAAAATCTTGCGCTGCTCTTGCCGAGTATAAATGCGTCCCCTAAACGGGAACGCAGAGCGCGCGCACGCGCTATTTATTTTCGAAGGAGACCTCAGCAATTCCACGCATATTCGGGGCGAAAATGCGCGCAATGAGCGAACGAAACACGATATTGACGTGCGCAATCGGGTTCGCCGTTTTCTTTTTTTTTCTTTTACTCCCTCGCGAAGGAAACTACGCGAAGGAAAATTAAAAGGAAACCATTAAATCGAGCGCGGGAGCGGAACTCGCGGAGAAATATACTCGTACCCCGGTCTCGTTATAAACTCGATATAAAATTGTATTTCGCTAGATCCTTGGATCACTGCGCGTTAAATTTAAGGCTGAACGAGCATGTTATGCATTCCAAATGTAAGAAGTTTTTCATGGATATTTCAATCTGCTCGGACTCGATTTTAGCTGGAGTAATTCAAGCGAAACTCGGGCGTTCTAGTTAACATTTTATTCGACATGAACAATCCAGTTACTACTCCGAGATTTAGAACGTTAAAAATATGCGGTTTGTTAATCTTTACGCGGAATAAAAATTTGTCGGTACACAGCAATAACCTATCAAACGTAGATATAGATTTAAAAGAGTTGCAGTGATTACAATAAGAAGCTACAAAGAAAGTATTAATGAATCGTAGATTGGGAACACAATTATACAATACTAAATGAATAATCGTGAATACAGATTCTAAACAGGAAAATGAAAATGTACATTATGAAACCGAGATTGCATTAAACAGATTGTAGGTTACAAAAAGAATCAAATTACACAGTAATCAAATGAAGAAAGCAATTTCTGTTAAAAGCATTGCTTTGTTGTTTATAGGATACAAAACATTCTCGTTGACCCAATGTGAATAATGATATTCTTGAATATTCTCAATAAAAGGTGAGTCGCTTCAGAAAATGAGCAACGACTACTGTTCAGGTCGTAAATTGCAAAGCAGATGCAAGAGCGCCATAATAAAATGGCAAACATAAATCTAAATGTAGATTATAAAACCGAGAATCACAGAGATTCCATTAAACAAAGAAAGTACAGTAGATTGTAGATTACAAGGAGGATAAAAAGTTATACAATACTTGGAGTAATAAAATGACAAATATATTACGTCGTTTAGAAAATTCTGCAATGATAGGTGATTCGGTTCGGGAAAAGAGTGACAAGTGCTGTTGAGATCGTTCTGAGAAAAGCTCGTCTGCAGAACAAAAAGAAGAAGAGAAGGAATAGGAGGAGGAAGAAAACGTCGAATCCGTTCAAGACGACTCGCCGCGCCGCGCCGCGCCGTCGGGTATGTGCTGGGGCCGTAATTCCCCGGCGAGTTCAGTGCCTAATAACTGGAACAAAGTCGAGAGTAGTGGCCGGTCGGGATCGATTTTCACGAACGAGTCGGTGGAAGCGAAGTTTTCGACCTTGTCTGGCCGTGGTTGCACCGGAAGCTCGGAGCAAGAATTATTTTTGTTTGTACGATGAATCTCGGCTTGCTCGGTCGGAGCGAGAAGCTCCCACGCTTTGGGTCGGATCGGGTCGGGTCTCTCGCTTCGGGGCGAGTCGAGTAGCATCGACGAGCACTCGCCGCGAATTGGAGAACGTTTCCACAGGGAAAGCGTTAAGGAGCTTTCTTTGTGGTCGGATTATTCTTGCGAAAATGGCCCGGCGGCAAAGAGTACCCCAGGGGAAACAATTTATCGTCGTTCCTTTAACGAGTCTCCTAATATTTGCTCGTCTGCCAAGTGCCATCGAGACTAGACCGTGTAACGCGATGTAATTCCGCCTGATCGGTGTCCGGATAGTCTATCCTCATAAGCGTCCCCTATCATACTTAGACTGAAAATTTTATGCAGTTGTGACAAAAACGAGAGGGTCGAACCTAAGGAGGAATTCTCGTATAACTTAATCGAAAATCGGCTTTTCTACATTGTATTGTATTTTCTAAAAGTAAAATGCACTTAAAAATTCGCGTGTAACGGCGAGCAGCGACGATTAAAAATTCCGAGGGAAACACTGTACACCGGCGCGTTCAACGATGTGGTCAATATCACAGTTTCGGAGCGACTGCGTTACACGCTAGAGCTCATTTCAGAGCGGAGCCTGGTGCAGTTTGTTACTCGCATAAACGGGAAATGAAATTCTGACCGAAATTCTGGCCGAGCCGAACGCGACAGGGAAAATAAACCCGGTCCCCGTCCATTGTCTCCGGTGACAACGTGTACGCCGCGCGGGCGATAATGGTCGTGCAAGGGTGAAAGCGTGACGCGTGCCTCGCGGAATCAGGTAGAAAATTATGGGTGCACCTGACCGTCGTGTACTAGCCACGAATCCGGGAATTAACGGAGAACGATAGCGCAGGAAATGAGCAACGGGAAACCATCCTCCGATCGATCGTTCTTCATCGAGAACGAAACCAGTCTGCCAAGGAAAAAGTTCCTAGAAAAAAAATTAAAGGATAATTAATAAGTGAAAACTCCGGATTTTTACAGAGTGACAAGGAAATCAGCATTTTGAACTTTGGCTTTCCAGCAGGATTTCGAAACAACGGTTGCGGGGGTGAGTGTTAGGGGTTGTCAAATCGCTTAGCCGGCGAACGAGAGCGAAGAGACTCTCCTCGGAATTGCTAGCGTCGCGTACCTACGATGATTGAACGTGCTCTCCTTCCTCTGGCACGCTCTCTGATCACGTGTTCGCTCCTGGACCCTCTGCACATCTCCCCGTTTTCTCACCCCCTAAGCTTTTTCACGGGATGATGGAGATCCGCGGTACGAACCACTGCTCGTTTCATGCCGGACACGAAACCGAGGGCCGTGTAATGACGGGCACGCGAGGGGATGAGCGATTCGTGGGGTTGAAGCGAGTATTGGGGGTGGGGTGGCGGCGGGTGAAACGGAGTGGAGGGGGATGGAGAGTCCACGGGATGGGTCACTGTGGAAGCGAGTGTTTGCGCGAAGGTGATCCCATGGACCGAGGCGAGGGAACGAACACGGGGGAGCTGTTTGTTTGAATTGGGAGGGGGTTGGTGTGGTTAGAGGTGTGACTGAATGATTTTGCGACGGCGAAAGGGGACAGGGGGTGGCGATGGAGAGTGGCCGAGTGAATGGGCGAGAGTTTATGGACTCGTTCGGTGAAATTGAAAGAGGGGAGTTTAGAGTGTATTGATTGTAGAATCTGCGCGAACGTGTCCGTGTATCCACGGACATTTGCTCGGCGAAACGTGGAATATGTAGATCACCTAATCGAACCGTTTCAGTAGAATCATGCTTTTTAATACTTAAGCTAGTTAAGTGGCTTTCGTCCACCATTGATAGACCTGTCTCGGTCCTTCGTTGATGTTCGGAGTGAGCGGACGATATTAAATAATATTCGATTAATTAATGTTCACTTCTTTTTGCATATTCATTTACTGCATAAAAAAGTGTATCATTCTGTTAAAGAAAGTATTGATGACCTTGGAATCTCGAAAAATGACTTTGGAAAAAATAACTTGACCGCTGCGTGTGCTCCCTAAAATCATTAATAACAGAGATGTTTGCCGGACAGAATAATTTACGATGCTGTTATACATTAGTACATTACGTCAGCGGAAACGCGTCGAACTTTTTCAAAGGTGAATGCACTTAATCGCACGCTCGAACGTAACCGGGACTCGTGAATAGAGCTTGTTAGACGTCACCGAGAACGCACGGATTTAAGCCGGTTGCTAAATTTTCGGTGCGCGCTGTGCGGGTATCTTGGAAACTATCCGACTTCCGGGAAAGTTTAAATAGGGTGCTACCGCCCGTTCCGCCCTCGGCTCCTGAACATATTAACCGGCGAATGGTAAGCTCGAATGTTCCGCTCGGCGAAGAAACTGTTACCGCATTTGCGGTCGCAAAGTGTTTTCATTGTCGACTTCTCTTAACTAGTACAGGTCAATAATTGCAACGAGGATTTAATCGAACATTCTTGCCTCGCCGGAACGGGGACCGAAACTTTAGTTTCACGGACTTTGCGAACAGGCGAACAGCTTACCTCCGCTACACTATTAATTTCAATCAGCTTAGTCGCCACTGGCGATCGCCTTACATCAAAATTCCCAATTTTCCGCAGAACCGTGATTTCAAAGTAGCTGCACATTCACAGGAGTGACCGCGGCTTTCAGTTTATCATTTCTGCAATTATTAAAAGCAGGAACAATTTTATTTGATCAGAATAATTTACGGAGACAAATTTGTAAGTAAATTTGCCTGCAAATGGATGAATTTGATTTGCAACAGCGTCAACCAAAACCTGTAACGCTGATAGTTGCCACTTGCCACGAATGAAATAAATGCAATTTGTGTGAAGCACACAATGTTCGCGCCGCATTCAACGCGTTGAAACATGTTTACAACCTGATATATCGATTCGAAGGTTGTTTTCAGTTGCCCGCAAGGCAGAATTCGGAATGATCAGGCTTTATTTTAATTGAACGTTCGAAGTTTCGCCGCGTTACGTGCGAGCAGCTTCGGCGTCATCATGCGCTTCGTTAAATTTTTACAGCGCTTCCGGTTCATTAATGGGGAAGCTTGTTCCATGCGTTCGCTCGGCAGTCTGAGCCGCGGACGTTAGCTTTAACGTGTGAACAGAAAAAATGTTAATTAAAAACCGGGGCATGCCTTGAAAACTGTGGGTAAGCAGCACGTAGCCGGAAAGTATTTCCCCGTCGTAAGCTCGATCGTCGAACAGCGAACATTACGCCGTGAAATATCTTCTCTCGGTACATCGAAGAATCCGAGCGTCGATAAATCACCGGTTTCTTTGGTTATTGGAACGTCCTCCGAAACCCTTTATGGATCTTTTCCCCGGGGAATGTCGGGACCAAGTTGCCTCCTTAACGTCCTATGTGCCACGATTTCCGCGTGACCCACGATCGAATAATGGCTTGGGAGGATCCTATTAAACGATAAATTAAAAGCCGCCGAAAAGATGACGAGGTTCTCTACAAATTCGACGTGATATATCTGTCGACATAACCGGTTTAGCGACAAACAAATTCTCCCGAAAATATTTACACTCCTCCCCAACCATTTTCAATTATTCCCTTCTCGATCGTGTAAAAATAGATAGAAAAATATAGAAATCGATTTCCTGTCTTTCAGCACGTCAATTCTCTACTCTTCAGAGTCGTTCGTTCTGCATTTAAGAGTTGCATTTAAAAGTTGGGCACATTATATAATAAATTATTTTAAGCTACCTTGGAGAGTAGTAAATATGTTTTTCTATAACGTTCACTTACATACATATTAGGCTATCAGCTGCAACAAATGCCATACATTAATATTGATCGATGCATCAATTTCATTTAGTCGGTATTCAATTATTTGACAGTGTTCATGGATAATTCAAGTATCGGTATCAATTGGGTCCGCAGCGAATACATTTTTGACGAAACTGGGGCAGGTTGAACGACTGCCATTGTTTGTTTAGAATGAAACATCAGCTCGCGAGGATCGCAACACTTCTCCGTAAAAACCGGACGTTGCTCACCGGCCCGGGAGAAATCGTAACGCGTGGGAGAGTCCCGCTGGTCCGGAACGTTGCCCCAAAATCCCTGACAAATTCATTCGCCCTTCTCCATTCGGCTTCTGTCTGTTCGATCGGATAATTTTTACAAGCCGTGACCAGCAATGAGAGAGAAAAAAGTAACTCCGCTGGTAAATATCTCCACCGAATTAAACGTTCTTCTTTCCTAAAAACTTTAGTCACAACCTTTGGTTTTGATCCCTGCTTTCCTCAAAAACATTTTCAAAATAACTGTTATTTTTTATCTTTGGTTGCCTTCCATTGAAAATATCGCGAAATTCTGCGAGCCACACGTCGTCATGGATTCGTAGGCTCGAATCGAGTCGACATCGGGACGAGAGACGGATCGTCGCGGAAAGGAAACACGAATTGGCGGAAAACAGCGAAACAAAGAAGCGGAAGAGGTAAGGTTGGGGGCGTAGGGGGCAATCAATCCCAGTCCCGGTGAAATCAAAGAGACCGGGGTTCGAAGGACAGGGGAAGCTTTTGCTGAGCGCTCAAAGGAGCCGGATTTTCTTGGCAAAAAGTATCGTTCGGATGCGCAGCTATTTCGTCTGTATGTATATGCAAACAAAGAACGTCGAGGGGTAGGTCGACAGGTGGCGACGAGGCCGGGGGGCGGGGAGGGGGGAGATAGTGGTTGAAGATCGGGGCCCAATGGAAATCACCTACACAGGTTTCACAGCCAACAATTCGTCGTCGAGTTGAATTTAGAGATTTATCTTTTGATATGTGCGTGTTATTGTTCATATAAAGAACGTGTTCGTTACTCGATCATTATTACTAATCTCGTCGGTAATTGTTTCGTTATCGATCAAGACTGGTGTCGGTGAAATCTGTTGTAGATGGAACCTGTTGTCGGTGAAGCCTGTGTGGATGATTTCCATGGGACTCGAAGATCGTCGGTAAATGTGATCGCGCAACGACCGAAGAGAGACGGATATCCAAGATGGAACGTTGTCGCAAGAAGCAACGGTAAGAAAAATAATGGAATTTTCTTCTCGCAGACGGCGATACGCTCGAGATACACGGACGTTGGCCAGGATAGTCGAACCTTTTGTGTAATTTTTCTTATATGCACGCCGCGCCGCTTCTTCGCGGGCGCGACTGTTTGAAGAATTTATGGCCGCTGTTCTGTGTCTGATATCGGCGGATCCGTTGCGGAAGCTTTTTAATATTGTATGCGCGGCGTGATGTTCCGAATGCCGAGTAAATGGCGAATTTTTCATGTGCTGCGAAGAAAAATCGGTCTGACGGCGTACCTTGCCGTTTTGTTTGGATCGTTGCCGGGCTTTCGGTGAACTGGAACGTCTCCGAAACTGTTTGGAAACCGTTCCATAAATATGTCCAATTTTCGAAATATTTCATTCGCGAGCAGACGCTATGTGCGAAAGTTAGAAGAATGACTGGCATTATTAGATTGCGGAATCCTATGCTAAATAAATTGTTCGAGAGACAGTATTTTTAGAAAAATGCTTTCACTTTTATGTACAGCAGGCTTCCGTATAACATCTTTGGGACGTTATAATCTGTACACCATCTGAAAATGTCCTGCACTTTGCTGCAGCGCAGATTCGGTGCAAATGAATAAATGAAAGGGGTAAATAGAGCAGGCAGATAATTGTATTGAAGCAGGAAATGCGGCGACGTAACAGATCGCAAGATTCCTGACGAGATTTCCTGTTTGAGTTGTACACGGCGATCCCGAGGAAAGAAAGAATAGGAAAGTGGTCCTCGAAAGATGGGAGACGTATCAGCAGTCGACTTCGAGCGTTTTATTTAGGCCCGTACGCCTTTTGATGAAATATTGAGCTCTTCCGCTATTCCGCTCTTTGAATATTCCTCACCTTTCAGTCCAGCAATGTTCATACATTTTCAATTAGTTCATTCATTCCCCTGTCGTTCTTTCTATGTCTCATACTCTCTCTCTCTCTATCTCTTTCTCTGGCCGCTCTTTGAACTGCCGCGGTATGCTATACGCTATTCAGATTCTGCTCAGTTTTCCATGTAATAATCATAGGAACGCCCTACGTTCGAATTAACAATAAATTACTCGCGCAGTATTATAATATAAAATGTTGAAAATAATGACGCTTATTCGTGATATAAAGTTTCCTGTAATAATATGTAATTTTTTTATTCACAGCCAATTCGAATGAGGAATTGACTCTTCATCCCAAGTTGAAGGGTCGATTTCCGAAAAATTCAGAGTCTCGAATACTACCAGAAGGATCAAATTAAAATAATTTTAATTTTCTGCTCCCGAGAGCTTCTGATTTTCATTGCGATCAGAACATTAGCGACTTAACTGTTCCTTCGGAAGCTTCTCACGAACCTTGAAGATCGTCTACGCGGCTCGATTGCAAGTGGTAACACGATGACCAGAATCCGAACTAGTGCCACGAGGTCTGCAGGAAGAGAGAGAGAGAGAGATAGAGGAGAGAGATAGCCGAGACCGCCGATGGAAAATCCGCTTCGGGATAAAAAATCAATTAACTGCTGGTTGGAAACGAGAGGAGCCCTGAGGGGTGACTTTTTCTGGCCGGACACACCGATGAACTCTAATCTAATTACGTACACGTATTTTCCAGTTGCGCTGAATCTAATTTTTGAAAGAGCCCAGTGACTCCCACCCCCTGCCCACGACCCCTCCCGTCAGTCTCTGCGGTCCGGCAAACTTGTGTCTTTCAACGAGCGCGAAAGTTTACCCTTTCTCGATTACTCGTCCGATGAATCCGATGATCCTGTTTGAAGTCGCCTTTTATCGAGTTCGATGAACAATTTGCGGTTCTTTTGTTCCCCCGTGATCGAGTCGCGTCGCGCGTGTGCTGTTTCGGAATAACCGCGACGCACAGTGCGTCGGTAAGTCCGAAAAGCGTGTGAAAAAATGTTAAAAAAATGTGAAAAAATGTGAAAAAATACAACAAAATTGTTCAAGCACTTTAAGATCTTCTCAATTTGATTTTATATTGAATGATTTCTTATACTGAAAAAAATGCTCTGATTTATTCATGTTTCTAGGCATGTTACTGTGACCATATAATCCTTGGGGGTTCATTTCGGCGTTTTTCGCCGGTGTGCTGGCAATTTCGGGAGAGTCTCTTTTCTCTCGTTCGGCGGGCGAGCGATTTTTCATCCCCTGGCCCTCCGCCCCAGGCTACGGACGTGATTCGAGGCGTTTCGAGCGTCCACGAGCGCTCCGCGAAACAAAATATCTCGACGGGTCTCCCCGCTCTCTCGTACGGCTATCGCTGGTTACAGAGGCCAAGGGTGACCGTGGTTTGTCGAGGGGGTGGCGGATCGATAGGTGGGGCGCATGGCCGGAGAGAACCACCCCCGCGCCACACGGATCCGAAAACTTTTGCACCGTGAACATCGCAGCCCGGTGTTTTTACTCGGACTGTCTTAAAGTGCCATCCGGAAACAACCCCACGGTTTTCCTTCTTCATCCTTTTGCTCCCGGCGCGGCGGCTACGTTCTGGGGGTTCACCTTCCCAGGAACGGCTGGCCCACCCCTCGCTCGAACGATGATCTTTCCGGATACTCGGTTTTAATTGAACGTTGATTGCAGGCTCGCTTCGCAGCCCAGGTCTTCGACCCTCCGGTGATCATTATTGATCATCAGGAATGGTAGTCTTAGGGGTGAGTCTGTGATGCACCGAGGGCATCGAGTCCTTTGATGATGGTCGGAGTTGCTCGGATGTGGCTGGGGAATATTTCGAACGTGCGTTGCAATTGATTAGGCTGCGATTTTCTTCGTTTTCCATTTTGTGTTAAATGTATAATACATTGGCGAGCAAAATTAGAGGATCATTAAATTTTCTGCTCGCACTGTTCCAACTTGGTGAAAAATCGTCGCCGAATATTCATTCTGATCTCGTTTTATCTTACAGATATTCATTCACATATGTGTTCGAATAAAAATATTTAATTCGGACATTTCTCATGAATCGAATATCTTGTCATCGGGCAATCTATATCACGGGTCTGAGTGTCCTTAGTTCGAAACGTGTTTACAAGCTATAAACGCACGGGGATGCACGGTCCAGCGATAACCTAAGCAGACAACAACTTTAGCGGACCAGTGACCAAGTGGAGGTGGTCGCAATACCAAAGAAACTCTTCCGAAAGAAAACACTTTGTCCCAGGATTCTCGGAACACTCAAAACTTCCTCTGAAACGGTGTTTCGTTTTATTCTCTTAACCTTTTACAACGTAAGTGTGCTTTCTAGGTACAAGCAATATCAAAGCGTCATTGTCCAACTATGCCTGCGAGACACATAAAAGCTCGAACTTCGATACCGAAGCGTACGAACGCCGCTAACCCCTCCGCCAATGCCATCCTTGTTGTGTTTTTTTCTGGAATTCTGTTCGCTTTCTCCGTAACCAACGCGCGTACACTATCGACCACCACCGCCTGAAACTTAATAGCAATTCCCTGCTCGAGTGGAAACAGCATGGATGTCGACGACTTTGTTCTCTCGACCGTTCTACTGTATAGTCCAAGGGGTCCCGCTTATGAACTTTCGAAAAATCAATTTTTTTGTGTTGATAATAATACCTCATTCATTACAGAACATATTGTTATGTTATCAATAGCATATCGCGATGATTTTACTTATATTATTTGCGAGCGAAATACTGCTGCGATAAAGGGGCAATCCCATTTTTGAGTAATTTCAGTGAACCAATAAAAGACAATTAAAAATAAAGTGCCGTTTCAAACCTGCTATGGATTTATGGCAGATCAATATTCGTGCTGATGCATTTTTATATTGAATATGAAAGTTACACTGCATTTTCAGACTGTTCCACGATATCTCAAGTTGAACAATTGACGTCGAATTACATGTCGAAAAAGATGTCCTCTGGGACTATTTGCAAGAAGCATGGCAGCAATTTCGAAAGTTTCCCGGTCGGTATAAATCTGGGAGCTTGTACCGAAATTTGAGAGTTCTGTAAATGCTGTAGGGGTTTGTTTGCTGGAAGAATAAATAACGTGGGCAAGTTCGACGCGAAATTCCCCGCGATCATCGTCGAAAATGTTCGCTTCGAGTCGGTGGAAAATTCACGGGCGGCAACTTATTCGCTTCAACACCTGACAGAAGCGTGACGTGTGCTTACTTGTTACGGTCCCCGCGTTGTTTAGAGGAAGTTCGAAGCGCGCTACGGTGAAACTTCGTTTCTATTTGCGTTCGCGGCTTACGCAATTAAAATCAACCGACGGGAAACAAAATTCGGAGACAAGTGTGTGGTTGGGAACGCGGCGAATTGTTTCGCCCGTGTCTCCCTCGGTGTTTTGAATTCTGATATCTGCCTCTGAATCTCCATTGAATCTAGTTCGAATTTTGATAACAGTTCGTCGATGTTAATTGTGTGCGCGTCGACACGTCGATTCAATAGCGGACTCGTTGCTCCGTGTTCCGCTGGCCAAAAGTCGAGAGTCGTCCGCTGATTTTCGCCGGAATTCCGTGTCGACAATTTTCGCCAAACTCGTGTTATAGACACCGCTGTTGAAACTTTTCGTTTATGTTGTTATATAAATTTATATAGTCGCGTATAGTTAATTGACTATGAAGTCGACAGTATGTCTTTCGTTAAAAGTTTGGTGAAACGACCACGAAATACACATAGTGGTGTATCAAGAAATATATGATAGATTCTGTCAGAAAAAATTTTCCGATGTTTTCGGAGACTTGAATTTTTCAGAATTTTCGAGCAAAAACGTGTCCCTCGGTTTTCCACCAGCTGGAGTACGGTGAAACTTTTTAAATAAAATGAACGGTGGTTTGCGAGAGTAGAGGCTTCCATCTATAAAATGAGTGCAGGTTTATTGTTGTACGTCTCTTTTTTACGAAATCATTTCGCGAAGCGCATCAACTGACAAACATTTCAACAACATTTCTGAATTTTACACAGTTCCCGGTTCGAGTGTTTCGAGTGCCAGGAGTTAACTATTCGATTGGAATTCGTATGGCAATAACAGCTGGAAAAGTGGAAAAAATTCAACAGTGGTAAAACGAGTGGAGGAGCTGCATCTATATTTAGACAAGTGGGCCAAATACGTTTTCAGTGGAACAAGTGGAACAAGTGCGTATTTCGATAGCCAAGTAGATGCAATTGTCTCTAATAAAGCTAGTGAAAGAGATTCGTTTTTGATCGTATAAGTAGAAAAGATGTATCTTTAGTTAGTTAGGCAAGTGGAACAAGTTCGTTTTTATCAGACGAGTGGATCAAGTACGTTCTTCAGGAGGCAAGCAGAAGAAATTGTTTTTAGTTAAACTAGTGAAAAACATTCATCTTTGATCGAAAATGTTGAAGTATCTTGGCTGTAACGGAGACGATTCTCGGAGGCGATGGAAACGGGGTCAGAGGGCCGGAGGTAGGGCACAGGAGCAGAAGCAGGAGTAGGAGCAGAGACTCGCCAGTGCATTAGCTCATTCCGACAGATAGAAATCTCGTTTCGTGTCGGCGGTCGATGCGCTGCCTGCGAATTGCCACTCGGCTGCCGTGAATTGCCCTGAAATTGAAGCGTCAGATGGCAGGAAAAGGGATGGCGGTCACGTATATCCATCCCTCTTCTAGCGGCCTCGAAGAAGCTGGCTCGGAGAGCACCGGCCCGGGGAAGATTGTTTCGAACTCTCGAACAGAAGGAACCGGTTGCGAACATTGGCTCGAAACGGTTCCGCCATCTTGCCCCGCGACTTTTATCTCGGAATCGCCGGACGGGATCTCACCTTCTTCCTTCCGTCCCCAACTTTTATCTTTCGCTTTCGTCCCCGCCGGCGCGGCGCGGCGGAAGACCGTCGAGAATTACCGCCTCGATGACGTTCGAGCACGATTAATCGGGAAAACTTCGCAGAACGTTGAGGAAAATAAATGTGCAGCTGTCGAATACTCTACACGTCTTTCCGGCTCTCTATCCGTCCACTGAGGACTTTACTGTGATTCACAAATCTGTACTGAATCGATCAGGTCGTGAATCACCTACTCAAATTTCTATAAACTTACTCGGGCCTCTGTTTAATTATTGAGGTGGTTTCCTCACTTCGAGTCTCTATTCACATATCGTCACCTGCCAACTAAAATCTTTATTAGGATTCTCAAATCTCCACGAATTTAGTTAGACCTTTAATCATCTACTCAAATTTGCCTATTTATTCACTGGGCTTGTTGTCTGGTCAAATTTCTATTCACCCACCAAACTTTCCACTCGTTTGTT
Source organism: Lasioglossum marginatum (assembly GCA_028455795.1). Taxonomy (NCBI): domain Eukaryota; kingdom Metazoa; phylum Arthropoda; class Insecta; order Hymenoptera; family Halictidae; genus Lasioglossum; species Lasioglossum marginatum. The sequence continues at coordinate 742,131 of CM052270.1, forward strand.
CACAATTCTTTATTTATCTATTCATATTTCTATTCATTTAGTCGACCCTCTATTTTTCTACTTTCCATTCATATTTTTATATCTTTATTCGTCTACTGGTTCACTTATTCAGAATTTACTTGTCCAGTCATATATTTTCTTTTAAAGAGCTCCCGCATGCTGTTCCAGGTCGTGATGAATCTGCGTGAAAAATCTTCTCCGTAAATTAGCGGGTCGGGTCTTTTATCTCCGTTTTTTTCATTTCTCCATCTTCACTCCTTTGCCATCTTGTAGTTTCGCATCAAAGAACACATTCACTCGTTAATCAAATGAATAAATAAATAAGCTAAAAGCAGTTTCGCCTAGCTCCGTGTGGAATTCCGGAACTACATTTCCGTTTCTCGTAATTCCGCGCCGGAGACGGTAACAGGTAAAGAAAAATCAATATTTTCTCGGTCTAGCCAACTTGAAGAGGATACGATGGGATACCTTGATTGCGCTAAGATGGCGTCGACGAAAACGTATTATTTGCTGGGAACATCGTGCGCCGATAAATACGGCGATACTGCTTTGAACGGCGAAACTGTGCGACAAGCAAAAAGTCAGATGTTTCTTCCCGGTGATCGAGCAATTATCAAAGCCCTTTGCAGTAGAACCCATTTTTGTTCCAAAACACGGACACGCGATGTAGAATATTTTCGTTACATAGCATTTTGTGCATTTATTAAACATGAACACATTCAGTATATTATAATGTATTATTTTGTAAATTTCTCTTTCAAGATTGGAAGTTTTCATTTTAAAGAAAATATGACTGTAATCTAGGGAATTCTACCTACAAAAAAGTTCAGTAGCGGGCTTGTAGAGGAAGCTCGCAGGTTTAATTTTTAAAAAATCATAGGAAGATATGGGTAGAGGAAACTACTATTTACATAAATAAACGTAATAAAAAATATGCTGGTAGTTTGCATTTTTACCTCTGGCAGCTTTCGCAATGAGGTTATATTTACGAATCTAATGTCAATGCAGACGATTACAACGTCTTAGTAGATGAGTCAAATTGTTGAAAAATTCATTTTATGACGTTATTAGCGTTAGACTGCGCAGCTCTTCAAATACATAGCAGCAAAAATCTTGCGGTGCGTCCATCGATCTTTGGATGTCACTTTTAATAAATTTTGAGGATAGTTTTGTCAATCGACTTTCTTTCGCGCGAGAACGTGGCGTTCGACGAGCCGCAAAAACAACGGATCGATCCTCGAACCCTTCCGGCCGTGATGATTTAAGGAAGACGAGAGGGTTTCGCGCCTTCGGCCCCATTGGATCGGCGCCAGAGTCGCAAAAAGCTTAGCTCCGTGCACGTTTTTCACCGTTGTATACGCTCCCGTCGCGCGATATATCAGCCGCGGAAAAAAGAAAGCCGCTGATCAAACGTGCGCGGAAGCCGTCGAATCGAACGCTGCCGATGATGTTCGGGGATTTCCGCGGCGGTTCCCGATTCCTCAAACAGATTCTGGAACGCTCTGTTTCCGCAAAAACAGTCGAAACCGAATCCCTGACCTCGTTATTCCTCGCGATCTCATTTCTATGAAGAGAATCCATTTTAATCCCAAATCAATTTATCCGAAGATTTAGGATTTCATTTATATTCGATTCATTTCCGGAGTGACTAATTTAATTAGGTTTTGTTGTCTGACCATAACATGACCTATATCACTTAGCTGCTCCCTTGTTTGAGCTGTACTACTTATCGCATGTCCTGCAGGAGTTGCCGAACCGTCTAATCATCGACCTGCGTAACCGACCTGACCAAATAGAGACTCATTCTACTGGCGCGACCAGTAATTGACCCGAACTACTTACCTCACTGAATGGGACCACATTAGAGCTATAATAGCAAGCCGAGAGTATTGTGTGTAATAGGTTGCTTGTATCGAAACCTGCGGATATTGGCCGCGTATCTCTGTCAGTATAAGTAAAAAATTAATTTGATTTTTTGATGTTGCTACCTGACTATAAACTTACTCGACTTGTGTGCAAAGTTCCAGAATTTTTTGAATTTACGGTTTCGATGACTTCCCTCGCGTGACGCGTACGAATGGCCCGACCAGTCGCTGACCTGCACCACTTGTTACAGAGAGTGCAGACAGATACCGAGGAAGCAGTTAATGACGGACCCGCGCTACTGGTCTCACTGAATGGAGATTCATTCTACTGGGCCGGCTAGTAATTGACCTGAACTACTTGCCCGACCAAATGGAAACATACAGCCGCTCTAATAACATCGTATGAAGTAGTACGTCACGGATCACGGGCGCGAAAATCGTATCGTAGGATAATACAATTTTCATTATCATTCCAAGCGGAGAGTTATCTAAACGGCACGGCGCGGCGCCCGAATTAATTCCGGCCGGGAACGTCGTAGCTTCTGGTTCCGCAAACTTTACTGTATTTGATGGCGGACGATTTTTTACGTTCCCGTGTGTTTTGTGTTGTATGTTTTTGTTTTTCGCTAGGTGAACCAAGCGATCACGCTCCGGGCGCATGTAAAAATTACTCTTGTTTTTATAAATCAGCCGAGCGCGTAGCGTTCGGCGGATAGCCCGGCAACAAAACAAAATACCGAAACCGAGGGAAAAAAACGAGTAGAAACGGGCCACGTACATGGGGCCGCGATCGTCGAGCGTGTATTACGACGCTTTCGAGAGGATTCCGGGGGAATGTGGGCTAGGGGAAACTGGCTTTCGATTTATATAGGCGTCGATCCCACCTTCCGTCGCGACGCCTTGAAAACCGACGCTAGGCAAGGGTTTATTGTGATCTGGTTAATAAAACGGAGGAAATCGATCGTAACGGCGAATCCATCCGCGTGACGGCGATCATATTGATGGAAACGCTGCCAGCCGAGAAGTAACATATTTTAATTCGCCGTCGACGATCACTCGAACGAACACTGATCTCTTACAAACTGTTCATCGACTAACATTTTCAAGAAATAAATGTAAGCTTCACTGGAGTCTGAAAAACATTCTTTAACCACCGAGTTTTTACCAATGAAAGAAATGTAAGCTACTGAAGCCTCATAGGGTTGCATTTAAACCATATCCCCTTATAGACCTGCCTCGAGTTTTTGCCCTTGAAACGGAATTCCGTGTTCGATCGTGATTCATGAAGCCGCGCCGTTTCCACGCAATTCCCGTTTATCGAGTGCCACTGGGTATTCGTGTGTCGGCTAGCTGGCCGGCTTAAACAGGCCGACGTCCATGACAGTGCGCGATCCGTCATCCGCGACGAGTGATTAATTGCCTCGGTCGAGGCACGAAGTGGCCCCTGTGAACACTTTTACTCGCGTCAACTGTACTTTCCGACCGTAATGTAATTAGAAATTGGCTCGAGCGTTGCGTTAGGTACACCGGAAACCACCATTCATTCTACATATAAAGTTCGGGTTCGTTAGTTAGAGCTACAAAAAGAGACTGAAAATTATTATATTCTAATTTTCTCCCTCAAATCGCTATCTAATTTCTGTACGTTATGGAAAAACACCCATATTTATATTAATATTTTATATAAGTATACATCCGGTATTATCGTTAATGGAAACATTTCATGAATCGAGACTACGAATAATTACAACGATAGACACTTGATTTGTTCCAGTTAATTGGAACATTTTCTATCTTGAAACTAGAAATAATTACAATGGTAGTAGACACGTGATTTGTTCCATCGAATAGTTTTCGCCAGGGGCAATTATTTAATTCGCGTTTGCAGCGTAGTTCTAATCAACTCGTCCGGGTACGAGCATAAATAAATGAATTCCGGGGGAACGGCTTCGGCAATTTGAGGATGGTCGCCGTAAGCGATCCCAATTAACCAATTGAAATCGTTGGGAATTCATCTGGCTTGACGGCAAGGCAGCGCACGTGTCCCATAAACAAACCGGGCGTTCGGAACGCAGCCAGCTATTTAGTCGAGTGGCACTCGACGGCATTGCACCTTGTCGCAGCAGAAGACATTGTTGCGCCCTTGTTCCCACGCGTCTTGACTCCTGCCTCCTTTCATCTCTCTCGCCATCCCTCTTCTTGCCCTCTCCCTCCCTTTCACACAGCTTCTCTAATTGCAAGGTCTCGAAAGCCGAGGCGTCCCGGTGACAAAGCTGTCGCGGCAATTATCTCGGAAACGCATAGCAATTACTTCGACCGACAAACTCGACGAGTTTCGGCAGCAGGAATCGAACGCGGACCGGTTCGGCTTCTGGAAATCCGAGATCCCAGCGCTCGGTTAATCACCGACCGCCCAGAAAACGAGCGAAATTGTCCAGCCAGCGCAGCGGGTCCGTAAATAATGGCCGGACCCGCCGCTTCGACCCGCTTCCAGTTCCGGAAGTTGTTGAGCCGGGTCTCGCGCCAAGACTCGTCGCAGTCGATGATCGAACGATAATTCGAAGTTGTAACACGCGACGCAGAAATTGTTCGCGTTTAACCTTTCTCCGCTTCGTGGCCATGTTCCACGTGTGGAACACATCGTTTCAACTGTCAAGTTTCTCGTGCTATTGTAGAGGAATATCTTTAATCTTCAAATCATTGGATGGAAACAGGTAGAAGATTTATTTAACCGGCTAAATGAAAAGGAATTGCCTTTAGTTGAGCTGGTGCAAGATGCTCAACTTCGGACAGACAAATGGAAGAGGTTTATTTTTGGACTGTTAAGTGGAAAAGATTAATCTTCGGACAGACAAGTGGAAAGCGTGCATTTCCAGTTAAACAAGCGGGAGGAGTTTCTCTTTAAAAAGATCTGTAGATTGTAAACGAGCAAGAGGAGAGTTAATCAAGAATATACAGTAGATTGTTGAGTCCGCAAGGATATTAGTGCCATTTTCATTAAACCGACTGACATGCAATAAACACGGCTCTGCCCGGATAAGTTGCTCAGAACTCGACAGGGGTGTCGGTAGAATCAATCAGACCGCAGAAGTTCGGTAGAACCCTTTGACAATCAAGTAGAATTTGGCTGGTGATTGGTCAAACTATCAATGTCCGTATACTTCCGAATAGAATGGATCAACCGTTGGTCAAGCAAGTAAACCAGCGGTGACCTGCGTCCAATCGTACGGGATGATTTTGATGAAATGACGAAACAAACAAATTGCGAATGAAATGATAAATCATTTCTGACGTTTCAGAAACGATGCAATTCGTTGACGCGTCAGATTTCGCGGAGGACGTAAACTAGCAGAAACAGGTCCAACATCATCGGCCGATAAAATGCTTTATCGACGATCGGAGAGCGAGGGAGACAAAAAGATTTAGGAACGATTCGATAACTCGCTGTTTACAAGGTATCCGGGCTTCGGTACAGGATTGAAACGCCACGATACGATTTAAAACATCCACGGTCTGTGCACAGTGGGCCGAGACCTTTCTCTCAAAATTCGATACTATCGTCGTTCGGGTTCATTCGTAAGTCGTCCCTCTTGTTACGTCGATACGATAGATGGAGGTCGCACGGTAGCCACCTTAGTGCGCCCATAAATATAAACCTCGAGTCGAATGGCAGGATTTACGTTGAAGCTTCTGTATCGGGTCCGCGGACGTCGAAGACGAACTTCTGGAAGCCCCCATGTAGATTCTTTGGAATACTTGTGCGAATTGTACAATATAATACAATATTACGTTCAGAAAAGTTGAAAATTTGGGTCCCCTGAGCGAAAGTTTAATCGAATAATCGCGTCTAGATAATCGAGGGTCCCAAATAAAGTGTGCTAAAATTATTTTTCAATGTCCTAGAACTAATTTAACATTTTGAGGGGGGTTTAAAGCTGTAAAGGCAAAAAATCAACGCGTTGTCTAATGCCCGCCGTTAAGGTAGACAGCTTCCGGGGTAGAGCCAGATTCCAGGATTCAAGAATTCAAATCCCCGGTCATCATTAAGCAAAACTCGGTTACTTCGGTTAACTTTCAAGCCGGAGCTGGCCAGGATGTACATAAAAGGGAGAACCGGCAACTGGCGCAACGAATTCCTGCAACATCGACATGAAATAACAGTGCAAGGTCCCGGCGAGCCGTTCCAGCGAAATAGCAGGTGAAAGTAAGCGAGGCGCGTTACAATTACAGGGACAGAAGTCGCCGGGACAGGACGGGTTTGTCTCGCGGGACCGGAAGAAACAGAAACGAGAGGGGGTAAAAAATAGAAGGCGACGTGTTCCAAGGGGGCAGTTGGAACAAAGGCAGAGTTCGGCAAGTTCGCAGAAGGTCCCTGAAACTTGCCAGAAGTTGCCATCGTGATAATCGCCCCAGCTGCATGAAAGGTCTCGCCCTTCTTAGACGCCAGGCACGCACGTAACCGAAACTTGTTAATCGCAGCCGAGCAACTCCCTGGATCCGTTTCTTTCCCTCCTCTGAACAATCGAGAGCTAAAACTGTGTTCGAGCCTGGGATTTTTTACACTGGAAGCATCGAGCGTTAACAGCGATTGTGCAGTTCGCTTAAGAAAGATAGTAAATATTTATTTGACTGACTTTATCTGACCGATGAAATCATTTTCAGATGAACGGATTTATTAATTATCAATTTAAATACAAGACGAGTTGAGGAAAGCGTGAGCGGATCCGAAACTTCTGAACCAAGGGTATCTTCTTAACGTGACGATGTTCAAAACATTTTCATTAAACAACGTTAAGAGGAATCATAATAATCGGGGCTTTCGCAACAAGTGCAATCTACGTCGCAGTATTATTCGGATCAGGAAAGGAACTCGCTTAGCTTTATTCGAGCTTGCTGAACTCATTTCAGTTTTTCCCCCTCATTCGCTCTGTAATTTCAGAATCCTGAAGAGAAGTTTTCTCTTGACTGTGCAGTGTCGGAAGTTTGCTAAATAGATGGATAAAGTTTGTCATTAATCCTCCGGCTAATTTTATACAATTTTGCAATTTATACAATTTATTGGAACTTTCGAAGTATTATACTTTGTTGCAAGCTGCTTTTCAACGAACTTCTAATTACACAATATAATCAACATGTTAATTAGATAGGCCGATAATTAAATACGGTACACAGTACATGATACTTTGTAGCACCGAATTGCTTATCAAAGTTCGGAATCGACATGTTTAATATCTCTAACGTGTTGTTTCTTTTTTCCCTTTTTCCATCGTCGCATCGTGTCAAAAAATATATCACTCCGTAAGCTTCGACGAGCTGCTGTTAACACATTCTACGATCAATTGGCCTCGGCGGCCACTATGGAAAATTATGGCACCGCGGGAACTATGGCATCACCATCCCATTGTTTTATGATTTTCGAATAAAATTGAATTGTTGACTAGAACGCGCCGAGCTCGTACAAGATCCTCGGTCATCTCAACTGGGAAAATATCCCGTGAGCGCATAAATTAATTACTCTCGGGCTCGTTCTAGCCAGCGCGTTGAAAAATGCATTAATATTACGCGATGTCCGCGCGACTGTATCTCAGATATGCATGCATATGCATCGAGCGCGCTGTGATTTTTCAAGCGCGGTTTTTCACGTCGAGTAGCCAACCCCGTCGCTGGCTCATTGTGGACGCCCAGAAGGTATTCGACTACGCCGAATCAAAATCATAATATTAGCTCGCCGGGAAATTAATGTCCGCTTTATAAGCGCTTCGTTCTACGATGTTACCGTAGCAACAGTTGTTGCCTTCGAAATGTCGTCAGTCCACAATCGTCTCTCATTTCCACATTTTTCCACGTTTGTTCCAGCTCTGACAATATATGCACCGATGCAAATTAAAGATGTTTTTGTTCTTTCTACCTTGGAGCTCTGTTATTTTCGAATGATCATCTAAGACAATAACGGGGCGATCCTCGTTGCACGAAGCTCTCGGAGCAGCTGGCGGGTAAAAATCGGCGAGATTAATGTTTCGGTGAACATACTCGCTGTACACTAAGTCCCCGGTCTTGAACTTGCGAATCCTCGAGATTAATCATCGCGGTGCTGCGCGAAGCGAGCGATCACCAGTCAAATTAATTTTCCACGAGGGTCTCTTCGAGGGAAAGGAAACTATTACCGGAGCGATTACAGGCAAGGATTCAGTATGCCCCTATTCTCTTCAACCGACGCGGCGCACACAATACCCCCGGAAGTTTCGAAAGGTTCCGAAGTTCCGGGGGCGAAACGATGGTCAATGGAAGAAATTGTAGAACCAACATGCGGGCCCTTTGCGAGCCTCTTGGGGAACTGCTTCGCGGGAGTGGGAAATCCATTTGGCCGGAACAAGAGTGGAAAGTTGCAATTTTAACGAGGCAATTTCCCTGCCGAACGGCCACCGAAGATTAAACTGTGCCTCCGAACACGGCCAACTCGATTAATTTGCATTCGCGGATCAGTTGTCATCAATCGATCGCTTCTTCCCGGGTTTCAATTATCAACGATCCTATATCAGCCGACTGCAAAATAAACGGACGCTCGCCGGTATTGTTTCTGACATGTTATTACTAGACAGCGGATTTTGTGCATTTATAACAAAAATGAGTGGGTGCTATTTCGAGCAGTACAAATATTAGAAGATTTTAAGAATACTGTTTTATTATTTTCAACCTGTTAAACATATTAAGAAAGAAAATAAATTTCTATTTCAAACTTTACATACCCAATTTTGTCATAAACGTAAAAACTTCTTTTCGGTATAGCAAAATCATTGAGAATCCTTTTAACAGACTTTAGACCCAAAGATTTGTAATTCTGACATTTAGGTAAATGTCCGAACAATTCACCCAACAATATCCCCTCAGATTGAATATAAAAATAACCTGCACTTGAAATTCTTCTGATGTTCACATGATGGTCAGCGTTTTTATAATAACCCGCAATCCACAGATTTCATCTTCTCCTTTTGAACGAGAGCACTGCGTGTGGGCAGTAAGTCTCGTTCAAGCCGAAAGTTTCATCAGAACACTCGTTATCTCTATCTTCCTCTCTCTCCCCGAAGTATTCGACCACGTTTTTCAGATTTGAATCAAAGTTCGCTCGCGGAGCAGTAGAGACCGCCAAACTTTCATCGCGGTTTCTTTCACCCGTTCCCGAGCACATTACTCGCGCGAATCCAGTTATCTCTCCGGAAGACACTTCTGATTCCGCGATATGAACGCGGAATATCCCGGGAAAGGAAGAGAATTCGAGGACTCCACCGGGACGCGAATCTGCTTCCGTTTCATCAGCGTCGAGAGCGCTGACTGCGACAGCTTCCGCCGACGCGCCACGCCGCCCCGTTTTTCCGATTCCCTGTACAGGACCAGCACGAGAAACCGTATCGCCGCATCTCCGATGAATTTCAGTGTCCACGAAACCAAGCAAAGCAAAGTATTCCCGTAGAAAATGAACTATTTAAACACCGCTGTTCAAAGTTCTTCACAGAACTCGTGCGATCGATCCGAAACGTATTTGAACACTACAAATCCAATTTTTTCCTGCAGAAGAGGTCGATCTTGGAAAAAAACAGCTCGGTACAGTGAAAGTAGAAACTTTCTCCAGTAAATCAAGCAGAGTCAGATTCTCGTCCAGCTATTCCTGAGAAAGTTACAACAAGATAACGAGTCAACAGCATTTCTCGAAATGCTTATCTCGCTGTTTTATCTATTTTCATTTCGCTTTTTCTTCTCGGATCTCATTTCGCGAACATTCCGGGTCTGTCACGATAAACATTATCGTAGTTACATAGTTTCCTGCCACGATCCATTTACCGGGCAGAATGGACTCCCGTGGCGCAGAATGCACGCGAAGCAGTAGAGCGAAGTTCGAAAAATCCGAAGTGAAAAGCCATTTCGTTGTGAAAGAGGGAGGGAGAAGTTCGCCATCGAATTCTGCGTCGCAGAATTTTCACCGGAATATTTTTGGCGGGTTGAAGTGGCTCGATGGACCGTGGCAACGATTTTTATAGTTTCCAGGACGCATCTTCGTCGCGATCGTTACTGGCTCATTTCGTACGAGGACGCTTTAAAAGTTGACGTTCCCGGCCGGTGAAGTTCGGGACCCGGGGACCCGCATAGTTCGCGAAGTATTCCAGAAGTGTCTGCCGACTCGGCTGGAATCGCGAAATATCCGGATTAAAGTGGCCCGCGATGTATTAAGCCGCCGGGCGAGGACTGTTTGCGTTCACCACCGATAGATTTACCGTTCGGCGTCGCGTCGGAAAACTTCCACTCCGCTGCTGCAAACAGATTTGAATAATATGGACACCGTCCATTGTGCGGATTTTGTTTGAGCGCGCGGCGACGCAGCATCGCGGAAATATGGCGCAGCAAGTCTGCAGGACCATCGTGAAAATCGTTGTTAATTTCATCTGCGGACCGGTTTTCAAATATATCGCGTCGGCGGATGATAAATTATGTTTACGCTCCACCAGAAAATTTACAATCCTCTCAGCGGCTTCTCCGCTGCCAGAAAGTAATTAGTAAACTGCGGATCTTCGTGGAAAATAAAAATGATGTGCATTGATTGTACAAAGCGTAGATATTGATTTCTTCTCTTATTAATTTTAATAAGGGGTGCAAATAATATATTGAAACTCTTAGATTTTGTTATATTGCCACTATTTAACAGATAAACTGAATTTGGCTTGGTTTCGGGAACACATATTGAACTCGACCCCACCACTAATTGTAAGTTTTAAGGCTCAAGAAAGGGGTAAGATGAGAATGAAACATCAGGAAGTTAAGAAAGGGAAACTTTCGAGAAGACGACGCGAATGCCTTGGAAAATACAGAAAGTTGAAAAGGAAGTCAAAGGAACTCATTCTCAGAAGGAGCTACAGAAGTTGTGTAACCGCGATACATCAGGAATAGTTTGGGCACGCGAACGCTGTTTACGTCAGTTCTGAATTTCAGTTTGCATCTATTAACGGTTATTCATTCTGATCGGTCGTTCCTTCGCTGGCAAACGGAATTGTAAAGAAAACTAGATTGAAGAAGATCAACTACAAATTGCAGAGGATCGCGTTAATAAATAAAGGCTCGCCTAATTTAAAAATTTAACAGAAGCCGACCCTATTTCTTTCAGACTTCTTTGATCTTCGATTCTGCACGGATAGTGCGCTCCTAAGAGATCGGACTACCATAAATTCGTTCTTGGTTCTCCCTTCAAAATGTTTTCCCATCCATTTGGGGAAGCTCGGTCGCGAGTCGAGATTTGACACCGGGAAACTGAAATTTCTCAGAAACTTCGACCGACTTTCTTTGGAACTGTCAGTCGCAGGAATTTCTCAAAAGCCACTTATAAATTAGTCTGGATCTTCAACGGCCGAAAACCATCTGTTTTATTGTAGCATAATCGAATGACGTCAATCCCATCGTTTATTTAACTTAGTATAAAAGACGCATTATTTGATCTGATACAGTTAGAATTTCTTTATACACGTCTGATCATTGGCTGACTCATACTGCTTGCCTGACTATAGGTTAGTTTATACTTCTTGTATGATCACCAGACTGCGGATCCTTGTGTAAAATAAAAATTTTCTGCTGCACAAGCATTTATTTCTTCTTTTATAAAGAAAAAATACATATTCAAATACAAATAGAAACGAAATTTTAGAAAATACATTTCACCAAAAATAAGAAGAAATCGATGATATTGCAGTATGCAAGACCACGATACGGATTTTTGAGGACCGTGCACGGATCATCTACAAAAACGTTCGAGTAAGCTATAGAAATGCGTTCCGACTTTGATCTAGAAATCAGTATGATCTCCGACGTCATGCACTCACGGCCGAAAGCTGTTCAGGAGCGCAAATCAAAAGGGCGCTCGGAGGAACGCCGGAGTTCCGGACGTTCCACCGCGGCAATTTCGCGAAGCCGGCGCGAAAGTTCGGAACCCATGGTCGCAATAAAACGGCCCGCATTACTTGGCCCTTAGTGTTCCGGCCCGAGACCTCGCTGAAATCTCATCTGGCCGTGGTTTCCCGTCAGCGAGGAATTCGTTTTCCGGCCGAGAAAACGCGGGGACGAAGAAAACCGGGATGAAAAATGAGGATTCTCTGCCTGGTCGGGAACGCGAAAGAACTCGCGGAAAAAGGACATGAACGCGTACGCTCGCGGTGGCTCGCAAGAAACCGTGACCGGAAGTTGAAACGGAATCGCTGCCCCTCTGACGCGGTCGGTTGTGAAATACTGAACATTCGTACACGTAAACCAATCAAGAATCGTGTGATTCTTTGATCAATAAGAAATAGTTAGGCATTTCATATGCTACGACTTAATAGATCCTTATCAGGTCTGAGGATTTCTGAATCCGCCAACGAACGATCGTGACAGAAAGTTCGAAATTGTCACGGTCGGAAATGACCAAAAAGTACCGGTTAACGCGTGTACCCCGAAAATCCGGAGAATCGGGAGCATCTGATCCAGTCTGCGGCCACGGCCAAAACCACTGGGAATCCCCGGGTGCAACGGTTTTTCATTCGCAGAGGAGGAGGGATTCGATGCAGGCCAATGGAGTGTCGTCGTAAAAATCACTGGTCGTGAGAGCTCGCAGCCGGAGACCAACCGGAAAGAAGGTCATCAGGAGTTTTCCAGACTTCCCTCGGTGGAATCCTCTTTGGTTAGTTCCACGGGAATATACGTCTCTACGCGATCAACACGATCCCCCTCCAAGTTCTTCCAGACCCGTGGCTTGATTATTAGTAAATGATGAGATAAGAGGAAATACACGCGGATTCGGTCCCTCGGTTCCGTGGCTGTTTCAATGTTTAACAGTGATTATGCGCCAGGGGGTAGTTCCCAATTTACCGCGCCGTGAACTGCAGGGGCTCGCGTTCGTAAATGTGCAGTCTTGTCGTGCAGAAGTAGCAGATGCAGAAATCGCGGTAACAAGAAACTGTAACTAAACATAACGCCGTAATACATACGAACGACTGTTACCGTTCGTGCACTGGGGAACGAGCACGTTGGACAACTTCGAAAACGTGGTTTTCGCCAGAAATATTTTATACAGAAAATTTCATTTTAATCTTTAAAAAATTTCGAAAATGCGTCCAATATACAGGGTGTGTAGAATGTACATTTTCTTCTTATAATTCTAGGAAATATTCAAATACATCAAACGCGCTATCATTTTTTCCGGCACATTGCCTATCCGGCGGCGTTTAGAGAATCCGAGTGATTCAGCTGAATCGTAAAAACAGCAACATCCTGGACGGAACGGCGCGATCTTTTGGCGTGGGTCGGATGGTTTATTAAATATTCAGAGTGCGCAGAACGCGTTTTGCACGCAGCTGTATCGCGGGCCACATGCAAATCAGTCTAAACAGCCGGCGACTAACGGGCGGCGCGCGGCGCCAGGAAATTTCTGGAACGAAAACAACCGGGTAATGCGTCGGCCGACAATGGGCACGTTTGATTCAGTTAATGAATGCTTGTCGAACGGCCCGGATTATCGTGTGCCCATCGGCGTGAAATATGATCGCGTAACTCGGGGGCGCGACAGCTACGGCTTCACAGCAACAGCAGCAAAGACAGAGACAGAGCTTGCTGGTGTGCTGTTGTTCATGCACAGATTGTCGTACAAACACCCGTGTCCACTGCGAACCTTTCAAGAGTTGGACAATCGTTCGAAATGGACAATGGATAACCGGTGTGGCGAGCGAACGATTGCCGGTGGACGCTTCCTCTATTTTAAATATCGCGACCGGAGAACATTTCCTGATTGTCCGTCGGACAATCAAGAACCGGCTGATTGGGATCGATGTTATCGGGAAAACCACTCGAACCGAACTTCCGACAGGAATTGCTTACAACAATTTAGCTGCCCGCCCCGTGGAGATAATAATCCAAAGGGTTTATTGGGTCAATTGTAATTACCTGCGCGGACCAGCTTCGTTTTATTCCTCGTTTCACCCTCAGAGGTTATCGTCGATAAAATTTCATTTTTCGTTGCTGGTACAGACACCATTGATAGCGATAATGCTATCATTAGAAACCGTATGGAAATTGGACAATTTTGCAGATAAGCATACTTAATTAGAACTAATCAGAAGAAGCCACAAATACATTGGTAAAAATTTCAATGATTAATATTATTATTATTTCGTACCACGCTGCACTTCTCGGTGATCGAGTTTCTAGGATAAATCTTTCGGAAACTTCGTATACATTTCTTTGAGATGTATCGAGGCATTGCTGCAGTTTTAGTGCTCCGTGGGTCTAGCATTAATGGTGCCCGACGACGACGGTCACGGATCGTAATACGTTCTCGGAACGATCCCGTAGTCCGTAATCAGCTCGAACAGCCTACAATTTTTCACTCGATGCCGAAAGCTTCTCGTTGCCAGTCTTCGCGAGCACGCGACGCGACCACTCTAAGCTCGTTAGTTTTCCGCGCGGCACGGCGCCATAAGAAGCGTTCCATTTGCTCCCGACCGCGTTAAAGGGTCGTCGGAAGCCGACGAAACCCTCGACAGCCGACGAAATCCGCCGATCCTACATCCGTGCTTCGAACTGTTAACGAGATTCCCGGGCCCTCGTTCCCCGAGACACAACCGGCAACCTCTGCGTTGTCTGCTTTCTTCTCGCGGCGAAAATCGCGAGGCTTCCTCCACCGCGAAAGTACGTGTTAACACATATTTTAAACGAGTGTCCGAACGATCTCTGGCTGCCGGGTTAAGTTCACTTACCCTCGCTCGTCCACGCCCTTTAATACATTTAAAGAATTTAAAAATTTGCAATTAATACAGACAATTTTTATTCTACCTAAAAATCTGCAGTCTGTTTATTGGAAAGAACAGAATTCTGTCATCGACAGAGTCCTCCTGCTTGTTTCCAGGTCGTTCAATGAAAAATATTTTCCAGCCACGACATTCTGATCCGTGTCTACCTCGTCGATGCGAATGACGACGGTTAAAAGAAAGTTTGTGTAAAATATTTTTCTAGAAATTGCTCTCTGTCGGAGCTGTATCATTATCGGCGAACGTCAGTTGGCTAGGTGGCATTGTTCGATGCACTCAAGAACAATGTCCACTAGAGCCCAGATGGTCCAACGAGCGACTGTACGATCGATACTCGTCGGAGCTACTGTTGACAAATTTCGATGACTGAGATGAGATAATTGTTGTCATACGTTACTCCGACACATCGTAAATCGATCCACGGCTCGAGTTCTCCCGAATCCAGTGTCGGAAAGTATCGCGGTCGATTCGACGGGCCGATATCATGATCACGGTTATAAATTAGTATGGCAACGTTGGATAAAGGGGTTATCGCTTGATCGTTACTCTCCGCAATAATTCGCCGGTAGCGATGGGATCGAGTTCCACGTGTATTAGATTTGTGCAAAAGTAATTACTGTATCCAAGTACTTCTCTCTTTGTTCTTTTACGTCGCTTCTTCAACTGCTAGATTATTAAGCGACGTATCCAAGTACTTAGATTGCAGCTTTGTTAAAATTCCTAAAAATTGGTTGAATTTTGCAGCGTTCACAGGAGTTGAGCCCGTTAAACCGAAACAACGATTAGTGGTCAGAGGCAGCGTTTCAATCCTTTCGGAAAAGTTTAATTGGCCGAGCCCGGGCATTGTCCTGGCGCGCAGATAAAGCATAAGTTTCTCTTCGCGGCGCGCCGGCCCGAATTTCCGGGAAGTTTGATTATAAATCTTGGAACGACGTGCCGGATAAATCATACGGCCTGTTCGACTTTAGGGTGGCGCGGGGGCGTCGCCGCTACGGAAATCCTGAAGATTGGGGGCGAACTTCGACCGGCTGAAGCGAGTTGGATTGCTTCTGGATTGGGTCGTGGTTGGGCCAGGTCATGGCGACGCGAAATTTGATCCTAGGACAGTTGTGCAGCGTCTGGATTCGCCAAGTTTCATCCTGAGGTTGCCGCTGCTCCCTGCGTATGTAGATGTCTGATGCGTGTTCTGCGGTCTGTCTGCTCGAATCGGGATCATAAAGGATCTGCAGGAGTCCCTCATTTTATTGTGTCCTCCGTTTATTAATCGTTTTCATACGAAAACACATACCAAAAACAATTTTTAATATTAATATCAAATTTGTTGATGTGTCCTCCTGTGGTTTTTAAACCTGTTCCTATATATTTAGAACTTTTATTATACAGATTCTAAATATCTCTTCCACGAGGTCACATTTTTATAGTTCCTAAGGGTAACACTCCTTCATACAAATTTCGTAGGAGTTTTCCCACATGTGCCTTCTCGAACATGTTTCCAAAAGCATGTAAGTTCGTATAGAATTTTTCTAGAAACGAAAGGTGATTTTTTATTCCGATCCCCTACATACTTTGTTGAGCCATGCTCGAGTCAGTTCTTAGGAAACTCCGATTCGCGAGAATTTTCATGCTGCCTCCTGAGCTGATGAAATGTTAACCGAGCACTATAATACGAGTGGGTCGAGGAGAATGTCGGTCGACGGTCGCGATCCGCGACGTCGATTTACTAGGCCGGTTCCGTCGGGTCGACGCACCGTATCAGGTCGCTGCTCCATTTTTCGTCCGGCCCGACGGGAAGAGATTAAATGGACTTCCTGTTTGCTGGCCGCGAGTAATCCGTGTCTTGTTTCTGATCTTCCGCCGACACCGGCCGCCGCACCGCGCCGCCCCCGCAGACCGCGGTTTTTCTGACCCAGTTTTTCGTACTAATTGCTTTCGAGGATTAGTTTCGTTGCTCCGCGCGCCACCCTCCAGCAAAAAGACTGTTGCGCGGCGCGGCAAGCTCGGCAAAGATCGAGTGCTCGTTGCTTGTTGATTCGAGAGTTTTCTCGGAGCTTTTTGCCGCGGGCCGAAACTTTTTCCGCGGGAAATTTGAATTTCTGCCGCGCCTTCGACCAACTTCGCCGGCACCGTTTTTAGAAAGGCTTTCTCTGGCGAAACTTTCAGAGAAATATTCCGCGCGGACCGTGCCGCGGAGCAGATGGTTTCACTGAATTTATAAGTTTGATATGCTTGCGGGGTGGGTACTAGCATAAGTTGAGACATCAATCATGTGCAACGAGATTTTAATTATTATTTGCATATGAGGGAGCTTTTAGCTCTTGACACGTACACTTTTAATCACTTTTTAATCACAAAGAAGAGACGAGAAATTGTACAGTATGCAAGATAGAAAACGGATCTCCTACGAGGATCACTAAAAATTAAGGACTCCCTTGGTCATAATTTTTTGTCGATTCTCGGACGAAACGCAATTTGTAGATGCGGACGCGAAGCGCAAAATTTAAAAATTCACGATTTCATTTGAAACCTGATAGGATCTGGATTAGAAACTAACTCAATATTGCTCGGAAGATTCCGTTTAATTCCAGTCGGTCCAAATTGCTCCATAAAAATTAATACTCGCAGTCTAGCGACGGCACTAAATTTTTCCAGGATTTTTTGTGGAAATAAATGTTAAAAGCGAGCGCACGTCACTGGAATTTTAATTAAAATTTTCATGACTCGGTACGCAGACCGTATCGACGACCATATCGAACGAAATAAACCCAGAAACGCTATATAACATTTAGAAATGATGCGTGCAAGTTCGAGTCTGTCTCGAAAAAGGAAGACGAACAACAAAAATGTACAAGAGGAAACGAATGGCGCAGAGAGTTTCGTGAGCGTTCTGTACGTTTGTCGCGATATTGCATTTCATTGAATTCACCAGCGATCGGGTTGGCTCTGCCTCTGTAACGACCACGGCGCGGCGGTGCACGCGATTTTATGAATAAATGATTCCCTTTGAAACTGGAAAAAGTGGGGACCCCGAAAAATCGTATTAATCGAATTCACAGCGACAAATAAGCCCGGCGCAGGGCGGCACTCATTTCGCCGAGGGTTTATTGCGACAGAAAGCCAATTCATAAGCTCGCGGGGGAGTTGTGTACTGTAAATTGCGCGAACAAACGAAAAACTCGGCAAAACAAACTGACTCCTGCCACCCATCCCCTCTTCTCCCTCCACTATTACTCTTTCTCTTTCCCTTTTTCGCTCTCTCTCTCTTTCTCTCTCTATCTCTCCCTCTCTATACGGCCAGTCTTTGAA
The DNA here is from genome assembly GCA_028455795.1 of Lasioglossum marginatum. Classification (NCBI taxonomy): domain Eukaryota; kingdom Metazoa; phylum Arthropoda; class Insecta; order Hymenoptera; family Halictidae; genus Lasioglossum; species Lasioglossum marginatum. The sequence continues at coordinate 760,114 of CM052270.1, forward strand.
CTCTCGCGACGAACGAGTTAATTGTGCAAACAAGCGCGAACTAAATACTGACAAATATAACCGAGTTATTCGGGGAACAGCGGCAGAGAATTCGCAGGAGCGAATAATAGCGACGTCGCCCTCTACTCCCCTGCCGGTTTCGGGAAATTCGAGGCGACGTGACTGGAGAAATCGACGTTCCTGTGTTTGAGGACTGCGTTCATGATGCATTTGAAGCTGCTGTTTCCGTGGAAAATGTTAACATCAGCTTTCGAGGGAAACATTTAACGTTCTGTTGATAACGGAATTGAAAACTTCGGAAACGTCTCTTATTTTCTGCACAAATACGATTCCTTGATCTCTCACCGCTGCACAGTGATCTGGAAACCGCGAATGTGGACTGGAATGTGGAATGTGGAATGTGGTCAATCTCTGCAAGTTTGAGATTTTCAATAAATTTTTTGACTACATTTTACTGTAGCAAAACGTGTCCGAACTATGTCGTGTTTGGTCTCATTTTAATCGGAAAAATATCACAAATGCGTTGGCAAAAGTCTCCGAGAAAAATTACGCTCTAAATTGATTAAATCTAATGAAAGAAGAAAAACATTTTCATTTAGTGCTAGAACTTAACTATTTCGTGGGCGCTGGATACATGTATTTTTTTCATCAAAATCGTGCAAAGTGTCGATTCATGAATGCGGTATTGTCGATATTAATAGTACGAAATACACACTGTTATTTCCCGTCAGTGCTCGCGTTCTGTTTCGCACGATCGACATAGAAAACTTTTATTTCACAGAAAGATCCGCAGTCTACTTTTCCCATGGATCACAATAAAACAGAAATTTATTTCGTCGACGAGCGTACGTATTAATTTCAACTTGACAAAACACCTGAAAGCTTTCTCTATCGTCGTCTAACTCATTGGCTCGCTTCTCGTACGGCAGCGTGAAATGCACGATTATGATATAATAACGACGAGTGCCGGAGAGAAACTCGCGGGGAACAGTCTAATGCTCGCCGACAAAGTGAGTGGTTCGTCTGATTATAAACGAGAGCGCGAAATGACGGTGAAAAAAAGAGGAGCCCTCTGTCCTGTTGCTCTGCGAACGATTTTGTTAAATTACCGGGGGCCGGCTTTTACATAATGGAGGAGATTCGAATGAATTACCGCCATCTTTCAGGGTGTCCGCGAACGGGGACGACGGACGAAATCGTTTTCAACCCTCGCAAACCCGCGCGTCCCGTTCGAATTTCCCCGTGCGTGGTCGCGACGCGCACCGTTGGATGCTTCGCTTCCGTCGGATCGATTTGCGTAATAAAAGATACTTCGTCGGCGATTTATTATCCCACCCACTGTTCTTGCGTACCCTCGGATCGTCCCTCTCGTGCTTCGCCATTAGGCTACTTTTTTCATTCTGCGGCGCCGGCTAAGTGTTCCGTGTTCGACGGAATCGCCAATTTATTATACCTTATCCGCTCGTTATCCCCGTTTACCCACCATCGAGCTGTAAACAAGCGCGAATGAGATGTCTCCAGTTTTATTCGCCTCGGCCTGCAACAATTTATCACACGATTTTCGATCTTCAGCATAGTTTTTGTAACGGACTGTCGTAAAAGTTGGGACACGTTTTGTTTTTCAGCTATGAAATTTCAAAAAGTTACGCAAGAAATGTGTACCGTTGGAAAGGTATAGTTGCCGTCTTCATTATCACTAAAGAAGGTATAATGACAGTGTTAATGGATTAAAAGGTATAACCAACTTCTTGAAGACAGTTTTCGGTAGAAAAGAAATTTTGCTGTATAAGTTGGGACACCCAAAACACTCTGAAAAGGAGGATCTGAATTTGGCGACTTTAATGGACGTCGATGCACGCGTTGAACCAATTTGAACATCGCTGTGGATTCATAGAATACATTGGACCTTCTCCGCAAATGATTTCATTGTTCGAGCGGTGTGATTGCTCTTTGGCTTTGAAAAACGTTAGCCAGGAGCTGGAAATTGTGTAAACGTCTTCCGGGCGGGATGGTCGCGGGATATGAGCCTGGTCGCCGTAATCGGGACCGTTCAGTTAACGTTCAGCCCCAATTTGGCGCGACTTAACAAACAGACCGCGTAATCAAATTTTACAGTTCCGCGTAAATGGCAATTAGTCACCGCGTTCCCGGCACATCGTAAATGCATAGCGAAAATCCAGTTCAGGCCGGGCTGCATACCTATTCGCTACGATTCAATCAGAACTAATTACTTGGTTTACGGTACAGTCTGCAGAATTTTGGCGTCTCATATATCGTTAGCGGATTCAATAATTTCGTTTATCCCCCTCTCTCCCTGCCACCTCGAATCGCCGCTGCGAGAGGAGAGAGAGAGAGAGAGAGCAGGTAAAATGCGGTCGCAATTTGCAGCATCGCTGGCGAAATTCATTTATCAACCGTTGGAAAAATAAATCGCATAAACCGACGATTAACCCGTCCAATTTGTACTAATTGAAGTTTCGTTTATCACCGCTCATGATCGATCGATATAAAGCCCCGGTCCTTTATCGCGGGAAATCGTCTTCGATACGTGCGTCGGTGTCATCTATTCATGTCGTTCGAACGAGTAACAATTGATTGTCCGCTGAAAAATTAGCATGCGTTTCGAATTGGTAATCGATTTTTCTTTTGCTTGACACCCGATGAATATTCGATGGCCTTCCGTGACGTTTATGTTCGTAACTAATTACTATGCGACGTGCGCACGCTTTTCCCGCGCGCGGCATACAGGAATGAACAGCATCGTGTGATAAATAAGCGAGATAAATGTAATTTTGTGTTTGTGTTGAGCACCATTCATATTCTTAGACTTATTCTCGCGTTCGAACGAAGAAATTAATCATACAAATTCTGAAATGATGTCCATTCTACCATCAGTTTCTTTCATGTTCAGCCTACTTTCTCACACATTTCCGCACATCTCTTTCACACATATCGAAGCAATACTGTACATTTTTTGGGATCAACAGTTTTCCCAGACCATTCCAGATTCTCTAAATAGAATAATGAGGCATTATTTGGAGAAACTTGATTGTTGATTGAGAGTTGTTAAAGCGTAGAGAGCCAAGATTCACAATTTTTGCCACACAGTCGCGCGCGGTCGCTGACGAGTCAGGATCTGACGAGGATATTTTTCTCGGGAGCTCCGTTGTTGTTTTCACGGAGCCGGTTACACAGGCGTGCTCTAATTTCCCCGGCGAAAGAAGGAAGCAAACGAGCCACGGATTGCTTGCGGTTTGTTTTCTTGGAGCTCGAGTGACGCAATTTCTCGGCTTCCGCGAAGCTGCGCTTTTATTCCTCCTTCCTCCCCTCCTCTCTCTATTTCTTTTACTCTCGGAGAGCATTGAATTCGAAAAAATGCATACGTTAAAAGCGTCATCGTTTCAATCAATTCCTTGCGAAATTCTTCTTTGGAATCACACTCTGCTTCCGATGAATCATTGAAAAATCACTAATTAAAGCTGTGAACTAAGCATCGTTAATTATACAGTTATAAGAAACGTCTGACAAATAGAGCGCACAGAATGATAAAGCTAAAAAGTTGCTGCTTTTGAGCCAGCCTGTAGCCCAGCAAAGAGATACTCCAGACAAATACCGTTTCCCTTAAGGCGATTAGTGTATTTTATCGAGGAGGGGGTCGTTACCGTAAAGCCGCAAACAGCACAGTAAATTTCGTTTAATTCCACGTGAAATTCTGGGCGGCGGGGCGAGGGTGGCGGTAAAAGGGAGAGAGTTGCGCTTGCAACGCGACACGAAGCTGGGAATAGTAGCGGCAAGCTTTACGCGGTCTCATAAACTTCTATTGACCCGTGTCTCTAGTCATCACGCGAAAATCGTCGCGTTTTACGGTGGCAGCGTCTGTGACAGCGCGTTGATTAGACGGGACTGGCGTACGAATGTTTTCATTCGTCGAGCGGCGCGCCTCGTTCCTGTTCTCGAATAGACGAAACAGCAACAAACGCTTCGATCACGGCACGTTTCGCCGTATAAAAGCGATCGGGTCACGATCGTACGAAATAATGAAAACGAAAATGGCAAAGCATCGTATAAACGGATTTCACGGAATTTTCGAAAATCAGCGGAATAAAATTCGACGAACCGGAAAGAATCGGGAAAAAATCAATGGGGAAATATTTTCCCCGCGAGACCGGAGATCTATACTGCGATCGTTAAACCGCAATTAGCAACGATTGTCGAAACATGATTTCTGACAAAAAAGAGCGCGCACGGCCGCCGACCGTGGCCGGTTAAACGACTGATTTGTCACCGTCGACTATTTGCCGTTTGTTCCGTGACGATGAAATTCGGCTGGCGCATTTTTCGCCGATAGCACCCCGGTCGTGACTCCGCGTTCCCACGGGCGGGCGCCACCCCGGTAAAAATTAACGGCGTACGACGCTTAATCAGCGAACGAAATCAGTTGAATGTAAAACGAAGTAATCAGCGGCAATTGAAGTGGGCCGGCCCGGACGGCCCGACTCGGCCCGTTCACGCGAAATCCAATAACCACCGTGTATCCGGTATCATAAATTTCCATTAGACTGTTTGTCCGGTTATTTTCTGCGCGAGGCGCCCCGAATGCGCGCTTCGCTTCCCTGCCAAAATTATTTATGCGTCCAAGCATCTCGACGCGCAAGATTACAGCACTGCTGTCGATGCTGTTCGGATTTAGAAGTAGTCCGATCGTTTTGCCGACATCGTGGCGCATCGAAAATATTCTCTTGACTTTCCGCATTTTTAGAAAAGATTCAGAAGTTTCTTGGGAAATTAATTCTTACATGAAAAATCTGAATCGAAAATAATGTAAGAATGTCCTTAAATTCTTCTAATAGCTTTTCAATTTTGTATTTGACGTATTAATTTTTGTCATCTTAATATATAAAATCCACAATCTACTGATTACTCAGGGGCCACGGAAAAATTTCAGATGAACTGATTTTTATCAATAGAGAAATTGCGTTAATATTTACAATGCCGTAGAAAATTTTTATCCAGTTTCGACCAAGGATTAAACTTTATTAAACGACGCACTATCTATTATTTTCCACAATATTCCGTTTATTCGTATGTCGCAATGAGACTACGGATTATTATTCAAATTTTCATTTATAAATAAAGTGAAAATATCCTCAACGTTTGTTATATACTAGGAATACACGATTTAATTATAATACTATCACGATTCTGTGTTTCTTTTTTTTCACGAAGGCTTAGCAGCAGACGGGGCTAATTATGAGTTTGTCGTTTTGCAATTAAAGGTATGCAAACACGGTCTTGCGAGAAATTATTAAATAAATCCATTCGCGTATGCGCATACTTAACCCAGCCCCAATTATGAATTCTTGTTTCACAATTATGGAGATCGTAAACATGGTTTTCTGGAAAGTTATTCAATAAATTAATTTATTTATGCGCGTACGCACTCTGGCACAATTATGGTTGCTTGTTTCGCGAATATAGGCATTGTAAATATGGTTTCATGGAAAATTATTCGATGATTTCGCATATTTATTCGCACATTTCAAGAAAATTCACGGAACATCACGAAAAAATGTACTTTTTTAATGAAGAAATTAACAAAGCACGAATGGGAATGAAATTGCGCTGAAAATTTTAAACATCATATTTGCCTTCCTTATTCATCATATTTTCACAGTAATGCTAAAAAATGTTCCATTGCGAATTGGTATTTTCAAAATTAGATCGTGTGAAATAATATAGATTTTTAGGGGCTCCAGAAAATTTGCATGGTGTTCGTAGCTTTACAATGGCCGCGCGTTCTATGTTTTCATCCTTCGCAAAACATCTTCGTTAATGATACTGGGACGCCTTTTCCCACGACTCATCTTCAAGTCTCATCTCGTATTCTGAATTTTTTAACCACTTCTGCGAGCTACATTTTCTTGCACAATCAGTCTGGTATTCCGTAGAAGTTGTCCGGACTGGTTTGCCGGCTTTTGCTCTGTTTTCTAACGAGTTTTTGGGAAAAATGTTAAGCCGGGGACGAACTCGTTGTACTAACTGATGAATTCCGAGCTTTTCTAGCCACCTCTCGATGCGTACGACAAATAAAAAAGTGATAAAACATACCGGACGTCAAGTTCTACAAAGTGGAGACCACAAGAAACTTTTCGGAATACCTACAGTGATGTCAAAAGTTTTCGGTCGTATATACTTTTGCACAGGCGAGTTAAAGCAGCAGACCCAATGTATCTTTCTGTCACATGCTTGTCGAGCCCTAAAGTACCATCGCCATTTCCGGTTTGTGCTCGACATTATTGATAACTCATGAATTTAGGCTCTTATCAGCGGAGATTGAGAATTTAGTATACTTCATTTTTACTTCATCCTTTACTTGCAACCTTATCTCAGAATTTCCCCAGAACCTGCCTGCCCTAGATCATCTCCACCCGTTCGTATTTTACATCCTCCCTTCCGTTCCCTGTAACCCCTTCTCATCTTCGTTTCCCTAAAACCGCTTCACCCTTCCTTTCCCAGGAAATCTCTAGATCCTCCTGTGCCTAGGATCTCTCTTGGCTAGAATTTCCCTTCTCTAGAACCTTAAAACTCGTCCTTAGATCCCATCTTCCCTAGATTCTCTTTCCCCCTTCGTCCTTCACATTCTCCCTTCCTTTTCCTGCAACCCCTTCTCCACTTCGCTCCACTAAATCCCCTGTTCCCTACCTCTCCTAGACGCCCTCCCTTTCACCCCTTAATAATGAAAGAAGCAAACGATAAGGAACTTTTAAACCAAATATTATTTTATTCACCAGTACACATCGAGTTATATATTTTATGCACCTCTCATCGAAATTTGAGGAACCAACCGCCCCTGCAGGAAAATTTTCAAACTTCATCGTATATGATTTTATTTATCCGTTATATGTCATCGTTTCCAATGAACATTTAAAATATTTGTCAGCGATCCTGGCGTCGACGTGTTTATTAAAATTCTTTCCCGTATAGCATTTGTTATAGACATAAAAGCGAGTTATTTGGCACGAAATGTTTGCCCGCGGCAATAATATAAAATATCGAGAGAATTCGGTTGATATACCCTCGTTTTTATTTTTATTTGAAATTAAATTGACACAGAACAGCCCGAGGCGCTCGTTTCTCGTACAAATTATGGCCGAACGGCAGATCGACATTTATTTGCTGGTTAAATAGGCCGGAGTAGAGAGCGCAGTGGGAGAGGAGGTGAAACATTGAAACATTCCGGTGACTGGACAGGATCTGTCGTCGCGGACGATCGACGACGAGTTTCCACGTCTTCCTAGTCGACATCGCTCAAGGGAACTCTGCTATACATATATATTTTATGCGGGATCTTCCAAAGACGACCGCACGTCGCGACGTCGACGACTTTTAACCCCCGGATTCATAAATATTCGTTTATGAGCCGTTCCTTCCCCGGCGCTTCCGTGGTCGAGTTACATTTTATGCATTTATAACACCGCAAAGAGGTCTGTAAAAATTCTATTTGCTGAACGACGGGATGGGCCAATAGAAATTTTCGGTTTACGGCACCCATATTACCGAAAACTGGAAACTGTACTCCGCTCGAGATGATACTCTTGAGATTAGTCGTATAGGGTCGCCGCTAGACTGGCAAATGCAACGACATACCTCTTTATCTTTCTGCACTGTCGATGAAATTAAAAGCTTTTACTTCACCCTACTGATGCGGCTAAAATTTTATTTTCAATGTAACATACTTCAAATTTTAACTATTCCATATTGCCACATTAAATAATTTTAGTATTAATAATACTAAATGCCGATATTAAATTACATTACACATTTCTATCGAAGTGTATGAAACGAAAAGTGAGAGTTGTCGATTGATCTAATCTGTACAGTGCGTGGAAGTTACTCCTCAACCTATCAAAATTTAGACCAAGATGAACAACGCAGAAATGCGTGAGTTTATTAAAACGTTCCAGAATGATATATGATTGTTGGCATTTGTTTATGATAAAAGGTTATGAACGTTTCAATCCTGTACAGCCAAGTATGATTCAACATTGTACAGTTAAGTAAATAGAATAAGATCTGACAAAGGAAGTGGAGCAGAACGGTAACTGGTCAGGCAGGTGGGAACGCAAGATGCGTCGGACAAGTAGAGATAGGATCGTGTACAGACAATTCAGTAGAGTAGGTCAGTCTGTTTACAGACACTGCGGAGTACAATTCTGCCCAAGTTATAGGAAAACAGGATCGGACTGTTAGAGGCAAGTAACAACGGGCCATATGTGCACTAGAAAGTGGAATGTGCTCGTCATTAGTCAGACGCGATACATTTTTCCCAAAACTTCTCCAACTGGTACAGAATCAGAACAGAAACTCGCAGCTTGTTCTACAAGACTGGTTACGCTTCATTCTTGCCTTTGTTAAGGTAGACTTTTTCAGCAGATCTTCAAATAATTACTCTGAATATCGATGATAAACATTCCTGTGTTCTTCGCAATGGTATTTTGGATGGAAAATGAAGAGATAGCTACCTAATATTTATTATTATAAATTGCTCCGAAGGAGACAAATGAGGTATCAATAAATAATAATAATAATACAAATGAATGCACCGCTAAATATTCTCCGTGCGCACAAAAGTAAAATAACCCGAGAAATTAAAGATTTACACGGTGATTTGAGTCCACAATGAAGTGAACTCGAACATAATACGGAAATCTACATGAAATTTAATCGAAATCATTATTCTACGCGATTTTATCGCATAAAGATACGCAGATAATAATGGAAAATAAATACAATCGCTTTTGGGTTCGCTCACGGATGAAATTGGTTCGTTTCGCGGACTGTAATAAGCGAACTCGCGCAGGAAAGCATAACTGTTAGTTCCACGGGCCGAAAGGAAAAAATTATGGTCGCCGCCGCGTAATTTCTACGGGCGCGTTTCGAGGATCGCCGTGCAGGTTTACGAAGCTGATCGTTTTGTCGAAGTTCGATCGCGATTTCGGCATAAAATGCCGAATGTTCTCTCCGGGTCGAAAGTTGTCGGAAACACGGCCGGCGCGGCGCCTTCGGATCCCGACAATGTTTCCAACTTCGATTATGCCCCGCCATTCGTTACCCTATACTGATTTAGCTAATCGCGAGTCCCACTTGGGAAGTTGCTACGCCGCGTCGTGTAACGGGCCTCGATATTTGCGTTTACGCCGGAACCTCAATGTTCATTACGACCCCTGGATCGCTGGCTCTCATAAATTACACTCCCGAAAACTCTACTTTCGATGCGAACGCGAACAGTTCCTGGAAATTTCAATTTCGTGCCAGACCACTCCGCAGTCCGTTGTTTTTCAACAATGAAATTATGTTAATACCCAAAAGTCAGGTCTTTTAATGAACCGTGTTTTCAACCACAACTTTGGCTGTTGTCCGAATATTTCGAAAAATCTCTAGGAAATAGCTGTCACCCAACTTGCATTAAAATCGGCGTGAGCAACTATTGCAACAATTCAAACCTTTTAAATAGAATGTCTTCATTCTGGTTACAATTAACATGTTGAACATGTTAATTGTTAATTAAACACATGTTGTGTCATTAAAAATTTGAGTCGGAGAAATATGAGGTCCAAGATGTTTGTTATTGGAACAGATATTGCACGCCGGTAGACGATAATGGATTTAACTCCAATAAATCCTCCCTCGTTTGAAACTCGCCGAGTTCCTCGTCAGGACGATCGTTCCAGATTCTAATCTTTGTCCGACGAAACGTGCCGACCTCGTCGACGAGGCTTAAGACTTTCGTAGTCGAATCCGGAAGAGTCGACGAGGCCATTAAAATTTTATGCGATGCCTTCGCACCGCCGCGCGCCGCGCCGTGAACCATGATTCGACGTATTTTACTGGCTCCATCGAGGTGAGACTGATTCCGGATCATAATAACGACTCACCGAACTACTTTCCACCGGATCTTTACGATCCGAGAAACGGAAACGCAAACAAAAACGGTGTAATTGTAACACGAGACCGTGGAAACTCGCTGTCTCCTAATTGTTATCTATTCATAACTGGATTCGCGGATCTTCGAGCGTTTTACGTGTCACGAGAATCGCTGGAAATCAATGGAAGACGAACGAGTTTTATCGAGTTCGGCGCAACTTCCATTACTCTTAATCTAGCCATCGATATAGGAAATGTCACTTTATTCTGCCTCGGTTCCTCCAAATTGATCCATAAAAATAGGAATTGGCTTTGAAGCATCCGCAATCTATCCGTAAGCTTCGAGGTGAGCCGATGGATACAGGTTAACGTCATTTTTCGTATGGATGCCGGGAATAGAGTATCTTAAAACAATCATAAAATTTCATATTCTCGAGTTTAACGGTCGAGATAAAATTCGAAGCATTCGTATCGCATTCTAGTAGTATAGAATGGTTTGTAGTCGGACGGTATATAGAAGGCGAAGAAATGTACGGGCTGGGTCCGACGAAACATCGATTTTCTTCAAATCCACAACGTGTATCAATTCCATTTCATAATATCAACTCGAATATTTGCGACAAATTTTTCTGCGTCGATTTCTAGACATTTGAAATGCTTGACCAAACAATAAAATATTAGTGGTCCATTCTGGTGGCGATATTTGACGATAATGAAACTTTCGATCTCGACGTCCTGAAAAAGAGTGAAGAATAACTTCCAAGAAACACGTATCAGGAAGTTCGTTCTCTTGACGTCGCGCCGTGTAGATCGGACGCATTTGGAATTTCAAATAACAGAATGCGAAACCTTATGAATCGTTACACCGCGGTTCGGCGCGTGGATCGATAATGGTAGATGTTAAAAATGGACTCGAAATTCCGCAGTCCAATCTTTTCTGTTGCCCGGACGGGAGCGATGGTTCGACGTTCGCCGATTTAATCAAAATACCAAGCAATAACTCTCCGGGGGCCGGGGTGGCAGAACTACAGAAAACGAAGAGTGTTTTACCGGCGGGAATGAAAATACAGAAACGGCTCTCGTAAAGCCCCGCAAGTGTCTGGTTCATCTGTCCTGAGGAAATACGAGAAACGTGTGTGCCTCTTTGTGCATCTCGCCGATAAGATATACTTAACGAATTAATCAAATTCTATGACGTAGGTTCCTCATAGCGTCGGCCGATATTCCCGTGGCTATTATTTCGAATGCTAGCGGACGCCGCACGAAATTCACATTTAATTCAACGGAGAACAGAGAGACGAGATGAAATTTCGTCGAGGGGAAATATAAAACGAATATTATCCTGCGAGCCAACGGGCACGGTTGCACGTTCGAATCGTTCATCAAACCTGAGGTATTAGAAAACGTTCATTTACATCGATCGTCGGTTAGTTTTAATTGGAGTCGAGCGAGGAAACGGTCTGATCGCAGTTTATTCTACTCATTTTATACAGTGCGTTTAATGGTTTCCACTCTTGTTTCAAAGTCGTGTTTTTATAACAGTGTTTAAAGCTTTATTCAGCTAATAGGCTTGAATATTCGTTTTTGTTATTAATGGGTGAGGTGATTTTAAGACTCCTGAAGTGGGTCCTACATATGATGAAACACTGTATTTCTTGATCGTAAGCTATGTCCTCATTGAAACAACATCGGAGAGCTTTTTCTTTAGTGAGGACACAGCTATAAAATCATATGTTTTGAATCGGTATAGGCAGTGCATGTACGACAGAGCGGGCAATCGGAAGTTCCGCGAGAAACGTAGATAGGAACGGTAGTAATAAGACGTCGATTCATTTGACGGTATGGCTTTGTGCGGCGGTGGTGCCATACTAAGGTTTGCAGAAAAAGGCAGCTGGCAAGGTTTCCATCGCATTCTCAAATTTAATTACACCGGCGCAGAGAAAGGTAGTCGGTGACAATAAGTTCGTGAAGGGCGGCGAGGCGAGGCGAGTCGAGGCGTCGCTGGCAAACGCCACTCGGCGTTGAGCAGCTTAATACAGTTCTCCCCTGTTCGCGAGGAGACGGTTCGAGCCTCTCGACCGTCCACAAAAAGGTCCCGCGGGTCCCGTGGGTGCGCGCGATCAAAAGTGCCGGCGCGACTGTGCGGGAAACTTCATCAAAGTTGCAGGCGTTCGACGTCCGTGGTCGAACGCGAGGGCAGAAGGGAAAGACAGAGAGTGAGAGAGTCAGGTATCTTCCGAGCGGGATAAACCGGCTCGCCGTTGGAAGGGGTGTATGGGTCAGGCCGGGTCAAAGAGAGACACTGTGAGAGCCTCCGAGTCCAAGTTTCAGCTCGTTTGGTCGGGCGCGCGGAGGTGCCAGCCCGAACAAACGGCAAAGTGGTTGCCGCGGCGTCGATTCGACTCGCAAGTTTCCAGCTGGAACGGGCGAGGGCTTAGCTTTCCCTCTCCCTCTCTGTCTGTCTGTCTGTCTCTCTCTCTCTCTCTCCAGAACCGTAGCGATGCACCCACGGGAACAGCGCAGGAGGCGAGCGCAGCGAGATGCGACGCCATGAGACGCGCCATGCACACGATGATGCGGCGCATTAACCACTACGGGAGCTTTGTCTGCGCGGGATCGCGTGACGCGCCGCTTTCAAGATCAAACTTTCATCTCCGCTGCCCCAGCTACATCAAACATTTTCGTCGGAGGGACGAGCGAGAGATGCGGGCCGGTTATACCCCCCCCCCCCCCCATCCTTCTACCGACAAAAGAGCCGCTTCATTGCTAATTTGACCGCGAAGGAACCGGATAGCTGCTCCCTAATGAGCTTCGCACGGGGTTTTGGACTCTCTTACGAGAAGAGGGAGAATCTGCTTGAGAGACTGTCCACTCGTTCTCTCTCTCTCCTTTTGTGTAATAGAGCGTGTTTTGTCCGTATAGAAAGTGCGATCCGAGCGGTCATTAGGCTGACAAGGGAAATATGAGAGTTCTTAATCGGACAAGTGAAATACGACCGCACGGATGAGCAGAATGGACGTCTCTCAGCTAGGGATGAAAAGGTAATGAGTATCACCGCGATGGTAACTAGAAGCCTGCGTTCAGCAGGAAACGTTTTTGCTCAGACTAAACTATTCTGTTGTTTCGAAATTCCAGAAAATTGAAAGAGGATCATCCTCCAATACAGCTTTTAGATAAAAACATGTTTAATATCTTCTGCAGGAGGGATCAAAGACTTCAGAAAAAGATTTCACCTCCCAAAGATATATCGTAGGAAGGAACCACCACAAGTTATGCGACGATCTGATATTCTCTGCAGAAACGATCGAAGACTTCAGAAACACCGTTGTTAATTTATCGTTAGCTCGGGATTGGGCAACGATGACAGCTCATTACAAGCGTAATTATTTATAATTCCACTGTACTCATTTGTCGGGGGATTGCGTTTCCGGTGCGTGGGAGTAATCGAAACGGGGGATTAAGGATAAACAAATTTCCAGAGGAAGAGTGCGCGCGTGCAGCTAATAAAGGATTAATAATAATTTAAATATTGACAGGGAACCAATGCAATTCGCTGCATTACCCGGCAACAAACAAAATGGCCGAGCTCCCGGTGTTCGATGAACGTGAGTCCAGAAATACGATTAACAAGGCGGAATGGAATAATTGAGAAGTTTATTGGTGGACGTGTGGCCCGTTAATTAATTATGTCCCGTTGAATCGGATGCAATCGGTTGCAGCGGCTCGTGAAGTATTCACGAGGTACCTTTGCTTCAATATTAATTACTCGAACGAGCTACACAACGAGTAATGTTCTAGAAACGATACATTAATCGGTATGAAAGCGGCCGAATGAAAATGTGGCTGGAAAAAGTCAAGCTAAATAGAACGGTGTATATACAGAGATATGTACGTGTATACATGTTTACGTCTAGGTTTACGATTCAACGGTAAATTACATCCCATTGACCATCGAAGGTGTTTATTCTACTTGTCTGACTAATGGACGTCGTATTCTATTCCGGGGCTGATCATTAATCTATAGCGCACAATTCGACATTTAATTTGCCCGACTATAAATCGTTTCCTACTTGTCTGATCACTGAAGTCATTACCTATGCTACTTGCACTACTGGTCCCTGACCTTATTCTACTTATCTGATGCCGAAGGTAATTTCATTCTACTGCTCATTGACTGATCGGAATTGACTAATCCCATTCCTCTGTGGTATCTTGCCAAATATCTTAGTCCACTTCTTTTTGTCTACTGAGATGGAAATGCACCGGGTGTCTCAAAAATATTAAAAATCATTTTAAAAGAATTTTCTTTGCTTCGCACAAGTTTCACTTGTTTCGTTCACAGAAGTAATCGGCGTTATTAAAGACAGTTGTTAGTTACTGGATAACGGAGTTCTCAACTCACACTGTAATCTATTTAATTTAAGCAGCAAGAAATTGTCCCATCCACGTCCTGATAGCGTCCCGCACATATTCCCCTAATTTCTGGGACAGTGGAGCGTCCACATTCGATCGCGTCACAGCGAGACAGTCACTCCAGAATTCGTGTCATCATCAGCGACACTCATTACCCTCATTGTCCAACTAAGAATACAATCTTGTCCCAGTTGCCTGACCAAGGGCAGTCCATATTCCACTTGTCTTTTCAGACACCCACTCTCGTTTCACTTGTCTGGTCAGGGACCAGAACAGTGCCTGTCCCACTTCCTCGCTGCAGCGAGTCTCGTTCCACTTACTTAATTAAACAAATACTTTTTCTCTCTAACGTTTCGCAACATATTGTTGGCATTCGAGGTATATACACGGTACTCTTCTCCCGTGGCTCGAGTAGCAGCTCGCAAAGTTCTCGTCTTCATATCTGTGAAACACCGAGAGGGAGAGAGAGAAAATAGGAGAATGGTTGTGTGTGTGTCGAGTCGTACTCCCGTTAAATCGAAGCCAATTCCGTGATTCCACCGACACGGAACGAGCCAATCAACATTTCTCGCTGGCAAACGACGTCCGTCGAGGAATCGCGTCAGATTCGCAGACATATTTCGCGAGGAGTCGCGCTCATCAGTAAACGCGAGCGTATGCGAAACGCGAAACACAGAAAGCGAAATGCACAAGGCGTGCTAAGTAAATCTGCTGACTGAAACATCTCCGTTCCCCCCCGACGCGGCACGGCGCAGCGTTCAGAAATAACAACGAAGAAATACTTTGTTCGGTTCTCATTTACTCCGTGGAAAATTATCCTCTGAGAGTCAAGTATCCTAATAAAAGACCTCTTCTAACACGAGACCCCTGCTCATCTTCGATGCGGAACTCTCGAATGTATTGTAGCGATGCTGTTTTGTTACGCAACTACGCGTTTGTTAGTTGTTTTATCCGCACAAAAAAATCTTCTTGATAATGATGTTTGCTCGTTTAAAGCGAACATGTTTTGCTCGGAAAGTCTTTCCACGTCATTAAGAACAACAGAAACATTTTAGATCCTAATTTTAGATAACATACTCGGTATATCCCGACTCAGAGAAACTCCACGCTGGAATTGCCTTAGCGTGCGCATTTGCTTCCGACTAGAACTTCCAGTTTGCACGTATGTATTACCAACTAAGACGAGTTAACTAACGCAAACTACTCGGTCCCAATTTATGCGGATATCCTCTGCGAAAAACTAAAACTAATACTGATCGGTAAACTGCGGAATTTGCGTGTCTGAGATCAAAATGAACAAATGAAATGCGAGAAGGTAGAAACATCAGAAAAGATTTAGTAATTTCGGGACTTTTCGGGTTCTCGCACACCTAGTAGAAAGTCATCGAGGTTAATTGCAAGTCCGGTATTGCGATTGTTCGCAAAAAAGCAGAAATGTCTGTAGACCAAGTCGCGAACGAATTCGCACGAGCTAATAGCGCGAGGGGATTGGTCACGGTGCGCGATGGGAACTGGCGAATTTTTTCAAACGGGATCCCCGGCCAGTGTTTTCACCGGGGAGTCGGCTTTCGTGCTACGTAATTCACAATATAACGCGGAGTTGTTTTTCCGGGCTTTTCCGCCACGAATGGAACGCAACCAAGCGAGTACAAGATGCAGCGAAATCCCCGTGCAAAAAGCCAAAGCGCGCGGAGTCCTACCGGGGCGAGGCAATAATTTCTCTCTGTTTTCTATCCACCCATTCTTTTTTCTCTTTTCTCTAGCCCCCCCTCTCTGGCTCCTGTTTCCTTTTTCTACAGACGGCCGGCCAACAACGTTAGGCAAACATAATTCAAGGCGGCCCCCGGCGAACGATGAATCAATGGATCAACGAAGTTCCCGAGTTTTTTTTTCTCCCCTCTATGCACGCGCGGAACAACCGCGCTGATTTCAATTAGCATCGCGGATCCGCCGCGCCGGTATTATCATTTATGATTCCCGGGACACGGGTTCTCGGCGACCACGGTTCGCGAGCGGAAATTGTTCCGCGTATCCTCAGCGACTATCGGACTATAGACTGCTCGCCCCGCTAATTAGGCTAATTGGTTGTTAGCGGGAGGAAAGTATTCGGAACGATCGTTCGCTAAGTAGCGAGCGCGATAAATGGAAAATTGTTGCCGATTGTTCGAGCGTGTTGCCCTGCAATTCGTTTTCGCTCTTTGCGAGGAACGTTCCACGCAAAACTGGAGCATCGAGGTGGAATTTCAAGTGTGTTATAAATAGACCGCGGATCTTTACGCGAATCAAAACTAGTCTCTGCAAAATGTACGAAACAGTGGCGAAACAGCCCTTTCATTTTTGCTTTAACGCCTTGTCGGTGTCTTTCTGTATCACGAATATCGCATGATGTTACCGTAATCTGTTGGTGAGTTTGATATTTTCCATGACTAACAGAAATGTTGTGCATCAATTGTATGAAACAGAGATGAAGAAATGGATATGAGAGGAGGGGATTCGATAAAATAAGGAAACAAGAATGATCAGGCGATGGTTGCCGAACAGAAGAGTATAAAGTTCGATCGCGCGCGCGGCGTAAAAATGGCGGCCGTAAAAAGATGAGAAGGAACGAGGGATAGGGTGGAGCGCGAAGAGCATGTCTGTGCATTGTGTGCACGACCCCCGGCTGCACTGCCGCCGCGAAAACAAAAGTTTCAGCCCCTTCTGTGTAGGCTTCTGCCGCTTTAGTCGCTCGAGGGAATAGCTTTCCGCTGAAGCGTCGGAGAGATTCGAATTTCGACGCGATGCGATGTGACGCGACTCGACGCGACGCGCAGTGCCCCGAAATTGCACCGGTGTGCACCGTGCAGCGCTTCACCAGCGCATCCTTCCACCATTGCCCCCTCTGTCGATGACCTGCTTTCTCACCTACCCTTTCCCTAGCCCCGTTCACCCGTTGGCAGTTTTTCAACCCCCTTTCTTGATTCTTTTTTCGGTCATGGATTCGCCGAGATTCGCGAGAAACCGGCGTAAACCGATCGGCCATGTTTATCGACGACTCTCGTCGCGAGATTTTCAACGCGTTCACACCTGGACGATTGGGTATAGCTAAATTCTCGGCAACAATTGCATGAAACAGTGATTTTATGTAGATCTTCCTCTTCTTCTGGAACAATCTTAATAAGCTGAATGTATGACATGCTTAATTCTTTTAATGTTTCTGCTGTCTTAACTAAAAGGAACCCTTACGACCGGTCTGCTTGGAACGAATAGCCCGCCACTAACGAAGATATGGACGTTGTCCCGGTTTTCGGGCAAATTGACGAGCGGGGATTCGCACGAAAAGCGGTGGTTCGGTGACAGAAGGGCAAACGGATCGGTCGTTCGAGCAGACACAGGAATCGTTTCGAAACGTGGAATCGTCGATCGCCGTTTCCCGACGCGTTTGACCGAGGAATTTTTCAACAGCTGCCCGCTCACGTACGCCGCGCTGGGGATCGCGTTCCGAATATTCGAGACCAAAGCAACCTGGAAAACGATCGACTCGGCCGCGGAACAGCGTATATCGGTTTCCGTCGAAGAGATCGGTTGGTTTTTCGAGGCCGGGTCGGGCCGGGTGTTCGGTGGAAAATAAAATGTCGATAGAAAGTTCCGACGTGAGGTTTACTGGCCCTGCCCGACCGCGACGTCTCGAAATACGATGAACGCGTGCACGATGCCAGATAGATCATAAGCGTCAGGAAATAAGCTTCGAGGGGCCGAGTCAGAGTCGGGTCGGCCCGTCCACAGAGTTTCGCAGATACCAGTTCCATTATATGTCACGTTTGCGCCGCGTTATGAGCTCTCTCTCGCCCGCGCCGCGCTCCCATATCGTGTACGTCCGAGTCCGTTTCCCCGAGACCAAAGAATTTCTCCGGGGCAACGCGGGAAATTAATTTCCTATGAGGGACTCGCACGCAACCGGATCTTATTTCTACGGAAACCCTGCGCACACCCAGCACGGCGTACAGATTGGATTGCTTCGGGAAGACAACGAACCGTCTGGTCACGAACCCTCTGCGTCGGACAAGATAAGCTTTGCGGTCAAAAATCGAACATTAACTATTAGATCTAGGATATACGCAGAATTCAATAAGGGGTTATCGTAAAGGTTGAAACACCGATGTCATGGTTGTCAACTTACGACAATCGCTTACAATATTTTTCAACAATCTTCAATGCCTCATCTTCGGGAGTTTAGTTCAGGTAGATTCAATTACGCTTGAAAAACCAATGGTTCCGGGATTTTATTTCGGCTGCACGTTTCCGAGGAGTCGAGGACACTCCACCTGCAGGACACAGCGCGCCTCGTAATTCACGGATCGACACCTAGCGAACGACTTTTCTGCCGGTCCGAGTTACACACCAGCGCAACGGTCACGCTTCGTTCCGCTCTGCACTCTTGCACGGTCTGCAGTAGTCCGCGGCGAACTCGCCGAACAAAAAAGTTCGCTCGTCACGCCGCGGCCTCGGAGATTTATGCAGCGTGTCTCCGAAAAACTCGGCCGTTCGTCGACTTGATCTATACGCTTCCTCCTCCGCGAGTTGTTGTTTTGCTGCCGCGCGCCTGGCCCACGCCACGGCTCCGTCAAAAGTTCGAACGATGCGCCCGTGAATCCACCCGTGAAATCTGCTGTTCGAGAGAGAACCATGTACTCGCGGCGACGATTTATGCACTCGCCTGTCGTTGAATATATTTCTGCGATGCGTGAAATCATTACCGAGCCGCCGGGTGAATGTTGATTCGGGAAATTAATTCAAGTTCGAGTCTCTTCTGATAGCGAAAGGGTATCAATTAATTTTATTCGGAAGCCTTCCTTTAGTAAAAATAAGCATTCCTTAATTGATTTCAAACTCGTATGTTTGCCTTTTTTCGGTTCCACGTCAATTTTGAATCTTCTAGTTCTCGTTTAATATTTATTTGAATGTACTACCCCTGTACATTTTTTTATCACGTTGTTACTTCACAATCGTTTTAAACAAAAGGTGCCTGGGAACAATGAAACTCTCTTGAACACTCAAGAACATTTCGGAAAAACAATTCACGTCGATTCTCTGAGAACGTTCAGATGATCATTAGGATTCCTTGAGATGCCGGAAAAACACTAATTAGTATCTGACGAGCATCCCGCGGCGGCGTTAATTCGATTCGCAGAACGTTCTCGGATTGCGAAATCTTTTCTTCTTTTATTTATCTACTTCCTGCTAATGCCGTTTGCGCATAAACAGAACGAGGGGAAAAAGAGAATGAGGATAATTTACTTTACAAAATTTCAATTAGTTTCGAAAGACTTCTAACTCGAAAAAATATTCTGTTTCAAATTAATAGAAATATTTCAAGTACACTATAGATATACGCTTTATACAAGTGTTCGTTCGTATGAACATATTTCAGTGCGGTTGGTTCCGGGAAATTAATAGCAAAATGAAACCACTAGCAAATATTATTAGAGTCCATGTGTGATTAATTTCGTTCAGTTGCGACAAATTTATAAAGTCTGCAGTCTATTGATAACAATTAAAGTGTTACATTTAGTTAATTCCGGTTAGCAATCACTTTCCACAAGCGTTAATTGTTACTGACCTACAATCGTGATTGAGATAATTACAATGGATCAACAATTGCAATCAACAATTATAGGAAGTAGTATATCAAATTAACAGGTACATTTCAAGCGAGATTATTAGCATGTAATCAGATTCTATTTTGCCTCGCTTCGATCCGCGAAAATATTTATTGAAACACTATATTTTCATAGTTGATTAGCTACAGCGTCTTCGTATCGGTGAAATGAACAGACCCGCGCGACACGTACGTACATAGGCACATATTGCTGTAGTTTCCGAAAAAGTCAGCAAAGATCTCGGAAACAAAAGCGTCGGATCGCAGTGTAAACGAGATGGTTGTGGGGAAGCTGTCGGGTCGACCGGACCGGTCGATAAAGCGCCGGGGGTTGCGGGGATGCATAAAAAATGCATCTTCGGGGGCTGGGTGCGATGCACGAGGATGCGTCCGGGCGATTTTCAAACGGAGGTGCCCGAGGCTCGCAGCGTCTTCTTCGTCTGGGATGCCGATTCGGTTTAAGACGTGCCGTAAAGCTTGCAATGAGACTGGGAACAAGGCTCGTCGGTGGGGGTAGGTTTATCGCGCGATAAGGGAAAGGAATGAGGGCTTCTGGGAACGCGCGGGCCAGCGTTGGCCTCAGTTTACGAGAGTCGGTTTAGTGGGCCGTTCGATCCGTGGAGCCGGTGAAAGGTGCGAAAATACTAGTGCCCCGGGATGCTTCGATACCTGGGCTGGCTACACGTGGCACTCAGAGCTCTTCAGGAGGAATCTCCTCGACGAACTTTGCGAACCGATTTCCACGGGATTTTAGATCGGGGCCAAATAGAATCGCCGAGGGATTCGGTTGTCGTTTTAATAGCTCGCGCCCGAGGGAGAGAGAGAGATGAGTTTCCCAGCGAATTTGCGAATGGCAAATTGTTTTAGTTTTATGGTTAAGCTTCTTCTAGTTGTTCCGCTATCACGGCAGGTCGGATTTTACGCATTCGAAATGGCTGCAGCTCCCGGGAACACAATAGAATAGGGCTTTAATGGGGTTCAATGAAGACTTGACTGCGTTCTATAGACGATTAAGTTCTTCACGGCGACAATGAGTTTGTGTTTGGCCTTGTTTTTTGGAATTATTCTGCGGGAACGTGAATAATGCGACTGCTGGAGAGGGGATTATTCGGTGAATGATGAAGTTTCAGAGAAATGTGAATTCATAAGATCTCGGGGGATGAATGGAGATTACACGGTTCTCGTATAAACATGTTCGGAAAAAACAGCGATCATTCTTCAATAGAAATGATCTCCAACACTCTTGCGGTTTTTTCTTGTTTTCTGACCAACTAAATTTATTTTTGTTGATAATTACTATAATAATGTTTTTAGTGTTCAACCCATGTTATAGGAGGGTTGAATGTGCTTGTGAGATTGTTTCAACAACTCCCTTACGATATTTAAAACTGCGAGAAAGAAGAACCGCGAGACAAAGCTTGGGCAAAGGGCGAATGAACTCGGAGAACGAGCAAGGTATTGTATCGCGAATTTCGTCGCTTTCGCGCGTTCACCCTCGAGGATCGTGCGACCCTTCATATAGGGAGTGGAAGGGTCGGGGAGAAGAAGGTAGAGCCGAAAAATGGCCGGCAGCTGGCCCGAGTAGGGGGATGAAGAGGGAAAGGTGGGTCTTGAGTAGAGGATCTATTCAGGGGGAGAGCGCACGAGGCGCGGCGCGGCGTCAAGCCACGCGATGCACGAAACGGAAACCGAGTTGGCATCCGGAGATTAATTACCGAGTTTCAAGGGGATGGATCCGGAGCGCAGCCGGGAACGCTGTAACACCTCGTTAAGGCTCGCCGCGGCTTTGCGTCCCGCGCGATACTCGTCCGGGGAGAGAGGCCTCAAAGTGCGCCCGGGAACGAACGAATCCGGCAAACTCGTCGGATTAGGGGTCTGAACGTGTCATGCACTCGGTGCGGGACACTCGACAAGCCGGAAACCACTGACTGCCAACAGACGCTCGCGGATCCGTCTAGCAGGCTTGTCGTAGGCTCCGGAGATCGATGCTGAGCTTTCCCAATTTTTCTTTCGTGTCTTTGAAAATTATAATGTTGCGATAATACCGCACTCTTTATTTCGCTTTAACGAAACAGACCATTCTTCTTAATCCCATGCCTCGGGTCGGATTTTGTGTTAATTTTGAGATGCTTGAACTTGTTGTGCTTTGCAGAGCACCACTTCTCACTGAAAAGTAGGTTGTCAATACGGAAGCAGTATCGAAGATCAGCGCTTCCCATGAATCAGTGGCGTCGTTAATCCACGTGTCGATCTGTCACTGGTCGGCGCATTATCACGTCTCGACGCAATGCCAGTAACTACCCTTCCGCTATACTGAATGCTCCGGTACGGAGTAATAATCGTCACCAACAACGACAACGGTACTGATTGCAAGATAAAAACGAGAACGTATCATCAATCAATTATTATAAAAATTGTGAAATTTCAGAATAAATTCAATCTATAATTTTGATAAAACGACAAGAAGGATAAGTTCAAAGGGAATCCTATAAATTCAACAACGATACGCAATTCATTATGTTGTACCTTGTATCCACAGAGAACAGATACGAAATAACAATTTTCATTACGAAAATATTCATAATTTAGCTAGTATAAATATTGTATTGTTTAATTGCAAGCTGTTTCGCCGCTGTACTAAAATATCTTGAAGTTACAGCATGTTATTAAAATATTTTTCCAACATTTCATCCCCGGCGATTTCCCCCGTATCGGTTGATATCAGATATCTCTTATTTATTCGCTGGAAAATAGAATATCAGATGTCCAAATAAAAATTAATCATGGTCGGAAAAATATTCACCATGAACTTTACTACGTATACACTGAAATCTTATCAATATTGATATACCTAAATATTTACTCATACCAGTCAGAGCAGAATTACTAGGTAGCCCTCCAATTTATCTCTGTAATTTCTATTTAAAAACTGCAAGACTGCATTTGCTTTTGATCAGATTTTAGCTTTCATTGTAATGTACGTACGCAAATGAATTTAATGGTCCAGAACAATTACTCACAAATCATATGAACCACATTCCTTTGTGATTTTCCCAATTTCAATATAAAATTCCAGAAAATATGTGGTTTCCCAAGACCCCTGTCACTTCTGTCAAATTCTTAGCGCACAATACTGTTTCTATGGTCCGTCTCGTTCCTCTTTAATTCTACAATTCTATAAATTTCCTCAATTTCATTACACGAGCTTGAAATTCTACATATAATCGAAACAGATAAACGCAACAGCTTCCGCAAAGCAAATACACGAATTTCTGCAGCTTCAATTGAAAGTAGAATTTTAACAGGCGAAGGTGGTAGAACGATTTCACGTAATCGTGGTAATAACGTTCACTAGGATGTAGAGTGGAAATTCACACGGAAAGTAACAAAAATCCACGCGACCTGTAAGCGAACGTTCGATTAAAGGGAGGTGCAGATCTAGATCTTTGAAAAATCGTTTTTTGTTTACATTTTTCAATCCTTTTACATCTAAAAAATATATAATTAAAAAGCAATTTCGAAAATTTACGAATCAGAACAATTTGAATTTTTATATTTCATTTCTACCGACGTACCGAGTTCACCTTGAGTTCTTCGAAGGTTGTTCTTCCATCGGCAAATTCCAAAAACCGCAGATTGTTATCTTATTTGTTTTGTCAGAGAAAATCCTGAAAACGATCATTTCTTTAGTTCTGTATACCGGAACCTGCCCTTAAGTGTTATTGGGCTAGTCGGTTGATATTTGTGTAAGAAGGGGCCATTGTTTTTGCATACGGTCATTAATTGACCCGGGTAGCGGGTATCTTCGACCGACCGCCATTTGCATGCATTTCGGTTTCCGGCCCCGCGTATATCGTATCGGGTTGCGCGCGCGCGCCAGCCTGATGAGACAATAAAAATGTGTTTCATTAAGGCGAACCGCTTAATTGCCCCGCGCGAGCTTAAGTGTATCGGTTATTCCCCCTGATTTCGGGCTATTTATGCGCCGGGATTACCTGAATACTTAAACGGACCAAGGAAACGACTCTTTTTTTCGGGAAGACGGTGTTCGAGTTTTTCGCAACGGGCGATCGTTCGACGAGACGAGAAAAAAAGAAGTACAAGTCGCAGGGGATTATGGGGGTACGGTATTAAGGGCTGCGCGTATTTTCTGCACTTCATTTTGCCCGGCTCGGTGAACGCTTTAAGCCTGCTTAAATTGTAAAATAATATTTCTTGCCGGTAGGATCCGAGCTGCTCGGACGGGATACTTAACTCGTAAAGACGCAGGTGTTGCGCGGCTTTATTTTAAACTCTTGGACAAACTGCCGGGTTGATCATCATTACGTTAACAAGCCCGCGGGAAATTCAATTGTCCCCTTCCTCCAGCGAAATTTGATCTCGGATCTGTACGATGTATAATCTGATTCTATTGTTTGAAATCACATCCGCTCGTTTTCGTCATACATGCATAAAATCCGCAATCTTGTGATCATTTCGTACTGTTCCAGTTTGTCCATTTCGAAGAAACGTAATAAATATGAAAAGCGAAGTTCTCTTGATTTGTGTTTGAACAACAGCATTTAAGTAGGAACTCAGGTTCGCTCCGGCAAGGTAGAAAATACACTTGCAGGCGTGTTAAATATTCATATATTTAAACCAGCTGCGAGTTAATAAATTCGCTTTGTTTTCTATAAACAATATTAAGTTGGCGTGCAATGAATAAAGATGCGCCGCGACGAGGCGCAGTTGATAGAAGTTCGCCCCCCGACCTCGTTATTTTAATAATTACGGTGAACAAGGGGAAACGTTTGAAAATGGTAATTTTATGACTGCCTCGTTCGTAAATATACTTTAATTGCCACGGTTGCCGGTATTCAGGCTCCGCAAGGTTCCCACGGAGCAATGGATCCCCTTGGATCAAAGTGCGGTGCACAAACGGGACATAATTAAACGAGAAGATTTCATTTTCGAGAAAAACGTCGGTCCTCAAAGGGTTACTAAGTGGCGTTGCAAGCTTAATGCTGGAAAACTGTTGGAAAATTGATCGAGGTAAGATACGCAACCGTGTCGGCCTTTGTGCCGACCTCCCTTCATTTTGCATTGAGGATGCGAAGGCTTTGTGACTGCAGTTTTCAAGCATCCTGCCAGCTGTATGTTCGCGGAACATCGTCATACAGAATCTTGCTCGGTTAATTGCTTCATTCATTAGCAGTTGCGACGTTCTTTTTATTATTTTCCCGGCCTTCGTTACCTTAATTTTTCTCCGTGGGAACGTTACTACTGTTGTCCTATATACTTCGTTACTGTGAAGATATTCTTCCAATTATTGTACGTAGATAACAAGGCCCCTTGTCTATTCTTTTTGCTTACTCTGGCGCTTAACCGTAGCGTAGATAACTGTTGGAAGTCTTTGAGATTTTCATTCATTCTCTAGATCTAGAAAGGCTACTGCGACTGAAAATGAGATTTTATTTGGTTCCACTTTCTTCAAATTTGTCTACAAAAATTGGAAATTGGACAAAAGAATTTCCTGTTCCGTTCCTGTATCCTGCAACTGATGCATAAAATTTTTATTTCAAAAAATCCGCAGTCTGATTATTACTATGAAATCAGCAAAGCAACATCCAGGGCTGTAGAATTGTTCGAGCTCTTCCGGAATCTCCTTGATGGGTCCCTGAAGACGGAGGGACTGGACATCCCGGACATCCGTTGACCCTAGCTGTTAGGTAACGCGTATTTCACTGCACGTGTTAGGGGTTAATACGGGATTATGGTTATAGCATGAAAACGACAGAGTCGGAGGGCAGAGCGACCGGGTGAACGAGGGTAGTGAACGAGGGGTGGCGCGCACGTAACATCTTCATTAAAAGACATGGCGCCGCGCCGCGCGCCGGCGTGAAACGATAGTTCTGTCTGGCCCGAGGGCCAACAATCCAAATAACATTGGAAGTAACGTCGCGTCGTCCGGCTGGCCCGGATGCCCATCGAATCCCGGCCATATTTACACTCGCACGAGCCGGTGTTGCGTGTAGATTACCGGTCGTATAACTAATGTCAGCAGTGCGGTGATAATTAATTCACCGATCGGCCGGGTACGCGATTATTTGCACGACCAATTGACACCGGCGTTCGAATAATTTAAATATGCCAGGACGGGCATCGCCGGCCGATTAATTAAGTTAGAATAATAGAGGCCCGTTTGCTCTCGCCCGGATAATTATCAGCCGATCGTCAACGAGCACCGTCGATCGCCGCTTTTTTGGGACACGCCAGTTTCTGGGTTCCGATCAAACCGCCGCGCCGCGACGGTTAATTGGACCGAAAACGTCGACAAAATTCACAGAAAAAGGTTTACTCTTTGCGGAATTTAATTAACGTTATTGGCACACTGCCGATCCCCAAAAGATTATTTCTAAACAAGGAACGTAAGAGCTAATTTGTACAATAAATAGCGTTGCTTATGGACCGCATGGACCGCCTTAGACTGAGCTATTTAAATGTAAAAGTTGTTTTCTACAACTTTTTTATTTGGGCTTGTAACGAATATTTACAATAAAACGATTGAAAATGGTGGAAATAGCCGAATAGTAGAATAAAAAGGCAAGAATAGTCTGAATATTCTGAAAAACCAGATTTTCGTAATTTTTAATCCGTTTTGATTCAGAACGAAAGTGTGCACCATCAATTATGTGACTGACTCTCTATGCCGGTTGGTTCATAAGAGTTTTTCTGTTCGATAGGAATGCCTATTCCCCAGTGCAGCGAGTCAATTAGTCGAGTCTGCGGATTTCCCGGGGTTTTCCCGGTCAATGGGACGCCATTTCGCGGAGCATAATTAGATAGGGCAAATAATTGCGCGCGACCGTTTGCAATGACTACGGCGTACCGTTTGCGTTCCGGGATTATTGTTGAGCCCCTTGAAATCGCAGATGATTTATTAATATCTGTCTGGCTAATGGATGAACCCGCAGCCAGCGGATCTTGGTCAATGGCCGAAAGCATACTTTGCGCGCGCGACAATTGCTAGCCACTAACGTTAGGAACATGCCTTTCGTTTAGCGGAGCCGAGGCCAGCACGATTATCATTTTACGTTACACGAATGTGATTTTAGTTGGGCAAACGAATAGAGAATTTCGGAGACAATTTCTCCATTGCCATAATACTTCGTCTTTATTGCACGGTTATCATTAGAATTCGGATTTTATGCGTTTATGACGAAAGTGAGTTGGTGTCATTTCAGAGAGTAGGAATATTAAAAGAATTTAACCATTAGTTAGTTACAACCGAAACATCAGAATTGTTAGAGAATTTAATTTTGTGGATCAGTAGAGAAACTGTGCGCATTTTAATTTACGTAATAGTTTCTGACAAAGGGAACAAGAGACTTGAAATCAGTGATTTAAACAGCTTGGCAGTTCCACTGTTAATACAAAATTTCTTCCTCGAGGAAATCTAGATTGGAAGCCTGCCAACCTCGCGTGCACTCGACTCACTTAAATTTCAATGTTGTACCGTAAGTCTTGATTACTATTTTATTACTCTGGTTTTAATGAAACTGGAAGGTTCGATATACATACGTACACATATATTTACGCATATACACAGGACGCATTTTTCTATGGTTCCGTGCGAAGTTTCATTAGAAACTAATCGTAAACTAAATTGACTACAATTATAAAGCGGCGTTGTACCTGTCGATAATAATGGGATACTTTTTCTATACACTTTGTTAATCAGAAACTAGAAAATTCACAAATTAACGGCGACGAATTTACTTGCACTCGTTAGTCCACATTATGGATTCATAAATGGTTCATTCGTTTTTAATCGATTTTGTATTAAATTCACTTTTTATAATGTTTTTAAGATAATGCGAAGTGTCCTCTGGCCACACGTGACAGCGAGCAAGTCGTTGGTTGTCGCGGAAGGTCACCTGGCCTGGGCGAGTGGCGTCGGTCCCCGCCAAACAATAATTAGCTAAGCTATTGTAAATAACTGGCTTGGCCCTCGCGCGAGGCATCTTCGGCGCAGCCGGGACCCGCGTTATTTGCATACAGTCTCATTAGGCGGCGGCAGTCAGCAGGATAATTTGAATATTGCGCGTTACTCGCGCTGATGAGACGTAATTCGAGCGGCGGCGGCTTTCCTGGCGGAACAATTCCTCCTGTTTCGGGGGGTTGTAGGGGTGCAGCGACGCGGGGGCGGCTCCGAGAATCTTGATGAGGTGTTCCACAGGCAGACGGATACCACCAGGACCCCTTCCCTCTCTATCTCTTTCTCTCTCTACCTCTCTCCCTGTGAATAGCACCGACAAAACTTCCGATCTCGTACGCATCATTTACTCGTCTCATTAAACCCTTCGCACTGATGGGCTTCTGGCATCGCTACCGCGCATCATGCAGACGAAGCCATCTCCAGGAAGATGCTGATGCATGTAGGATGCGTTTGCTGCATTCCTGACAAGTGATACTCTCGGCGAATCTACCTGCCGTTTTGAGCAGAGTCGATGACTTGGTAATTAATTCAGGATGATAAGGAATCGGGATGCTGGTAATTGCCGCTGCCAGTGTATCTCTGTCTTCGTATATGCTACTTTGGAGGCTGATTGAACGTGACGGCTGAGGGTTCGGCTGCGTTGATTCAAGCGAATCGAGAGTCCCTGACTGCTCGAGCAAAATATTTCGTTATGTTCACGAAACTGACTGCAACTATTCCTGGCAGGCAAACTCTCGACTCTCGACAAATCTACTCGCCGTTTTAGGCAGATCACTTGGTAATTAGTTCGGCAATCTGAAAACTATTTCGAAGGCTGATTGCACGTGTCGGAAGAAGGTTCACGTACAAATTCGTAATTATATATTAGAGACAATATTGAAACTAGATTGCAAATGTGCCTATAGAATAATGATGATCATATTGAAGCTGGCACACAAGTTCGCTTATTATGCAGCGTTCATCAGGATGGTTCTGTTCTCTGGGTTTAGAGCCAGAAAGGGGAGATGAGTGGCTTTCATTAAGCAAATAAAATGAACTTAAACAATAATATGACGTTTTTAACGTTTCTCAAGAGAATGGTTCTCTTCTGCGGGAATTTTTTCAATTCATTAATTAGAAGTTCATGAAAAGGCGTCATGCTCGCGTGACTAGAAATATTTGGAATCCTAAAACTTGATTCCACCCGACTGCTTTCGGTGCCCGAACATTGAAAATTTTCGGAATCCCGACCCGATTCCAACTCGAAATTTCGGGTACCCGTACATCCCTGGAATCCGAGTTCGAAAACACAATATTTCCGTGAATATTTAGAGAATATTGAGAATTGGACCGTGTTGGCCTCTAGGGCTTGTTTGGATTACTTGAAGCGTTTAATTAGCTTTTCGGCGACCGGGTAAGCTTGCATTAAATGTTCCGAGCAGTTTGAGCGGTTTTGTTCGAAAGTCGTCCGAAAATATGCGGCGTTCTAGGTTAAAACTGCGTTGCGGCCGTTTGTTTCGCCGCCGCGTGCCGTGCGCCGCTTCAAGGGAGCAAGTTAGAGGGGAATTATTCTCGGCGGAGCGTTTCGAGAATCCATTTAGAATATTATACACGGCCAGAACTCGGCAACTTTGTTTACACTTCAGACACTGCCTCTGGCAGACTGACTCGCGGCAATTATTCTCCCCCTGGCCCGACCTGGCCCGACCCGGCCCGGGGAAAACCGGCTACGCGAATCAAAGTCCTCGTTTTTCAAATCGCTTCGAGACAGCTGCATCCTTCGCCTCCAACTTTCTTTCAGACAGTTCATTATTCTGATGTACATTTATCATGGGCTCGCGGTGTCGAGTTTATTTGCAGCGACGACGCTTCAACTTCAATTAAACCCCGTACGCTCCTCAAAAATAGTTGGATAAAAGATTCTATGATAACGTCGCACCCATTCTTGCTTTACACTGCGAAGCAACAAATTATACTCCAGTTGTAATGTCACATTTTGACTAACCGTAGCGAGCACGAAATGCGAAAAGGACAGTATGATTTAGACATCCACTCTGAACATAATAATCAAATGATAAAATGAAACTGAAGTTGATAGAGGACTATTAAGAAGAAATGCACTTCAATTAACTTCTGCTTCCTACAATTTTGTTCGTTTAATAAAAAAAGTTTCTGCATGAAATTCGGATGGTAAGTAATGTGAAAAATTTCAAGAGAATTCAACCAGTATAATTTCAGAGACATTTCGAACACGGTCTTCTCTGGATTCATCAATTGTCACCGACGGAGCATTGTTTCTACGGGAAGTAAATACTAGCTCCATCTCCTCGAAGTTCCAGCCACGGCTCTTGATTCTTCGCATCCGATCCCCGTGGATCGTTTGCGAAACCGGGCGCCAGTTTCAGTCCGAGTTTTGTTCGAATGAATTGCGGTCGTTCGGACATCCTAACTATTGCATGGAATGAGGGTGGCTGACGAGTTCGGGAGTAAACCGCGATACTGCGGCGATATCTCGGTTACTGCGTCAGCGGATCGGTGTTCATATTACAGGTACTGCTGGAAAATCCCCGGCACAGTCCGCATACGTAATAATATACGTTTATTAATGGTCCCCGCGTCATTTGTTCCCGACTGCGAAATTGTTGTTCACGGACCGATAACGGCGAGGCCACTGCTTTAGAGCGCGCAATATGGCTGCGACCGAACGGCACGGTCGCCATACCCGTGGAATTTCACTTTTATACCGAATCACGCACTGTTCGAACCTCGTAAACTCGATCACTGCTCGATACTGCACTGTTTACATGGTTCCATCAATGCTACATTCTAACGGCATCCACACTATCAGGTATACGAATTCAACCTAACTGTAAATTAACTGTTATATTCATTTCTATTTTAAATTTCATTTGACAGCATGTGTAATACAATATATTCCACTTGTAACACAGACCTTAAAACATTAAAAAATATCACGATAACAAAAGTTTATGAAATTGTAATTTTAAATACAGCTAATTTAATAAAATATAAAGACTTTCTTCTACAAATTAGCGAAGTTGCTCAGCGCGCTCGCGAGTAAACAGAAAGGAAAGGCAGTGATCATTGTTGGGGGCCGCATCGCTGAAACGGCCATCGCCTGTTTTTCAAGCAGGTTCGAGTGAAAGTTTACGCGATTCGAGTCGGCTTATAACTTCGCCAACTTCAGAAAGTTTGCTCGGGTAATTCAATTCGTCCAAGAAATTCGCGGGGTGGGTCGAAGAAAAATTAAACGTCTCGCTGCATGTCAAAAGCTCCCCTTTCTCGAGGAGCAGTGCACAGCATCCAAGGGGTTGAACATCGTCTCCGGGGTTGTGCGCCCCGAGAACCGGCCCCCGCGCGACCGCTTGTATCCACGGGGAAGGCAATTGCAAGTTCTCTTCCAAGCAAAATTCAATTTCAACCGGTATTTTCCATTTGCGAATTAGTCCGAGCTTCAGATCCCTTTTTTTGCGACTTCAGCCAAGACAGCGAAGGATTTGCAACCCCCTCACCTTTATCTCTTGCGGCGATCACTTTTCGTTCCAACCCTTGGTTACCAATCTTCGACAGTTTTGAGTGTTCGTTAACCACCGTCCCTCCCTCGTGTTGATTTTACCCCTAATTAATGATTCTTGTCAG
The DNA here is from genome assembly GCA_028455795.1 of Lasioglossum marginatum. Classification (NCBI taxonomy): domain Eukaryota; kingdom Metazoa; phylum Arthropoda; class Insecta; order Hymenoptera; family Halictidae; genus Lasioglossum; species Lasioglossum marginatum. The sequence goes on from CM052270.1 coordinate 791,706, forward strand.
GAGATTAAGTCTCTTCTTGATCAATCATTTCTTCGTTATAATTCTGCGAGATTATGTTATACATTAATTTTTTTGTTTGTGAAAATGTTCTCCGCGAATTCATTAAGGAGTTATTAACGAAAAACACGGCTTTCGGCTGGGCCAATGCCAACGCTAACAATAAGTTCAGCTATAGCCGTAATTGGTCTGTGTTTTTCGTTAATAACTCCTCGTTCGCTAGCAGCATTTGTTTCATTGCTTACCTTCCTCGTTAAAAAGTTTTATCAAATGCAACGTGCCTCATTTATGAAATACTGAAACAATATAGCAGAAGAAACTCCTGGTCTTTTGCTAAATATTATGTTTCGTACTATGACTGAACAACGAAGTACATAGATAAAATGTGAGATTATGGACGTCACGTATTTGTGACGGCGATACCGAATCGGTGATAAACTCGCTCAACATTTGTAACTGTTTTAAATCGCATCGATTTATCCTAAATGCATAAAATCCCCAATCTACCAGCGACTATTCGTGTCCCATCGTATTTTCTACCATCGCGTCAAAACGAAATCCCGGATCAAAATTTTTCCACTAAGAATTCGTTATGCGATTTTTGAAAGTGTTATAATTTACATTGAAAATCCCCCGGTCTATTCTTTATCTGGAATTACGAAAACGGGAACGCTAACGGCGCAAGTTTCCAAACTCCGATAAAACGTAGAAACTTTCATTTTTCCAGAACGGTAGAATCCTTTATTATTTCTGTCCGAAAAGTCGCGATTAATTCGCGAAGTTCAAGTAACCCGGCCACGCGTTCGAGCGAGCCTATTAACTCGCGCGCGAGGTTTCACGGTGTTCGTTATATGGTATATCGGAGCAATACCGCGCGATAATTCGCCGTCAAACGAAATAAATCGAACGGGAATTACGAAAGGAAAGAAAAATTTATTTCTGTTCTTTGTATCGAAGTTGCTCCAGAAGGTTGCGGCCCTCTATACTAACTCATCGGTTCTATAAATTACCCCCTGTTGATTCACGCCACTCGTTATCCGGCTGCCGATCGCATTTGCTCGCGGCAATGAAACTTTAAATATTCAGCCGGTCGCGAAAGCGGCGATAAAATTTTAATCAGCTCCCGATTAAAATCCACCGGGGACTTTCGGGATTGAAGTTGGCCAATTTTTCGATGGAACTGCCGCGTACAAAATATGTTTGTCTCGCAAACTCTCCGCGTGTTCCGTTTACACTATTCATGTGCCATTTATGTTTTTATTATACATTTTCCGTGATTTTGAGATGCCTCGTCTGTTAGCTACAGCGGCCGATTAAATTATTGGAGCCATCAAATATGTATTTGCATGCAGTGTGACGGGTAATGTTGTTTAATCATGTGGTTGGTCTTCTCTTATACATTTAAAAAATTCAACAGCTAATTTATTGTTAGGGACGAGAATGAATTTATACCCGTAATATATGGCCGGCAGTGTATTTAAAATTCGCTGCTTGACCCGAAAGAGCTTCTTATTACGGCCGCCGAGATCCAAGAGAAACAGAGGATTTTCTGGAGCATGGTTCGCGGGGAGATATTAAATTAATGGAGACGTTAATACAGCATCGGGCCCGTTGAAGCGATCCTTTATTAAAATATTTCCATACCCTAGTAGCCGCCCTCGAAGTCCTTTCGAGAGTCGGCGTAATAAAGTTAGCCGAACAATGGCAACGCTGGCGAACCGTCTACAAACGAATCCCGAGCAGGCGCCGGCCCTTTGCCGCGCAAAGGGGCGGAAGGCCAGCCGCTTCTTTCGCAGCTCGAAAATTACTGCATTAGTTCCTATCGTCGAGACAATGGCCGGGACTTGGTTTACGAGCGAGCGGGTGGCTCTTCGCGGTCTGTTTCCATCGGATTCGTAGATTTAAAATCCTGTGACCGTTCGACCGTCGATGTGTGCCGTTGCGTCGCGACGCCGCGCGCTGCAACGAAATTTATTTCGCAGAACGGTCGAGCTGCCCGAAGGTTAAAGCCGCCACAAAAGAAGAACGCGAAAGACAAAGGACCGCGGACGAAAATTGAAAAGCAGAAAGATAAAAGAGACCGCCGCGTCGCGCAGTGCCGGAACAGGAAACCTCGTTTTAACTACTACGAAACTACGATGTGAGTTTACGGGTTTCTCAAAAAATCAGTATATCAAAAAATCGGTATATTTAGTCCACTTTTAATGCACGCTAATCAATTTCGTATCTTGACTGCAAACCTTTATAAAATATATGCATTACAAAATACTTGCTTAAAATTGAAATAATTCACATAATTGTAAATTTATTTTTGAGTACACCTGAGTTTAAAAACACAGGCCGCATAAGCATTTATTACACATAATACATTTATAAAAACAGTTTTCCATCACGTTTTACAAAAATCTACCGCGTGTGGATAAATCTCCTCCGAGCTCGCAGACGATTAATAAAAGAATCTGGCAATGGAGAAGTAGAGAAAACAGAAAAAAAATTGCACGCAAGAAGAAACAGCCAGAGGTGAAATGAAAAATAGAGTTTAAGGAAGGGATCAAAGTGGGAAAAATCAAGAGAAAGAGTTGTTGATAGAGGAAAATTAAGGGCGAGTCCAAGAGAGAATCATCCGAGATCGTCTTGAGGAGTAAGAAAATCTTTCCGATTCGAGTAAAGCACTGAACGTGTAGGCTTTGAGTTTGAAACGCGTACAAATCGCAATCTAACTATTAATATAGCGATCCCAAGATTAATTAAAAGACAATTTGAAGCCGAAGGAAAAGCGGAATTAATTTTGATTGAATTTCAGTATGAAAGCTGATTTTCCTTCTTTTGCTGATTTCAATATTTCTTAATTCATTCTTCGATAAGTTGATTATACTAAGTCTTTGTAGTTCTGAAATAAATAAAAACCGTACTAAACTCTGTGGAATTTTATATTCTAGCATTTTTTGAACATTTTCAGATGAATTTTTTGGATACATGAAAAAACAACATTGCTACGCTATTATTCAGGTATTTGGCGAACATTTTTCGTTTCAGAGAAACTTTTTGAAATCCTATTTTCGCCAACTTTTTGGTCCAAATAGCCGAGTGTGGTCTGAACCCCTCAAGTTCTGCAGAAATTCGTGGCCGTGCGATCCACGAACAGGCGTTTTACAGATCGCGAGCACGCGCAAAAGCCGCCGCGCCACGCGTAATTGTTCCTCTCTGCACTCCTCCGTGCGAACGCTCTCCGCGTTTTATACCGAAGCCGCGAATGCCTTGCAATCGGTGCGTAGAATTGATTAACGAGCGGCTTGCCAATGGATTTCCCGGTCCGGCGAATACTCGATCCCCAGAGAGGAATTGCGTAACAGATCGTGTAATTGTTAAGCTCCACCTACACCGAAATTTTCCAGTCACGAGGACCCGCGACCGCCTGACAGCTCGTGAAGCGGACACGTGCCGCGCCGGTTAAAATAAGATCTCCGTAGAGTTCACTTCACTAGAATTAACAAATGCATGAACATGTGTCAAAAGAGAACAGAGTTATTATCCCAGAATGTACATATAAGAATCAAAGTAGTCACAGCATTTAACTCGGAATCTGCTAAATAGCTTTACTTGATGAGCGAAACAGCAGATATTGTGGAACGTTTTAGTAGAGGCTGCTTGCATATAGATTGTCATCGTTCCAACAGATGAATTCTGTTAAGAAACCGTCGTATCGTCTGCAAACAATTCGCATCTTCATTTAAAACTGGCAGCTGGAGGAAACGGTGCCCGGAGTCCCTGTGGAAACATAAACTCATAACTTCCTCGCATACAGACTCGCCGTGTTTACGTTCATGCAAATCCGCGGTTTCCGCTTCTAATCCTCTATGGGCAATGCCCGTGGACCGTTCCACATCAAAGTCGCCACTGTTTGACGTCGACCTCAGAAAATTTCTTCCTAATCAAATAGAGGAAACGGTGATAATGTGGCCTCTTCGTAATTTTGCAAATTCTAATCGCTTTAAGGTGTCCAAGAGAAAGAAGCAGAATGTAACACTGAAGGGTTGTTAGGGTGAAGCGAACTAACGAATAACATAGAAGAGATATTAGTGCTAGAGAACAATTCCTAAGAGCCCAGGTGCCTGATGATGAAAAGGGGTTAGTTACACACTACACACACACCATCCTACCCCCACACCTTCGGTCCACATATCCACGGATTAACGTTCGTCAGGCGTTATAATTGAACGGTGATCCGCGGAGTGCTTTATTTCCAAGTGACAATGAATTTTCGAAGAATTTGCTTTATCTCGAATTATCGTTTGATGAAGGACAGACTGAAAGTTCTCATCAGCCGAGAGAAAGAAAGGGGAATGCGGTGCTTAGCAGATGAATCGTAAAAATCGTAAGCCGGCGCCGCGATCCGATAAATCATCCCGGTGCAGCGCGGCGGGGAGCCCGTTGTTCGAGGTTTTACCACATCGATTAACCGGATCGTTTCAATATTCAAGCCGGCCCGGGACGACAGCTTGGTAAAAATCTCCTTAGAATTCGCGCGGGCTTTGGCCGAGCGATAAAAGCCGCTCCTGTCATTATAAATTTTCACGCGACAGCTTTTCGCCGGCTATTAACTGGCTGCTTTTAGGACGACAGCTTCTACCCGGCCGCTATTAACCGCTACGTCCTTTTACTTCATTCCGAGCTACCCTCTAATTTCGCTGGGTCACGTAGTTACAATTCCGAGGCCCGTCCTCGTAGCTAACGACAGCCCCCCCCCCCCCTCTTCTGTTCCACCACTTCAACCCTAACCCCCTCGAAGGTCATCGTCTCTAAGGGCTATCGCCGTTTTAAACCGCCCCAACTACTCTGCGCCCGCGCCAACAATCAACTTTCACTCCGTTTATTTCTCCCTCGTTTCATACCCCTTCACAACCATCCCCTGTTTGCGTGTTTACTCGGAAATTTTTGTTTGCTTGACTAGCACTCTGGAAATATTTTTGACGACACCTTCGACCCTCGTGCTTTCTCTGAAACATTCGCGATTCCTTTTGACCTTCCTTATTTTTCTTTTACTTACTTTTAACCCTACGGGAGAATAAAGTAGTCTCTGTCAGTATTATTATTACAAAATGGCACGTCTTCTCTGACTAGTACAGTTCCGTTTCTTATCAAATCTTCTTTGACTTGATTTTCCTTTAAGCTGCAATTTTCATCCCCTGAAACATATCCACTTTGCTTCCTTTTAAGCAGCTTTTCTTGAAACTGCTATTCATACAATTTTTAGTTCGCCTGTTTATTTATTCTTTCTTGTATACATATGTTTTTGTAAGAACTCTTTCAACCTCGTTTTTCTCCGTGCTACAATTTTCATCTCGTCTTTGTTAATACATCCCTCAATTCATTTCGACTAAATTTTTTGAAAAATTTCTTTTTCTTGTCTAATCTGTGCGATTCTTGATTACGTGTATTTAATATAAGGGAGCTTCCACGTATGACGAAAAAACAGTCCAAGTAGAATAAACGAGTTTCCGCGTTACATTCACAACATTTCTTTCTTCGCCTCTTAATAATTCGCATTTCGTGATTCTGTATTCTGTAAAGAGGACTTTTCATTCCCGTCTCTGCGCGCGTCTCTTCTGTCTTCCAATGCCTTTGGTATTTGACCAGTTTATGAAATTGGGTCTTCATCATCCGCTTCTCGTTTCATCTGCAATTTATACGCACTGCTATACGTAAGTGTGCAGCAACCGTTCTCGCATTTCTAGCGAGAGTATACGAGTATACGAGTGTACTCACGGTTTTTGCCTTTAGAGCGTGGCAAATATTACATATAAAGCGGGAACGAAAAAGAGGTATAAGAGGTTTTCCAGCTCTGATTTGTACACCAATTCCTGATGTTTTTCCGTTTCTTCTCCGTTTCTTGCTCCTCCCTCGGTACTTCATCTTTGGTGTTTGTCCATTACGTTGTCTCTTTTCACGATGATTCCACTTTTTCTGGCTTGTGCTCGACCTTTTTCTATCATCTTGTCATATTTTCTGTCTACTCTGCCTTCCCTTTTCTACCAGGGCCACATACGTTTCCGTCTCCCTCTATTGTTTCCTTTCTCCCATCCTGACTGTCTTGTCTCGCCTCTAACCTGGCCCGCCATCTTTCCTGACGACCATTTTTCGCCCTTTATTGCCGCGGCCACTTTTTACCCTTACCCTCTCGCTCTTCTTGCCTTTTCGTAAACTTTCTTGCGCCGCCCTCCTTCGGCAAGTCGGCATCCATTTTCATTTTCCTTCTACTCCAACCTCATACTTTTTTACCCCCACTGTCTTATTCAGAGTACCGCTCGCTAACTTCGCCGAGTGAAATATGCAGGATGCGACGAAGTTCGGGGACCTGGCTAAATAAAATCCACGAGGAAATATTCTTTTTGTTTAACACTAAACCTACCATTGCTGGTCAAATGTGTGACCGGTCTTACATTTTTAATTTTATATTTATTGAATTTATGACGTTGCTTACATGGAAATTGATTCAATCAATTTTTTTATCCAAGCACATATTGCACAATCAAAATGGCAGGAAATCTATATGAATAGAGGCTTGTCATTTTTATCAGCTAAAACATTTTAATCGCTTTCAGTGCTCGCTAGTTTTAGTGTTAAGAAAATACTTAATTTTCACACGCAGTAAAGATTTCGACAATATAGTGAACAACAATATAATAATTATAACTACAACTAAGTAACGCTAAGAGGAGGAATCAGTGAGGTAGGACGTAACCTCGTTAAATGCAGCGTTTACATGAGACTGGCCCTTAAGCGCTGCAGAAAAATCTCGTTGAGACCGTTTTCAGAGCGCAATCTATTCGTTGGTTGGACTATTTCTAGAAACGTACGACCTACAACGGGGTCGAAACTCGGTCGAACAATTCTATTGGTATTTCCAACCAACAATCCCATCGACCGTTCTCCCCCGGAGCGGTATATTCCATTGAAAATGCAGGGGCGAACGAACCAGCCAACCAGCCAACCAACCAACCAACCAACGAACGAACGATCCATGGAACAAAAGTGCGAACGAGAAGCTTTGGCCGCGCAGCGACAGCAAACAGCGCTGCGAACTTTTTGCGCGGTCGCGTCATTAATTCGTTCATTTCGTTGGAGATTCGCGCACAGCATCGGTAGCGACCTCCGCTCCCCGGTGTGTCTCCCTCGCCTCGGCGGAACACGCGGGAAAAACGTGACCGACCGATGTTTTCGTGAAAATACGTTAAACGCTTGTTATCCGTCCCCCTCGTTGACGATCGCGTGACACTGGATTTCGTCCGCAGCCCAGCGCTGCTGCCCCGTATTCAGCGGATATTGACGCGTTTCCGGCGAGCGCGGTTTACTTCGCGCGCGCACAACCCCGACAGCCTCGAATCCACCGGAACGCGCGCGAACACCATCGGTTTAGGTGCACCGGACATAATTCTTTACGAGCCGATATTTTTCGACGGCTTCATCTGCCACCGACAGCTTACCTTTCCACTTGTCTGTGACGGTTTACGCATTTAACACTTTGACTGACTTCGTGTCGGCAACTACAGCAATTACGTAAAATCAAAGTAGTTTATTCGATGAGATTAAGTATTGAAAAGTGAAAATACGTGACCTATATAGCGAAGAAAGTTTCGCGAAGATCTCCATCGGAAGGGCACATACAAAGAGGGCCCCAATGATATATGTATACACCGTACGGATTACGTCGTTCATAATAGCGCGTACTCTCTTTGTTAAGACTGGTCTCGACTGGCTCCTTTGTCTTGCCGAGCCGTTTAAGCGGTGTAACGCGCGTTCTCTTCAACACGGATTCATTAAAGCGCGCGGAGCTGCACTCGAAATGGGCATGGCCAGTCCACGGTGGTTAATTTGCCCGGAAACATAGACAAAATTCGCATATTTGTTAGTTATACGTTGTTCGTTGTAATCGTCGTTCTCAGGATACCTTGAACCGTGCAGTCTTATTTTCTTGCTGGGTTAAAAACTATCCTTATACTCAATTATTCAATTATAATACTACATTCGAGTTTTATTAATTTGCACAACAAATAATGTACAACGAATTTACATCCGAACCATGTGCTAAGGACTTGACACATCGGAGGTTCGGATAATCGAAGTTTTACTATAATTTGATCACCGTAAATACCGGAACTTTCTCGACGATTCCATTTCATCGAATGGCATGGAAGACAATTAACAATTTCGCGGTGTAACCAGTCCACGCGAGTAAGATTCGCTAAACAAGGCTAATGCGATAGCGTGTATCGAGCCCATAGATTGTTCTTTATCAAGGGAGAACGTCGAACTGTTCGTCAAATCGAACATCGCGCATCGTCGTGAACTGTCGAATTCGAATTGCGGACGGGAGAGATCACTTCGGGCTTCCACTGTTTTGCATTCAATCTACTCCGAGCCTCGCCATTATTTGCCCGGAGCCACTCTACATACACACACGGATCCTCGTTCGAACCCTTTACACGCTGTGTAACACGGACGTGCGATGCCTTTTGATGGTTCGCCGAAATGTCGATCATGGACGGGGCCTGCGGTTTGTCACGGGTTCGCCAGAACTTTCGTGCTTCAACTTCGATCCCCATTGAAACGCGTGAATGCCGGCTAAAATACTGCAAATACATGGTTAGCGCCATTATTCCGAAAGAGGGTGGATTCTTTTAAAGCTGATCAGCCGATCGAACGCTATCGGACACCGCGTTGCAATGGTATGCAAATACATTTTAGAAATCAGGTTTATTCGACCTGCTTGAATTTTTCTGCTGTTACTACCGCTCGCTTTTTCGGAATACGGTTATACAGGGTGTTCATGATATTACTAGCTTGTGTCGCAAATATTAAATATTAGAAAACAATGAAACCGGAAATAGTAATATTTTTGCAAGAAAGATATATGTCGAAAAAGAAAAAAATACTCATTGACCGATCCATCGGAGTTTACCAAGATTATTCGGATCTGGCCGAAAATTGTAAAACGTCATTTCACAGACGACTCCATCCGGCAACTGAGCGTTCCTGGACCATTCGCCGTTTGTTGGCCTGTAAATCAACTTTTTAAGGCTCGTAAAATGTTTCGGGCTGGTTTTATCGCGGAGTTGGTCGGTTCGGCCCTTCGCCTTTACCTTAGCTTGTCATTCAATATTAGCGAACCGACCCGCTGTTTTCTTTCCTCGCTTTTATGACTCGCTGTTTTTAAGGAAATTGCGTCTTTGCGACCCAGACTCATCCTGAAAGAGGCCTTAAATAATCCTTAGACAGTTACTCTCATTAATGTTCAGCTTCATCTTTCACTCGTTATTTAGTGAACGATATTCTTTTGTACACTTTTTGATGCTCGAAATGTCGCGAATGAAATCTCTCTGTCGTGCGTCTCGGGTTCGATTAATCTTCGATGTTTATATGTGTGTAAATTACTTTCGTTGCACTGGTTTTGCACCCTTCGTTTTCTGTTTGTAGAATTTTACACACAGAATTGATAGGTACTGTTAAGATTGTTTGTAACTCATCAACCAATTTAATATACATGTACAAATACATCAAGTATACTGATTGGTTTTCCTAGAACAAAAGGCTCAAGACTGTTCACCAAATTTCTGGTGACTGACAGCAGTTTTCGTGACTCCTGCGCGCAGCTTGTTCCGCGTACGTTTTCATTATCGAAAAATTACTATGCGCTTTCGCCGGGTAAAAACGGGCTCGCGCTCGTCGATTTTATTCGCAATTAATCGACCGGACGCGCCATTACTCCTATGTTAATTAGCATTCGGCGAGGCGTAGTTTTCTCGCGCCGGATAAATCGTAATTCCGCCCAGCCCGGTGCGCGAAGAGTGATTGCGAATTATCGAAAACAGGACTCGGCCCGCGTTCGAACGAAATTAGTTTCTAGTTTTAATTTCGGGGACCGAAAGTGGAAGGGGATGGTACCCATCGCATTTCGAGGGTGGGTGCGTTGGAAATGCCGGCAGTCAACTTTTGCCAATTAATTCCCGGCTTGGCCACCACGCTGCGCGCCGCACTGGCACGATCGTGATCACTGTCGGTTAATATTCCATCGGAATACAGTCAATCTGCTCTTTATGACCGAGCGATTCCCGTTTAGCGTACACCATGAATAATCCACTCTCCCCTATATCCTCCGGTCCCACCATCCTCGATAGCGTTAATCGTGTAAAATGCGAAACGTTTCTACGCGTGTACCACATTTCTGGCAGATCGATCCCACACTGGGCGAGAATGCAAATCTGGCGGGTGAAAACAATTTCAACATTATTTTCAGATTTACAGCCATGGTAAAGTAGGTCATTCGATTCGTCTTGACGTTAGCTACAATAATACATAATAAAAAATACACACACATTTTCATCCACACATCTGGATCATTATCAAAATTGAATTTTGAATCCCCAGCTGGATCGTGGAAATAGTCCACTGTGCCACGGCGCGGCTAGAAATAATGAAGGAAGTTCCCGCATGAATACATTGTCGCTCAGAAGTTTCGAGCACCGTTTGCTTTTACGTAAACAAACGGGGAACTTCCGTACACATGGTTATCCGCTCCGTCGCGAACGCTAAATATTAACACTTTGACCGACGTACATTTTATTACAAAATTTATCAGCCTCCGTCCGCGTTTTCTCGGAACCCGTTCAAACGTGCTCGTTGATTCAACTTTAATGAAACTGCGTTTGCTCGACTATACGAAGTGATTCAGCTGAGTGTGCCACCTAAATTACTTCTAAATTATTTGGTATATGAAAAAATACCTGAAACAATAGTCGTTGTTTAGACATTTTTATCGATATATATAAAAATCACCTTGGGTTTCTTTATTGTAGATTTGTAGATACATTTTAATGTTGTGGCGCGAGGAAGAATTAAACCATCAATAAAAAATAGTTGCACTTTTGCAAAATATAAATTTTTTACATCAATGCAACTAATACATTGACGTTCTTAAAATTTTCAAATCTGTCCACTCTTTTAAGTGGTTGTTCGGAGATCTTCATTATGTTACTCAAGTCCGTTTGCATCTTCTTGCACTTCAATAGAAATTAAATTTCACAATGATCAGTTTATTGAGTGCGATGTTAACTCGTCAGTCGACAACGCCAGCAATGCTTTATATTCATCAATTCCTTTAAAACGATAAAGAATTATCTGTTCATTATACGTTTATTGTAAAATAACACTTCGCTCCGAACCGTGAAACGAGCAACATTCATATTCATTAAACTCAGTTTAAAATCTCCGGCAGGTGCCTGGCTCGATATTATAACACAAGGGGTTACTAAGTAGTGCGTAATGATCTTAATGAACTTACGATGCAGTTTAAGTTCAGTCTACTTATGTTTTCCATATTCCGTCCAGTCTAAACAGCTTACGATGATGAAGTTGCACGTCTATTGTCGGAATATGTATACTCGTCGCATTATTCCATTATATATATTCATCGGAAGCACATTCCATCAAAACTATGAAAGCATTAAGAAGAATTTAATTACTGTTCGTTCATTTTCGCCGTAACTTTTAATTACTCGCATATAGTACTTACAATCTCAGAACTTGAAATTTGCTGTTTCAAGCGTGAACAAAGATGTCGACCACGATAACAAATATTTATTTTGCATTAAATTAGTCATTTCATTGGATAAAAATTTATTTATGTTGGAGTGATAATCCATGTAACCAGTTATGTGTTGTAATGTAAAATCAACTTACAAGAGCGATTCTAACATTTTGAAGAATTTTCTTTCGGAAAGAAACTGATCTATAAAGGTGGGAAATTTAAATTGTTTATTTGCGACAACTTAATAAACCAAAGGTTGCAGCCTGATTGCGTCAGACGTTCCGATTGGACGCGGAATCGGTCGGTTGGATCGGCAGTGGAGATTAAAGTCGTGCATAACCGCTGATTCAGAGGGATACGGAGCCGAAACTCGGCGCATCATCGAGGCTGTTTGTGTTCGCGTTCGCCGCACGGCAACCGGAAGCTCTATCGTTTACAGTTTACAGGCGAGTCTCGATTTACATTGGCGCGTCGGCATGCTCAAATATTATTCACTGTTGTACGTACGAGTGTATGTCGAACACGCTGTGTTCCGTGTGTGTGTGTTTGGTTTACACTTGAATCGAGTGCGCCGCGGAATTGAGTAACATTCAGAAAACGGTCTGGTTGTGTCTCATCGAGCGCCAGGTCCTCGTGAACCGAGCCTAAGCATGCGGTGAACCAACCTGAGAGAACACCCTCTCTCTCTCTACTCCTCCCCAACGGTAAATTGTCTAACTTGGGAAGAACTTGGCCCGATGCTCTTACTTCGGTAATTAATCGCGACGCGGAAGAGGCCGCGAGAGTTTGAATTGTGAGCGGACAACTAATAACGAGTCGGCCCCTATTTGATACGAAGCGATGTCCATTTCCCATCGCACACTGGACTGCCAATCCGTTTTTCCTGGCCAACATTGAATTTTTGAAGTACCATATTTCGTAGAAATTGTTGTAGATTCATAACCTCTGGAAGTATCGAAATCCAAAATATTAGCCATTCTAGATAATTATATGTGCAGGGACATAACAAACAAAAATGAGTAATTGCAATTTAATAAAGAATATTATTGTATGTCTAATACTAAAAATAAATGTGGTCTCGTACAAATAGAGTGACGTGTTTCTAGACACTCTGATAGCCCGAAATGAGCACTTTATTTGTCGAAGCGATCCCTCTCATGAATAAATCACGCAGGATGTTTCCAGAGGGTTGTAACCCCCTGTTGAAAAGGGTTGAAGACCCTCCAACGTATTCGCGCGGGAACGAACAAGCACCATTAACACGCCCGCTAATATCCGTAATCGAATGAACGCTGATCGATTACGCCGGTTTCGATTTCGGCGGCGGTGGCGCATGTTCGCTCGAACACAAGAGGAAGCGAACGATCTTATCCGGCGGTGCATAAAAATTACAATTGCCGTCGACGCTGCTGGTCCCAGCGGACACCGAGTCATATTTCACCGGACGCAGTGAAAGAAGGTTGGTTGATATCAAGTCCGGGCGTTGATATCCCACGTCGCGGATATCGCCGAGGACGCTTGCCTCGCGTTGCATCCTCAAGCTCCCACCGATGGATTTACAAATTTTCTGATCCTGTCACTTCCTCTCGGAATTTTGCCAGTGTCGGTGCAAAGATTTTTCTGAACTAAGTTGTCTTATTTATTCTCTGTCCATGTTAAAATGTTATCAAAAATAATGATTTTGTACGATTTCTCGTAGAGGGCTGTATTACTCTCATTTCTGTAAGAGGTCCAAAAATAATTTGTTTTCGCGTTCGGTTTTGAATAAATAATAATCGATGAAATTTACAATGCACCGATGTCTCGAAGTGGGCCACCGCTCCTCGACATACCCTAACGCTCGCGAACTGTTCAGGAGCTCGGTGCATAAATTCCGCGCGAATAATTGCGACGCGCGGATGAATTCGCAGTATATCCGGACAACTGTGTCGAATCACCGGAACGAGGAGACCCGGGCACGGATTCGAATCTGTCCGTGGAGCGTTAAAAACTCGATTTCACGGGGAGCTGGTCGTCGTCGGGGAAATGTCTAGGTCCGCGGGCCGTATTTTAATTGCGGCTAATTAATATAATCCCTAGCGCGCGCACGCGCGAGTTGAGTTCCGCACTTTCCGGATTATTAATTCCCCGCGGGGACGGGACGTTCGTTTATTAAATTAACCCGCGTGTCCCGGCGATAAAAATGCGCAGCGAAATGTTACGATGCGCCCGGCTATTACAGGCTAATTAAATTTCCACCGCGACGCTGTTTTACGATCGCTAATACGAAACGATAACATAAATACATAGTATCGGCGCGGCGCTTTAAACGCGAATTTAGAATTCTCACATTGGACGTACGCACCGAATGATTCGTCCACAATAAAAGATATAAATAATTATTTTCGTCTGTGTTTCATCCAGAATGATTATCCAAAGCAAGTAGTGAGCAATGCAGAATCAGTTTCTAGTGGATTGTAACATAAATTGTAAATCAGTTGTAAATGTTCATATCTGTGATTGAAACGAATTTGCAATCAGGAATTGTAGAATTGACTGAATATGATTCTATAATTTAGTAACGAATAAAAAGAGATGCCGTACATAACCGTATTTATATTATGATACTTGATAAATCAACTGGATGATTCACCCTCAATGAAACAGTGAAACCGCGAGTGACAAGTCAAAACCTGTCGAAACAAACCAGAAATGATTTATTAAATGTTCATCTTCATTCATTAATTCATGTTCAAAAATGTCTTTTTATTTTGAGAACTTAGTGAATTGAATTCGATCATTTAGGCAATATATAAATACTCCGGTTTGCATCTCTCATATTCATTGTGGAAGTGTAAATTCGCCTTTACACATCGGCCGCGCATCGATGACTTCGTTCGAATCCTGCACCCTCCTCTTGTGATTGGTTGTTCGAGGAGCAGCGAGAATGAAAAAACGGTGGAAAATGTTCAAATCGAATCTCTGTTTCCTAGTGAACGACTAACGAGTTGTTACACCGATGTTCGTTCGCTCGTTTTATTGCGAGACGACTAGAGGCCGCCGGTAACGAAGGGTGACGAAAGTAATTAACGCCGAAGCTTCTCGTTCCGCGGAAGTTCCATCCTTAAGCGTGCCGCGAAACTTTATCTGACCGATGGCGGATGGTTTATAAACCGTGTTACCGTGTTAATTGGAGCTCGATACGGACTCGGGTCTGTTGACGAGATTCCGGAATGTTCCGGACCGCGTCAGCGATCCAGACTTCGTCCTCGGACACGGTCAATGTTGTTGGCTGCAATAAATTGTTGCATGTTCTCCAGAGAACACTGGAAGCAGCCACAAATTTCGACTATGGAATTACCTATGAAATCCTATACTAGGATTACGGAACACTAAAAGTGACTTTACATAACTTTATAAAAATATTATAAAAAACTGTAAGAAGGATTCCACAATTCTGAATATCATTTATACATTATAAAGATATCATCGAAGCAGCCCATTCATTAAAACTGGAAACAATAGTTACAACCACACTTCAGCAGAGCTCCTACATACCGGTGAAAAATAATCAACAAAAGTTCAAACGGCAACATCACCCGCTTACTACGCGTAACATGCATCGAATGAAATGGAGACTGCGTGAAACTTTGCAACTTTTGATGCGGTTTACAAAGACCGCGGCAAAGTAATGAGGGAGCGTAGAATGAAAACACTTTAAGATGGCGGGGCAAGGAAGTCGCTGTCATTCAGAAGCTGTATCCAGCGGCGACACAATTTCGATTAAAAAATTAGAGATTGTGCGAGTTTTAACGAAGTCCGCTGTTAAAGCGATAAAATACAGCGTGAGTCGACGCGCTGCGAGCGTGCACGAGACTCTTCCGTGATTTATTCGCGCGGTAACTCGCCGAGCACTCTCCCTCTCTCTCATTCTCGTCGAGTCCATCAGATTGTTATACTGTGCAGACAGAGCCAGAGCTTTGTCCATCGTGCAAGTGAACAGTTGCGGTTCACTGTTCACACGTGCACGGTAAAGCAATGACGGACTCTCGCGCAGGCCACGTCCGCGGCAACTACCGAAACGAGACGGTCGAGAGAGGTTAACGTCGTGCCGCATGCATATTCATACGTCATTGGGATAATCATTAGTTCATATTATTGGTACGGGTTTTATAGCAGCTGCCGGCGAACGGCTGCCGTCATGGCCGGGTCGATAATTTACTTACAATCCCACCGTCAATCCGTTTCCATAAACCGGTGGTTAACGGCCGATAGATGATTTTCGTTCTATTCACTTTAACCACCGCTCTGTGTACATACTAAGCTAACTGTACCGATCACTGTGGTGTCATGCTTCGATAGTATTTTATTTCAATATTATTCCCAATTTATCGTGAACTAATAATATGTTTAAGCATTTTAAATCAGGTGACTATTTTTGGTTCAGAATTCTGAACAAGAAAAGACGCTAGGAGAAGCAAGTTGCATTTAATCAAACGTTATGAAGATTGCTGTCGAAACGAACTCTGGTAGCGAACAGCTTAAAGAGGGAGATACGTATGATCGGAGAGGATACGCGACACTGTCGAAGAGCTTTATGCGATCGAGTGGAATCTCTCGATATCAGAGAATAAAACGTGTATCGCTATCAGCAGGTTGCGAATGGAGGTACTGAGATTAATATTCCTTATTTTGTACCAGTCCGAACGACACGAAAGTGCAAAATAAGTTATCGCGCTCGCTCGCGATCGGAATAATCAATAATATCACGGATTAGTTTTTACTTTCTCGCTCCTATTCGAGAATTTCCTCGAACTTTTCGTCACCGAAAGAGTTAATAACGTTCCCTGCGAAGCGAATATAAGGGAGCTCGTATTCGTTTTTTCATTTCCGACATCTGCGAGACCAACTTCTTTTTGTCGCCGGAGGAGCTAATAATATTCGCGATGGAACGAAGATAATAGAAATCATCGCTGCTTTGTCGCTTCTTCTCTTGAATTAATATTTTCACCATTGGAGATCCTTGTAATATCCATGATAAAAATCATGTTTGGCTTGTCGCTTTTACTTCGAAATGACTTTCCCGTTGCCAGAGGAGTTAATAATTGTAAGTGCAGCGAATACAATAAAGACCGTTCATGCTTCATCTCTTCTACTTCCAAGTTACTCTTCTGTCGACAGAAGGGGGGATATTATTCGATAAGGGTTGATACAAAACTCTTAGGCTAAACAGCACCTTACGGGACCAAAAATTTTGGACTTTTTTTGTATATTCCTGTAGATTTTGACGAGAAAATGCCGAAAATATGCCGAAAATCTAGGTTTTAATGTTAGGTATTCACTGGGTCAAAAGTTATGCGTCTGTTCTATTTCTTTAGTATTCATCATAGTTTTCGTAAAAATTTGTTTAACTCGTCGTGATATTAAACGAAGTACCCTTAAGTTCCGAGAGGTTTAGCACATTGGTCTGTTTGCGACAAATTCCTAAAAATAAGCCATTTGTAGGGACTTCTGGCCTGAATCAAGTGTGCGAATTTCGGGCGACTGCAATCAATGCAGCTTGATGCACCCTGTGAAACGAGAAGGCGAGTCCCATAAATGTCGTCCCGCTGCGCCTTGTTCCACGCATCTCTTTCAGCTTATATTCCGCGGTTTTGCATTTGCCGATCGCTCGGCGTGTCTTCTTTCCGTGGCTTTTTGCTCGCAGCTCGCTCACGTTTCGCCACTTTCACGGCGAGTAATTCGTATTCATACGGGGACGCGAACGGCGACGCGCTACGCTGCGCCGCGACGCCCCGTATCGCGTTTAAATCCTCGAGCGTCGAGTGGACGCGAAAATGCGATTGGGCTTCATGCTGGAAATTGCGATTTCGGTGGACACGTGTGCGCTGGAAATAATCCCTTCGATGCGGGCAGCCTGCATATAAGGGCGCGCCGATTCTGTACTCGCGGGTTCCGAAAATACTCCGTACCTATGCGAACTCGCTGCTTTCGAATGCATTTTATCAGATTCGCAACGAAACCGGTTTCAACACACTTGCAAATAAAGGGTCTAACAGGATATAAGCATTGGTAATTGGCCCCCATGTCATTTCTCATTTTATCTGCTAAACAATGTTCTCTGCCCAAAACACCATTCCGTGAAATCTCAGATCTTTCAGACCTAACCCAGACCCAGACTCTGTCGAAAATCTTGAAAATTATTACAGCTGGAGTATACACATAAGCTCAAAACCGTGAAAAAATGATTTTGTCCAGCTCGCGAAATACAAGTCTCAACCGTTATGACTAGACTGCAGATTTTTATGCATTTATGATGAAATTAGGGGATGAAATGAATTTATATTTAACTCCTGCTTCCTCCAATCGATGCAGAGTATTCTTATTTTGCATAAAGATCCGCAATCTATTTATGACACACACTGCTCCAGATATTACACGCCTTTTATTCCAATTTAATGATAATGCGATCTCCGTTAAGGACTCATTGCGGGTGGCCGCAGCTGATCCGAGGTTTCCGTCTTTCCTTCAAGAAAATGCAGAGCGTTTCCCGTCACTGGTGATTCGTTTCACGTTCTGACAACGGAAACGACTGGCGCCGTCTCTGGAACGACATAATCATCCCTGTCTCGGGGCGAGACACATGCGATGTTGTCTCTCACCTGGTCCCTTCTCCTGAAAACGCCGCGCCGTCCAGGTGCCGGATACTTGAAAATGTAGTTTGTCCCGCGAGGGACGTGGATTGCCACGTCTCGGTGTGTCTCTCTTCTGAAAAACGAGGCCCGGAACCACGGCCGCGACGTTTTCCATTAAAGGGATCGGCGACCCGCGCGACACTCGCATAAATGGTTTTCGAACGTGACGTCGTAAACAGACTGGTGAAGACTGCTGCATCCGGGGCTGTGAGACGACTGTCATAAAACGCCTATAAATCCACTGGCTTGATCGAGGAACCTACGTGCGCCGATTACATACTCTAACGATTGTTGACGTTTCGCGATTGTGTCGAAATAAAGGTTGCTCTCAATCAGCGGCACTGGAGAAAACTACTCGACCAGGTTCAGGTTAATTTTTGGTTATTCTAGAATTCCGAGGACTTTTGACAGAAATGAAGAACCTTCGAGGTCTATCAGGATCTTCAAAGTACACAGAGGACTTCTAAGAATTAGAAGAGCTCCGAAGATCCTTCAGAGAGATCAAGAGTCGCAAATGGTCTCAATAATCACTGTCAGAATAGTCACAACAGACCTGAAAAGACGTCTAACTTCGTGAGGTCTGGGACTCGGTGATAGTTTAAACGCTTGTAAAGATTTATTAGACCTGCTGAAGGTCCTCTAGCAGTTGTTAATACTTGAGTGGATTTTCCAATATGCTTGTGTTTGATTTACTAGCGCTTTTCCGCAGACTTTTTCGTTCAGCAGGCAGTGTACACAAGCGTACGGCGACGGCCGCGCATGTTATTTCTAATTAAAATTAATTATTGCTGCGTTGCCGGCGCGCTTGTTTCTTTCCGGGAGACAGTTTTCCGCAACGGTCCCCGCATCTTCGAGCCGCGAGGAAAGCATCAACGCACCGTCGTGTCGAGTGTCGCGAGAAAGGGGCTGCGGCGCTTTCAGCTCATTAGACGACGCGCGAAAGCCTTTCTTCGAGTGTTCCGATGCTTTCTCCAGCGGCTCGTGAACTCTCATAATCGCAACTTTTATAGTCGCGGATCCTCGACGCTTTCCCCGTGTTTTCCTGCCACGAGGAAACCTGAATAAATCTTTCAAGCCCCCGGCCGACTGCTTAATTGAACTCGACCCCGCGGCTGTTCCGTTTTGATATCAGACCGCTCTCCATTTCATGGCGGAAATAACGAACGATTGTTCAGTCGGATGTTAAGGTTTTATGCCGGAAAATCCTTCAAGAATTAAAGTCCTCGCGTCATTAAACGGGAAACGGGAAACGGGAAACGGGAAACGGGATTGCGCTTAAGAGGGGATTCTCGTGTAATGTAGAAAAGTTAATTATTTTGTAGTAATTTCTCATAAGCAGAACAAAAAAATTACTTAGAACATATTTTATAAAATTATGCTCACCTTGTAAATACACGTGCAGTGGATACAGATGAGAATATAGTTTACAATTTGGTTTTGTAGGCACATTTGACCCTTTTCTTGTCCTTTCTATGATATTTTTTGGGATAAAGAAGTTCAAATTACTGTAACAGTAAAGAAAATGGCACGGCAAGGGGTGAACAAGGGGAAGTTGATGTCGAAGTCATTGCCGCGGCCTAGTTCCCATCGACCCAAAGAAATCAATCAACCAGGCAACCGGTGTTACGTGATTATTACGCGAGGGCTCGTTGACCGACTGCGTCCTGATAACATAACGCACTGATATTGCTGCCGCCACGACTGTTCGGCAAACTGGCACAAAGCGGCGTTTATGAAAGACGTACCAGCGAGCGAGATTGCGTATTTCGAGCTCACGTGGCAACGAACCCTGTCATTCGTATTATTAACAACCAGCCACGATAGGGATGGCTCGACGGTAGTTAAGGGCTGCGCCGTCCTTAACGGGGCATACTCGCCTTTGAAGGCAGCTGTTTGCCGAACCCTCTTGCCAATGTGCATCTCATAACCCCGGCGAAACAATCGACCAGTTGAAAATCATCCACCACCCAGAAATGTCATCTACAATTCATTCTCGACTGCAAATTGATTCCATTTTGCCGGTCACTATGCGATTACATGAGGCTCGAACATGTTCAGTCACCTTCAATATTATCATTTGATTTATTAACGTGTTGATCGCTACATTCCAATCACTAGAAAATCTAACAAAATCAAATCTGATTTTTGCCAGGGTTTTAATGATCTTCCTTTAATTGATGACTTCAAGTGGCTAGAATATTTATAAACTGACCCTCGCAACTAAATATTACACGGTACAAAGTCGCTAATAGACTCTGTGTAAGAACGAACGCCGACGGAACGGCACGAAGATACTTCAGTCACCCCCGTTCTAATCCCGCTCTCCGGTCCTGCAGTGTTTCGCGAACGACCTCATTAACTTTAGAGGTTCATTAACGTAAATCATAGAATAAACAGTCGTTACGGAAGCTTTGGACCAATTGTATCCGAGTCGTTCATTGTCACTAGCCTCCGCGACGTTTGCATTAATTTTACGACCCTTCTTGCGCTGTTCCGTTCCTCCTCTCCATACTGCGAACCGAAGCTCACACCCTCTATCGTCTGCTCCCATCATTGACCTGTATCACTAGCACTGGCACACTCTCTCTCCCTCTCTAGAAATTCATTACGAAGAGAACCCGACACTCAATTTGTTCACCTGCTATTTTTATCCAGATTCTACGCTATTTCCAGAATTTGTAGAAATATAAATTTTTATTCAATAATTTCTCCGAATACGAATGAAAGAAACATTTTAAAATACTGTTAGAGATTCTATAAAACTTTCAGGAAAATAAATGGTACCTTAAAACATGCAAACTTCTGACCGAATAAAAATATTGAAAATCGCATAAAATCCGCAGAATTCTAAATACGCTTTGCAGAATACACTTGCAGTTGTTACTCCGTGCATGGTAGACAAAGATATCAATTATTCGATACTTCCGTGGAACAGAAGAAAATTTTCGTAAAGCTGTCACGGTTCCATCAAATCGTATCAATTTTTCAAGTAAAGAAGTATTTTAAAAACTTGTACAATTTATGGATCTATTAAATGTATGCCCAATTTTACAAAACTCACAGTCCTTACATAATTAACACACCGTCAACATTACGGAATCCGGATAAAACAGAAATTGTATAAAATACTCCATGAAACTTTGTTTGAAGGGAAACGTTCCTCGGGAAGAACAACGTACCAACTTTCAACTGCATAAAATTAAACAAACTCGCATGTGTAACAAACGTATAGAGCCCGCAGTGCAGTAATGATAAGTAAACCGCAGATATTTATTAGCCGAGCGGCAAATCAACTTTTCCTTTTCTCGAGAACTCGATCGAGTCACGAAAGGACTGCAAAAAAAACCCGTCTAATTCATTATATCACGCGTTCGTGCGTGATATAAACGCGGGAAAATCACGAACGGTAGTTTTTCAAGAATCGCGTGGTATGATCCGGTTGATTGTGCTTAAACGAATCTCGTAGTCGATATTAATCGGATATCTGTTGTCGCGATCTGCCATCCGTGTTTTATCAACGGCATCAGAGACTCGCGATATAATACCGGAAACCGATAAGCCGAGTTTAAACGAACGAATCCCCGGATCGATCCACAGTCTTTCAATCTTGGCAACGATAAGCGCCGGCTGGCCGTTCGAAATGTCGCGTGAAAATTATTCCAGCGGTGTGGAATTAAAGGTTCTGCTCCGGGTTGGCTTTAGCTCGACTCGACTCGACTCGTGCGTGGCCGCCTCGTAATCGAACCCCGAGGTAATTTAAGTTGTTACGATGCCTCTAAGTCCCGCGCGGCCCCCGGAACTTTATTACCGATGACAAGTTTCTGATAGACGGATCAGGCTTCGTGCACGCTGAATCGAAATCATTCCCCGTCGTCGCGTCGCGGGAACGCCGCGAGCCTTTCGAGCATCACGATCGGCACGGATAGATCGAACAACGAATACGGAGTGTCCCATTTTGAATTCCCAGGGCAAGTGTCTCGGAATTTTCTTTCTGGCATGAATATGCATTACAATTTAGAAATTCGCAGTTGACCTTCGCAGGCCTTTCCCAGATCATCTCATACCATAGTCCGATTTATATAGTGTTCTGATACTAAAATTATAAAGATAAAACGATAATTACTAAACATGAAATTTCATTTATTTCATGTTTTTTCACTTGCGGTCTTGATATTCTTGATATCCCCAATCTCCACAGAATCGATGTAAATTTAACCGTGCGCTGCTGTACTTGCGAAATCGGCGACGTTCTCTTTGTCGTTGCTTTTCGCTGCACGTGGGCCCCGTGCTCCGCCGAGTATAATTACAAAATAGGCGACGCGACGTCAATAATAATCGAGGACATGCTCGCGGCCGAGGAGGATAAAAATACCACCGCCCAGTGTCTGTTCCGGGACATTATCCGCCTCGTGAATAACGTCGAATGGCACTTTATCTTATTGGTACCGCTCGCAACCCGTATTTCTTCCGATTTTTATTGCACCGCGGAGGGGGGTAGTGTCGTTCCGTAAAACGGTCGGACGTTAAACGTTCGATCCGAATTAATGGTGATGCTCTTCGGGGCTAAAACGTGGCCCGGATAAGTCAAAGAGGAACCAACCGAAGAACAATGGGAACTGTCCTCGCGTACGTGCGGATGGCTTCGGAATTCTCGCCGAAGTATAAAATGCTGTGGGCGAGAAATTTTATTTAGAAAGTAGAGACCGTTGCTTTTAACATTGCTTTTATTCGGCCTAGCTTCGTGTAGGCTATTCGGTTGTATGATGAATTAATTGCTGGAAAGAGTTAAACTGACACATTTCTAAAGACATCGCAGAAAAAGAAAGATCGATTCGCACAAGGTTCCAGACCAGAGACCGCCCTGAATCCGCAAACTGTCGAAGATTTCGAAGTCGTTGGCAAGATTCCGCAGAGCACATTCGATGCAAGTGTCGAGTAATTAATAACCGAGCGAGCGTGCACGAATGGTCCCCATGGTGTCGAGTGAAGCAGGAGCAGCCCCGAGAACGTTCGAATGTACAATAGAATCTGTACCAAGGTTGATCGGTAATTTTGATCGGGTGCGAGCAATGTTAGACGTGACTCGCCGAGAGGGGATCCAAGGTTGGCGATAGGTAATCACCGTCGAACGCTTAAACGATCGAATAATTCCGGGGCTGGGACACGCTCGGAGGTAATTAGCGTACGGCAGTACTCTAGATTTAACTGGAATGATCAATCATACAAGTTGCACGGGGTCCGAAGTTTCCCCGAAATCCGGCGCATCTCTATGCCGGCGGTGTCGGCGAGATCTTAATCGAACGGGAGCTGGAAGCTGGGAGCAAGCGGGAAGCAGGGACCGAGAGCTGGGAAGCGTGCAGAATCTCTCGCATTTGCATTAATCCGCGTCGACGCGGCGCGGCGCGGTGCGCGCGTTTCGTCGCCGCGCCTCGCCGGGAATCCCATCCGGTTTCCACGTGACACGCGACGAGATTGCCGCCGAGACAAAGGGAATTTGTGGTTTTTTCAACGGGCCAACAGCGAAACTGGCAATTGCTGAATAATTGTACCCGTCGCGCCGCGCCGCCAGTTTCGATTATCCCTTTCGATTTTCGCAACCCCTTTTTCGCGGCCCGCCTTTCATTCGCCGCGCGGAAAAACTATTTTACATGCCGTTTTACCGACAAATATTTACCTTCCATTCGGCTCTCTGATCCAATAAAGTGTTTATGCCTCGACGCACCGTATCAAGCTCGTTTGAGGCATCGCTTACCGCTTTGGTTTCGTATTTGTGCGATTTCCGGCCGAAGCGACGCGACTTCTTTTTCTTTACCCCCTCTCTGCCAGACAAAGTGGGATAATCCCTGTTGACACTCGAGTCGGCCACACACTAAGAACGTCTCAACTAAATTTTTGATCAAAGTGCTGTAACCGATTGTCTCACAATTTAGGGGGGTCAAACCAGAAAATCTCGAAAAAATTTTGACGCTGTGCAGCATGCGTCGCCTAGTTTGCAATTACAGTCGGCCAACATCGCGGCGGACGCGGCCCGTGCACAGAGAAAGGGGACGCAACGGCGGCAGAGAGAACGTCGCCTGGTTTTGTGTCGCGTCCCGAAACCGAGCAGAAATGGCGGATGGCCGAGCAGACGAATGAATAGACACAAAACGAGCGGTTTTCTTTCTTCCCTCATCTATCCGACTATCTATCTCCCCGCAGTGTACGTATCTCCCTGTCTTTCTCGCCGCCGCGCCGCTGTGCCGGTTATGCCAGCCGTTCCTCTCGAATATCATCCATCTAGTCGCTCATCAGGCTTTCAGCGAATATTACAAGCTTCACCTTTTCATCCGCTTCCCAGCCCGAACCGAAAGGCGAGGCGGAACATGCGACACAATACGATAAAACTGGCGTTGTCGACCGACCTGCACGTGCACGTGCATCCTACTCCCTCTAAGTACCTGTGTCGTGTATTTTTCGAATTTTTATATTTTTTTTCAACTGCCCCCGAGAATCTCCGCGACCCCGTTTTCGGAGGATGAGGATTATCGGTGCTTCTCGCTGCGCGACAGTTTTCGAAACGATTCTGCTTGCTCCGCTTAAGCATTTTAACGCATTGTTTAAAACCCCGTTTACATCGAGCGACTTTTGGTTGAGTGATCCGATCGGTTTAAGTTGATCACGCAAACATTGAAAATTCAGTTGACAAACGATTGCAAAACTGCTGCAAATATGTCGAAATTACGTTGGACCATTGATCAAATCGATAAATTAAACATTATCTGCATCAATTGCAAATTCTTTCTTTATTAATTCTAACAAGTTGAAAATTGTACATCAGCATTCTTAAATTCTTTGAATCTGTCTATTGTTTTAAATTATATGAACTCATTTTTCTTGTAAATCCATCAAATTCGTAATTCAGTCGTAATAAAAACATCCACATATGAAACCACCAGAATAGTGACTGATTTATTGGGCTATTATGGGTATTGTAGTATCGGGCTATTGATCTTTTAGTGTATCAAGTTATCAAATTCCCCACGTTTCCAAATATTCCACTATCCAGATGCAGGGAATTGAGCAATCGGAACACTCGTGTATCGGATTACTCGACTATCAAGCAATTTAAGCACCGATGCGTTAAAGCGTCAAGCATTCAACCAGTATCATATACAATACATAGGTAATCTCGTCCATATTACTCTGATTTTGTATTTAGCATTACCTTATTCTCCGAACTATCGGGGCAACATTCAATTAATTCCAGAGATGCAGAATTAACACCTTGCCGTACTATTTTCATTAAATAATTCTTTATTCTCAATCATTTCATGAGGAACGAAGGTTCCTGTTTATTGAATATTGAAATTTCTTTTAATGCTAAGATGTTGGCAGGAATAAATGCATAACAAGAAGTTAAAATTTGAAAACACAGTTTGATAAGAAACAGAGTCCACAAGTACGATGAAAACTTTGAAAAGCGAAAGAATCTTGCCGAGTACACTTTTTAAATAAATCCGTCACGTAAAACACTAATGAACCAACACACAGTGGCAGAAAATTTTCAGAACATCCCAACAGGTCCTTTCTCTGTGCATCGTGCAGCTGTGTGCACCGTGTCTACGCTGAAGCAGCATCGAGTAACTTTTTCTTGCCTCTTGTTGCCTTCTTCTTTTAGCAAACAACAGAAGGCAACAAGCAACGACAAAAAGTTGCTCGGTGTTGCTTCACTGTGACCAGAGCTTTGCAATTACGATAGTGTGTCTTTCATTTCGAAATTCTATGTATCCTTCGAGAAATTAAAGGTAGCACACACATGCCATCATTTGGTGCACATTCCACGGTGCTGGGAACGAGGACTGAGCCTTGCGAAACGTTTTTCCCGCCCCCGCCATGGTGTTCTTAATCCCGTGACTGTTTATCTCTGTCAGCGGTGCCTTCGTGTAATTGGGGGCCGGCGGATATTCGTGGAAAACAGTCTGCAACGTTGCGTCTTTTGCTCCCCTAATACAGCGACTCGAAAGTCTCGGGATTGTCGTGATAAGAAATTTGTCTTTTTCTTTAAATCTGTAAATTTAATACCATAAAAAATGCATAGTATATTATACATTATAGTATAAAAATATGGACAAAATTCTCGGTTCATCGTACGTGTGCTTACACGAACGAGAAAAATATTTATGTGTACACATTGACTTTTCCTGAACGTCTGCCGTTTCTCTTTCATCCGCCGAGAGACAGAAGCTGACGGTAACACGCGTCTGCAAAGAACTTGAAAATGGCACGTCAAGGTCCCCCGATTCGCTACCTCGAACTTCAAAGGCTTCGTGAAAAGTTTCGCCCGCGTAAGAATACTCAGCGCTAGCATGGTTTCGAGCTTCGACTCGGTCAACAGCCGAGATCGAGCAAGTTTTTCGCGCCGCTGCACTTTCTCGCGTGTTCCCAGCACTCGGCGAGGGTGGACATTGTTTCCCAAAGTGGTGAGTTTCATGGGGTGAAGGGTTTCTTTCTCGAATTTCAACCGCTGGACTGCCGGCGAATGTTCCCGGCAAAGCGCAGCTACACACAGAAATATCGCGGGAACGTGATCGATTCCGAACCTTGAAAAATCTACTTTTCTACATATTTCCATCGTCGATCGTGACTGGAATACGAATCTTCGTGCAAGGTAAGCATTTCTTACAGTGGATCCGAAAAGTTTTTGATATTTAAATCGTGATCATCTCATGAGAACAAATACTACAACCATAAGTCTGGACTTGTTCTAAAACGTGACGTGCCTCTGGGAAATGGGAACCATATTCAAACGTCTCCAGAAACTTTCAAAAATTGTTCTCGTAAATGAAATTGCCATAGATTTGAAAATTGATTCTTCCCCTTTATAACGACAGCTTCAAACATAAGCCACGATTTTTTGGCTCTTTCATAAAACAAGAATTAATTTAGGGTGGAAGAAATGTTTAAGTTTCGAGTTAAAACAGCTCCAAGTGCAAAGGGTTAAAATACGGTAACTAGGGATCGTCAGCTCGCCACGGAATTTCGCAGGGGTAGGTACATACTTTTACATATATCTCATATTTACTGCATCCACTTGGCCGCGGAGAAGATTTCTCGCGAGGATCTTTCTATTCGATACCTGGCGAGTCGCCCCTGGCCGCATCGAGACTCTTGAGCGTCGAGGATACGAGCAGTCGATACCGGGACGCCTCTCCTGTTCAACCGCAAGGTTGGCCGCAGATCATGCTTGTGCGTAAGACGGGCCATGATGTACGAGCTCTCTTCGGGGCTCCACTTTTCTTCCACGAGCCAGATAACCGCGCGCATTATATACTTTCTCACCGACACGATCCTCCACCATCGAAATAGCCGTTCCGCCCCACCCACTCCCCGGATCACCTATTCTGCTTGAATCCGGCCGAACGCGTGTAAGGATGAATGAAAACTAGGTCGATCGGGCAGAGTTTAATTTTCTGGGCTACCCCGGAATGCTCGAACACGACTATTAATTTGGAGTCTTGTATCCTGTCGATACTTATTACGGCACTCGGATATTAACCCTTTCACCGCCAGCTTTTCCGCGAGGGATCATATAACGTGGATTACTGGTCCGAGGTTCTTTACTTCTGGCAATTTGTTCCAATTATTTGGCTGTTTCGCTTATTTTTGTAGACAAGTGTCCCCCTGTTTTTAAAAAGCAGACACTTTGAAATTAAAACAATTAAAACAATTAAAAATAACTCTCAAACCACAAGAAATATCGGGATAAAATTTGCACTACAATTCGTTCAAAAATGATTCCCATCTACTGATAATTATCGTAATAAATATTGTATATATTTTTTGCTCGAATTTCCCGTCTGAAACTTTTCTTTATGATATCATATATAACTTAAAAGGTATTGTAGTTAAAAGTGTCCGGGTTTCAGACGGAAAAGTCCGGGCTTTTTGTGCCGTTGGTTCTGGGTTCGTAATTTTATAGATAGCAACCCTAGGCGTGGCCTAATAACTTTTGGAAGCGTGTGCGAATCCCCGCTTCGCTCCGGGATTCGATTAGCCGGGGCCTGGCCGGATTTCGATCGTTTCCCTAACCGAGTGGTTCTGCCGGAACCGGGAACGACCTGGACGAGCGGCCGGAATGCGGGACACGATTTACCGCGGTGCAGCAACACGTGCCTGGCGATCACGGGACGTCTTCTGGTCCGCGCGGCCCTGTGAAAGCTCGTTTCTCCGAAAGCTCGCCAGCATAGCAACCGGCTCGGCTCGGCTCGGCTCGTCTTTGTCCAGGTCCCGCGATGCGCAGCTGCGTCCCGCGGACGTGCCGGGATTACAGAGGGCTCGCGGCGCGGTTTTCCGCGACAGAAAAGCCGCATCTACAGGTTGCCGGTTTCCCGCGAGGCTTTGCCGCACAGCACCGCACCGTGCCGCGTCGAATTAATTCGTTGTGTCCCGCGAGCGTCGGTCCATCGGCAAACCGGCTGGAAGTAATCGCGACTCACGGTCTCGATGAACTTGTTTCGTCGCCACGCCGCCATTGGAAGTCCGGCCGACGAGATCGCGGTCTCGAAATCAGGCTGCGTTTGCAACGATTCCACTCGATTTCCCCTTCCGCTTCGCTGCAACGCTTTTGTGAGGATTCGATTCGATCGCAGTCCTCTTTTTCGACCCGCCTAGGCGCTCAACGTTGATCTTGCAAGGGAACATATTAAACGGATGAGAGACCAGTTGGACGAGTTGCACAGAGATATTAAGGGGGTAGACAGGATTGCAAGGGTGCGCGATGCCCCTTCTCATTTCTCGATAATGCATGCGATGGGGTTTTTCGGTAGCCAAAGGCGCTAGATAAAAGTCCTATTTTTACGTTTACGAGGCGCAATTTGCATTATTCGGCAGTATGTAGCTGTTGCAGCTTTCTGAAAATAGCTACATGCGCAGCTGTATACTTCCGAATAATGCAAATTACGCGGCAGAATAATGCAAATTACTTTCGACTACTGAAAAACCCCATCGCATGCATTATCGAGAAACGAGAAGGCGCCCTTCTGGAAACGCGAGTCTACCCCCTTAAGACTGATAAAACTGACTTAGAATTGTGTGAGTTTGCCTACAGCTTATTTAGAAATGTACACGTTCGCTCGGCGCTGTTTAGTGGATACAGATTCAAATGTATCAAGTATTTGGACGTTATTAGTCACTCAAAGAGATAGAATTTGAATCGGAAGCACGTGCGTACGGCATACATATGTGTATGTACACGCGAAATAGAATGTCTGTCTCTACACTCTGTATTAACTTCGAAAGCCTTTGACCGGTCTAGGCTGAATTTTGCATGGTTACTCTTTAGGCTACCCCGGAACCAGAATCTGACCGTTCTCTTTTGATTATCAACCCTTCGGTACTTCAACGGTAATTCAACTTTAGAACACTATTATACCGAATACACTACCGCCCGTCAAATGTAATAGTTAATTGTTTCATTTAATTGAGTTTTCCTTTGGAAAGTTCCAAAGTTACGGTTCCAAAGTTCCAAGTTTACGGGAACAGCGTTTGATCGTCAACACAATTCACCAACAGCGTTGATCAACTGATAATTGCACAAAAAATACGCGAAAGACATCTATCAGATGCGTTACAGGATGAAAAGTCGAACTTTCGAAAACGGATAAAGGACCGGCTATTTAGATCAGGGAATATGTTGTCACGCAGTGATGGATCGCGAATCGCGATGTATTTATAACGCGAGACAGTTCTGGGCTCGGTGACCGATCGATCACTGCTACCTACGCGTTAGTAAAAGGTATGATAGTAATCAGCCGGTTTCAATCATCGGACCACTGCTCGAACGCATTTTCACGTTCTCTTCTTCCGATAGTTTTCGAGATACATCCCGTCATCCTAACGTTGAAAACGAACCTATCCACAGCACTGTCAAAACTTCGTAGTGCCATTTCGCGTGAAAAATAATCTTTGAGACAATTTATTTTCTATTGCAGTTGACGTTGAGTGATTTTGAATGACCTCCATAATAGGTAATTGTATTCGTCTTGAAACACTGTACCAGAATGCGAATAAAAAAGCATTCCATTTAAAAAAATAGAGTTGACCTTCATATCTCCTTGATGTCTCTACCTATAAAAAATTAGTAACATCAGATTATGAGCGTCTCGATACCAAGTAAGTTTGCTCCGATCCATTTTCTTCACCCTGTACAATGTACAACATTTTATTATAAATTTCTCCCCTACGATCCGTCAGATCAGAGTCCGCGAAGTCGACGAAATCGCCGGAAACATCCGGAACAGTTCGGGATCCCGAAGCAGCTGGAGCTGGCCAATCAGGCGAAATTACGTGAAAGTATTACGACGGGTTCGTTACCCCGGGGAGCGAGCCCCGACAAAGACGCAAGCAACAGCTCCTCAAAAAAGCTAATTAGTCTGAGACGATTCCATCGGGTCCCTAATTAGTCTACTAATTGATCACAATAAGCGGCCCGGGGACGCGTTGATTGTTCAAAGTCTTCGCGATCCAATTAACAGGTAAAGCTTTCCCGCGGGACAGCCGGTTTTTATTTACGGCTTCGGATCCGTTCCGTGGGGGTTCAATTACAACGACTTCTGGAAGCAGGAACGCGGCGGCAAAGCGACGTGAATCCACGGCTCGGCCCCGCGTCGAACGCTAATTACACAAAGTGTACCGGCGAAACCGCATTAAACGAGAATGGACGCGAAAGTCCACTTTCATCGGAGACGCCGAGCGTCGCGGCTGCCGCGCGGGTGGAAACAGAATCACCGGAAAGAGAGAGAGAGAGAGAGAGACAGAGAAAAAGAGAGTTCTCTCCAAGAGCATCGTCTTGAGAAAACCTCGAGTAATCTTCCTATTAAGGGAACGGCACTTACCTAACAAACTCGATCGGTGTACTAAGCTGTTTGTCTGCATCGCAACACGAGAAATAACTCGGCTCCGTTGAAAGAGATTTCATACTGTGCTTCCCGAGTTTAGGTCGCCACAACATGTTCGCTGATGGATCAATATCGATAAACTTTCTTATGAGAGTAGTTTCGCTATTAGATTAGCTCGAGTTGAAGTTTTGTGCTTCGAGAATAAACTGGCAGCATCGGCGTCTTCCTCAAGCAGCTGAACAGAGTGATCCTGTTCTTTCGAGACCGACTTCTCAATATTATTAATTGCTAAGAGTTCTTACAGCTGATGTTTGATTCATCAGAGCTTCAGAGTTATAAGCTTGTTTAAGCTTGCAAGCTCAAAGTCTACCGATTTTTCAGCTACATAAATATTTGGAAAATCGAAATCCGTAGTTATCAATGTTATCTGACCCAGAAAGTCGGTTAGTGTGCACGTAATGCATGTACATGAATTGCAGGTTGTCTGCATCCGTAAATATGCAGTTTCCCCGAATTTTTCTGAAAAAACCCGATTGCCGGTCGGATCTTCGTTTATCATTTATGAATTTTAATATAGCCAGCCAGGTGCTTGTCCGAAGTCGGTGTCACGAATATTTAAGGGAAACTGATACCTACCGACATCTATTTCTACAAGCACCGGTCTTTCACGAGTGCTTCCATTGAATGCGAAAGCCGTGAAAACGACTTATATATATCCATCGCGGAATCGAGGCTTTCAAGAATTGCGGCACCGTTTCTGCTTTAATAATTCATCAGACCGTCGCATAATCCGACCAATCGGTCTGCGAATAGAATAATGATCGGAATACGTAATTACGGTGACGTTCACTTACTGCGTCGATGGTGTACCTCTCGAGCGACTCGTCGACCGATCATTATCGCAGAAATTCTCTTCTAGAGCCGCAGGATTTTAATACATTCACACAATAATGGAACACGATTATAATAAATCCCATTGGCAAAATGTTCACCGAATATATTCCGAAAAAAGTTATTTTCGATAACTGTGCCAGATTAATACAAGCAATAAGGAAATGAGAAATACGTCATCGTGAGAATTGATGTTTCGTGAACGATTGGGAAAAACTATTGCGTACACCTTTTATTTTAGTCATGATTCATAGCAAACGCTCGAGTAATTGACAGAAGGCACTTGAGTGGAAAAAAATACGAATGACACCACCGACACGCTTTATAATGAACTCTCAGAAATATCATAAAGCAATTACGATTTTCTGAGAAAAGCTCGAGCTATAACGTTCGATGGCCGTTCCCGCTCTTCCAATATTATCGATTCTGTCAGATATTTGAACGAAAACTCTGTCTCGTTAACTTCATAAAAATCGACGCGTACGAGCCGGCTCGCTCGTTAGGTTTCAAACATTCGGTTCTCCATGGGGGCTGGAATCGGCCTTTACCAATGTTATTGTTCCCCGTACGCCAGCCAATATGTCAATACGAAATGAATCCAGTGCACGCCGGGAAACCGGAGAAAGTGTCGACGGAGGGCGTCCAACCAGACGAATTCGTGTCACCGGAGACGAGTACAGTGTTTCCTGTCGGCGATAAACATTTTACGGGAGCCCATTTGCGGGAAAGCTTGGGGCCGAGCACGATCTCCGCGAGACGAACGGTAAAAATTTTATTCCGTGCGCGTCCTCCTGCCGATCGTCGATTCTTTCTAAACAACGCCGCGCCGTGATGAATATTTCGCCGTGTTATTCGCGGAACAACGTGCAGTCACGTACGGACGGTAAAGGTTTCTTAATAAATTTTCATGCCGCCCGTCGCCGCGAGCAACCAGACCGTTTCCCCGGTGATATCTGTTAATTAATATCGTGATGAATATTCAGAATAATTGAGGTCCGCCGTCGCACCCGGATTCACCGTGTTTTCTCTCGCGCGGTTTCTTTTCATCTTCGCGACCCGTTAGCACGTATCATCGCGCGCGACAAAGAAGATTCGTCGGTGATTATGCGAGCCCGCGGAGCTTTGTTCCCCGCTACATTTTAATTAAAGGGCGGCGAACACGCCTCCCTATGAATCGATGAATACCGAACGCTTTGATAAAACCTGTGGCGTTCGATCGGAATGTTTGTCGCGGACAAAAGTGTCGTTCGTCGGAGTACCGCGACGCGTTTAAAATAACAAACTCGAATTTAGAATTTTCACTCTGGTACGTATGGTATGTACAGGGTGTAAAGAAACTTTGGCGATTACACAGAGAATTGCGACAATTTTCCAAGAATCTGAAATGTGATGTTCAAATTACGGTTTGGGTCCACTGTGTCTTTATAGATTTACTTCTGCAGAGCAATTGTAGGATGTGGAGCGCGGGGTCGACGACCCTCAAACTGTATGTTGTGCGTTGCGTGACGTATGAGTGTGTGCGTGTATGCACGAGCAACAACAAACGGATGTCACCGGGCCAATAAGGTTGTCACCAGGCGTCGAGCCGTCGCCGTGGCGGAGGCAAAAAACGTCCCGCGACGCGTAACCGACATCGGTTTATGATAAAGAGTTGTATAGAGCAGTAAAATTTTCGACGTCCCTTACTGTTAATCGTAATAAATTGTCCGTTTATTGTTCGTCTAGTCGACTTAATTTGTCTCGTCCGAAGTCAACGCAAATCCATCCGCGTTGCCGACCAGATCCTACACAATTGATAAAATTCTCGGGCCTCGAATGAGCTGAAAGTTTGACTAAAATTGATCGAATAACCGCATCGTACGTAGCGTTATTAATTCTTCTCGGAGCAGAAGCATCGCGATTCGAGGTCCGGGAAAACTGTCCTTAACACGTTAAGCGCCACGCCGAATTTGCGTGCCTTTCCGTTCAGGCCACAGTTAGCCGTCAGGCGGGCCCTGCCGGGCCGCTCGCCGATAGGCGAGCCAGAGTATAAACAAATGTCGGGTAACGTAATCCGGCTGGGGCTTGCCTTCGTATTTTTACCTCTCCACTTGTAGATAAGATGCACTCGAGAGCCTGACATTTTCAAATCGCAATAAATACTTTGTATATACTTTGTTTATATCCGTATAGTCCCTTCTCCGTCGTAGTAGAGAAAACCCAGAAAAGCGAGGCCTAATAACGCCCAAACGCGTAAGAAATCCTCAGTTGCATAGATATCGTAACCCAGTTTAGTTCAGTCTCACAAGTATGCAAAGACGGACACACGCGCCGCGATAGAAGAACGAAAAGTCTGCCGTCGGTCCGTAGGGACCGACGTGGCCTGAACGGAAAGTCTAGCGTCGGTCCCTAGGGACCAACGTGACGCTTAACGTGTTAATTTGCGGACGACGGGATGGCCGGGTGGTGAAAAAATTTGTTAATTTAAGCCGAGAGACGTGACATTAGCATACATTACAGCCAGCAAAAAGCAGCAGAGGAAGCTCTTGGGAGCGCGGTTGAAATCTCGGCTCGAGCGAGAACACACTTTTCCGCGGGGAAACTCGGTGTCCAGCGTCGAGTGAATCTTGCCGGGTAGCGTGTCGCGAAAAGTTGTTGTTGTTGTCGGCGGGGTGTAGCGCGGTGCTCGGCGGCGCGGCGCGGCGGTTCGAAACGAGATGGGGGATGATATTTTACGTAAGCAATCGGATGGGAGCTCAGTTTACAACTGGAAATGAGAACGAGTGGAATCCCGTGACCGGGAACCGGATAGGAACGAGCGTAACAGGATTCCCCACGTGCGTTTCCGCGTCCTCCGGTGCAGCGATCCCGGGAACGTTTAATGAAAATTTACGAGCGCGCAGACATCGGTTGTAATTGTTTTTTAGAAAAATGAATATTCATAAACCGGATCCACTAGTTGCTAGAGATGAATAAAAAGCACATTTATACGGATCCATTGGAAACTCTTCGCGCACACACGTACACATCTATGGGTGGATTGTAATACCGGTCGGCTGGATATTAATTAAAACGGTATTACGCGTCGTTTGCATGCATCCCGTTCGGTTTTCCAATTACACATTTTTTAAATTGCGCCCCGAGAATCAGCGTGGACGCGATAGCGTTTGCATCGGGTTGCATCGGGTTGCATCGCATTGTATCGCGTCGCATCGCGTTGC
Organism: Lasioglossum marginatum; assembly: GCA_028455795.1. Taxonomy (NCBI): domain Eukaryota; kingdom Metazoa; phylum Arthropoda; class Insecta; order Hymenoptera; family Halictidae; genus Lasioglossum; species Lasioglossum marginatum. Next base: position 826,927 of record CM052270.1, read on the forward strand.
ATCGCGTTGCATCGCCGCGACCGGTGACCGTGCCCCGTTTCTGCACGGCCGATGGATCCCCGGATTGTTTGCTATATACTTTGCGCACGAATTTGCCGCGTAACTCGGGCATCGAATACGTACCACGCTTTTCGGGTTTATTTGATCAGACCAGAGCCATTCCATGGACGAACCAGACAAAAATCCCGTGGAACAGAGAGACACTTATTCCGCGAATGGCAACGAGCCGAGCGAAGTCGGGAATATTTCGAAATACTGATACCAAAAATGGCCGCACCCTCCCTCTTGCTTCAACTGCCGAATACACGACGCAAGTCCCTCTCAAACAATTACGCGTGGAATTTCAATATTCCGCGCGGTGAAACCATCGCGGGAAACAACCGTTCTTGATGACTGAATTTGTTTAAACGGGCCGGAGAAATATATAATTTACAAACCGACTCTAGTGTCGATCAATCAGCGAATCGTGTGATTAAAATATATGGAAGCAACTTGTTGCCTCCTAGAAGTTAGCCCCCCACTTGTCGAATTAACTAATTTTAACAGTTGTGCTGAGTTGTGCTAAGTTTGTGCTACATTGTGCTCGAATATTATAATCATAATATAAAAAATAAGACTAAAAACTTGTTTGTCTCCGATCGTATCGTTATTAGTATTCTCTATATCCGAATAATTGCTGCAAATATAAGGATAAAATCGAATGTTTGTCTGAACAACGACGACATTGTAGCAAATTTTTCATTGTCCCGCAATGAAGCAGAAAGGTGTGGAATCGAACGAACGCGTGCAATTAATTTTTAGCGACCCCTTGGCGGCTATCTCGCACTGTGTTTCTTACAATTCCGCGAAGCCGGAAGTTGCCCGGCATTGTTTCGCGCGGGGACGCGCGGATTAAAGGGAACACGTACGAGCGCGGCTTTCATGCGATGAATTATGGGAATACCGGGGACCCGCGTGCTCTAAACACGATTTTCATGGACTTAATTAAACAGAAACTTTGGATATAGAAGTTTTCATCATAATTCTCCGGCTGGCTTCTCCACGGTACCATTCGGCTTGGTTCTGCTGCCGTGCTACATTCGCAAACAACTTCGCGCTCGCGTTGTCACTATTTAGTCTTTCGTTCCGGTTCGAGCAAGATTCCCACTTGCAAAAGTGTTCCCCCGCTGAGCTTCTGTAACTAATTGCACTATGGTTCCGAGGACTTTCATATCGAGGTCAGGTTGGTGCGGCAATTGGCTCGGATCATTTTTCTAGCAGAATGGATTCTTCGCCAGGAATGCTTGCGAATTTTAATTGTTGTTACTTCGACAATACTGTAATTTACACTGTGCATTCGATTCTGTTTGGATTGTTAATCATTTTATTCAGCCACGGGCGATATAATCGTATTTTTCAAGTCGTCAGATATTTTCACTGTTTGGTGTTTCACCTGGACATTTTTGTCATAATACTGATTATAATGTGTTTCTACTGTTTATTGCACAGCTAAATCGTATATATAATATCTGGAATGAACTTGAAACTGCCATTTCCAAAAATTTAGTACATTTTTATGTATTAAACGGTTGCCTGAAGTATTTATGGGATAAAAGCGACCCCGATAACGACGTAAATCACGCGAGCTGTGCCCTCGATGGTGGTTAGGCGCCCTTTTTATATATCGCGAACTGAGATACGGGCGAACGAGGTGCTCCAGGTGCTGTTATACAGCCCAATCATAGTAATGTATCGAAGCTGCAGCGAACACACTCGGCCCGGACAGACTCGAAAGACGCAATCCGTTGTTGCCAGTAAATCTGACATCGGGGAAAGTTTTAATTGCTGGCTGCATTTCCCGCCACAGAAATCATTTCCGTGTTCTACACTACATTGCCTTCTGGACGTACTACGTCACGGTTCCCTTTGAATTCTACATTTTCGTCCGGACCGCCGAGAATATTATTCTCCTAATTCATAGGCGGCCGGCGTGGCCAGTGAAATTAGTTTCCGCGAAACAGAATAATCTTTGTCACGCGCAGACCGTTCTATTTAACTGAAAATGCTCGGATCTCTCGTAAACCGGTGAAAATCCGACGAAATTGTTTGTATCAACTTCATTCGGAGTAGCAGAATTTGCGTAGGAGGTTTCTGCAAAGAACACAGCTTTTTCTGCAAAATATAAATCGTCTGTATTCGTTGCAAGATACAGGAGCTACAGTGGATCCAAGAAGTGTTTGGAAATTGTATTTTCCATTCTAGAACAATCGTTGATGTTTAATTCGTAAAAATTGATCGTACGACTACAAATTTCGATCCATTGCATTGATTCTTGAAATTGTAGTTTCGACCTCTTTCGCGAACTTCTGCGCCGATTCGCGTGACAGTTCGACTTCGTAGAGATCGATCAAACAGTCGATCGGTGTCCTTAACTTTTTCCCGAACAATCGTGCCACTTCAACAAGTGTCTCATTATCGAATGTCCGTGTGACGCATTCGTTACATTTAATTTCATTAACCATTCAATTATTCGAGCAATTAGTCGGCGCGCAAATATCAGCCGGTCGCTAGCAGAAGCAATTAATCAGGGCGGAACACCAGGGGCTCGCGGGTAAAATAGTGCGTTATTAAATCGCCGTTTAGGAACAATGACACGCGTCCTCCTTCCTCCTCTCTGTCTCTCTCTCTTTTTTCCTCACCCTCGCACGTGCGGTTGTTTTATAAATTTAATACACGTCGCTCACGGTGATGTAATTAAATTATAAGGGCGAAAGTGGGTCGCTTTGAAAATAACCGCGGCACTTGTCGTTTTATTCTATACTTCTCGCGGCTAGGTTGTTTATTTTCTGCGCGGGGATTCTTCAGCCTCGTCCCGGTTTTTTCCGACGCGACGCGTTCGGTTTTATGGTTTTCCACGTGGAAATTCCTGCCCGGATTCTTTTGGACCGACCAAACTCGAAAAGTTCGCGAATCCTTTAAATATTTCTGCGATCGCTGCGCGAATACCCATCGACGATCAACATTAAAAGAGATTAAAGTAATTCGATCGTGTATTCGAAAACAGCTGCATAACATATCATCCCGCGATTACCAGCTATATTTCCGTTCCATCGTTTACCATTTCCAATTGCCAGAGATGGCAGGCGGAATTATTTACCCAGATTAAAAAATGCATTTTTTCATATTTTTCCTCTCCTCTCGTATCAATGTTTGTTTCATTCATTCTGTTGCCGCTCACAGTATCAGTTCGACCAATTATTCCTCCGATTTTCGAGAAATTGTCGATATTCATACCTGTGATAATTTCGTAAAAACAGTAATACAGAATATAAGTGGAAAAAAAATTGGAAATATTTTCGTGGCTAAATCTACTACAGATTCGAAAGTGACATAATCGAGCTGTAGCTCATAAACGTCACGGTCTAGGCACCCAGGAGGTTCATACAGTTTGAGCACGCGATGCGTCGCTAATAAATTTTTTACGATCCATTCTTTTCCATTTAATCGCCTGGTTAAAATCACTTTCAGCTGCGCGACCGTTTGTCATGTTTCCGTAACCGGTTTAGAGACTGTTATAAAAGTTCCATTGAAACATGAGCGGTTTATTGTCGAGACTGCTGGTTTCGTTTGATAATCCGATATCGGTGCCCGTGAACTCTAGGACCGCAATGCTAGGGATTCGTGATTGAAATCCGATGTCCGTGGCTCAAGATAGAGGCAAGGTGATCCCGATGGCAAAAGTTGACTAATTGAGAAGCTCGGAATCTGATATCGATGGCTCAAGATTGGTGGGACTCGACGTGACCTATCCGGACCTATGGAACCCGATACTGACTGCGTGTACCATCTAAAACGGTTTACACATAGCACGAAGTTAGCGAAATGTAATGCTCTCTCATAATGAAATTTGATACTTACCTCTCATAACGAATGAAACCTGACACTGACCTTTGGAAAAACAGGGCCGCGAGTTAACACTGGTGGCTCGAGGCGCGTGAAACCTGACAGCCGGGGCTCAAATCACGTGCACAATTCGTATCAGCAGTTTGAAATTAGCGAAACTTGGTCCTAACTTTTCATAATGCGTGAAAATTTATGAAGACTTAAATCTAGTGGAAATCAATGCTAAGAACTCGAATCTAGTGAAAGTCAATGCTCAGAACCCAAATCTAGTGAAAATTGATGCCGCACGTAGATTTCACTGTTCAAAATTAGACAAGTATTTCAATAATAGCTTCAACACTGTTTCCGCAGCTGAAAAAAAATAAAATTTCCATTTAATCCGAATGTTCGAAAGTTCGTCCCGAAAAGTAGAAGATTGCAGGATCCGCTTAACTCGAAATATAATAGCTCGTTTGCATAAAAATTGGCCGGGAACTTCGGGAAATCGAGGTCAATGCAAGATGGCCGACCGGCGCGGAAGCTCCGTGTGCATGCGGGATCACCGATCAGCGAAACAGTTGTTCATTAATTACGAAAGTTAACGAAGTGATCACCTCCGGAATTTTCGTTAATCTGGATTTTCGAAGGGGAAAGAAAGTTTGAAAGTGTGTCGGCGGTATTAATTAACGAACTTTAATCACGGACTCGTTGTCCGTAGAAGCGAAGATCCAGCTTCGTTATGTTTTGTTTCATTTTTGAACAGATTGCGACGGGGTTGCTGTATGTACGTGCACAGTTTTTTCTACTGTTTTCCCTTTTCTCGTAGTTTATTGGTGGGACTCGACTAACTGCAATCTGAACATTGCAGGCCGTAGCGACGGAACCAGGCGCCTAATCGATTGCATTATGCCGGACATAGCGTGTACGGTGCACGCTAACTTGCACCACCGCTTGATTATCACGGTGACGGTGCATAATACCGAGAGCTGAAAAGGTCTGGGTTAGGCTAGTATCCCGAAAACAACGGTCGAAGATCAGGTTCCCCGTGCGACTCGCACTCGAAACTGATCGTATCGCTTAATATAATGAAACACGATTGCGGAACAGTTAATCTTTAATGGGTTAGAATTTCTAATTGGCCGCTCTGAATAATTACAACACCCATCCGAAAGTTCGAAACGACTCGAACTTTGTAAGCTGATAAAGTGCCGATTATGCTCGTTACGAAGCAAATTTAAATAATTCTATATTATTATCGTTACGAAAAGCTCGCCCGTTACTTCTCGTGTAGGAAACGAAATCCCTTTGATTCCACGTAATTAGACTGTACATTTTTCACGATTATACACGGCCGGATGAATAACGTGTACGGCGAGTGATCAAACGAACAGATGGAAAAATTACACAGATTATGTCTTTATGGACATTATTTTAATAATGACTACACAAGCAGAAGGGACGAATCGTGCGTGACGGTCTTTAATTCATAGTCTAATCATCACTGTTCTGAAAAAAGACCATCAAAGCTTTGCGGCCAATTACGGCGATTCGCTCCAGTTCGAAAAAATTCTGCCGGTCGTCGAAAATCGAACTTGATCAATTTAAAAGCCGCGAACTTACAGGATGAAATTTTTTTATTTCGCTGTCGGTATAGATTATAGTTGATCGGTGCGGTTAACGGGTCGCTGGTCGCTCTCGGCTGCGTCAGCCGTGTCGAAACGCCGCGCCGCGCCGCCTGCGAGGAATCGGCGTGAATTTTTGGTGGAAAAACCAACAAAAACACAAGCGCGGTGTGTGGCCGGGGAAAGGGTCACCGATAGTTTCTTGCACGCCCTGTCCAATTTTTGCATCCCCGTCCGAATGGAAACCGAAAATCCCGCGGCTTTCCGGCTTTTCATTCAATATTCCGTTCCGACCGCACTCGATCGCTAATCTACTTCGGTTACCAGGTCCACGATTTTCGTCAGCCCGGGCGTTACTCGCGATCTGTGTACACGCTCCATCTACTCCGCTTTTTAATTTTTCGCGAAATCATTTTCTTTCATGTCGCCCCAAGATTTAAACCTGACACCCTGTGTAGTTTTACAATGAGGCTTTCAAAAACCGGAAGTTTGGTTCTGTATATTGTCGATTTGCCTCATTTTAATGCAAGTGTATAGTAAAATTGCACAGAAATGAGCAAATCAAATGCAAAACAGTGAAAACATTTAACGAATTTAAGAATTCTGTCGGGTTATCTCCAGCTTATTAAAATCATTAAGAGAAGAAATAGACGCCTGTGTGGTTCCTGTATCTTGAAACAAATGCAGACAATTTTCATTTTGCTATCCCCGAAAAGGAATATACAATTGTACGCATTCCAAGGACGCGGAGGAGGAGTCCTTTTCAGAAAACGCCTGGACAAGGAGGACACTATCCTCGGCAACCGAATCTACCCTTCGGCAATCATCAATTGTCAGTGCTTCGGCCTTTCGGAAAAAGAAGGTTTGCATCAGAAATGAGACCTTTTCCACGCTGAGAGTCTGTTCTATTTCTGTTCGCATCGAAAGTGTATTTCGTGTTTGCTCTCGCGCGAACGAAAACAAAGAGGGCACGAAACAAAGAGAGCGTACTAGAGATAGACGCGAGACGAGAGGGGCAAAGTGTGAGAGGGGTGAATGCCGGGAGAAAGAGAGGGGGAGATGGAGTAACGCGTATCGAAACTCGTTCCGGCGTATCGGAGCGCGGCTCGTAAACTCGCCTCGCAATTTGCAGATTAAAAGCGACGATGTACACCGGTGTCGCGATACACGAGGCCGCGTTAAACTCGAAAAATTGACGACACCGTTCTCGAAGCGTGGCCCCGTACCCTCGTAAAATCGTGTTTTATAAGGGGAGCGGTGTGCAGCCCTCTGTTTATTACCGCTCCTCCTCGCGGGTTCTCCGCTATCGATTCCGCTGCGGGAGAACCTCCACGCGCGCGACTGCTCGCCCAGTTCACGATAAACACGCTGTTTTAACTAAACTGTCAACCGTTCGCAGATGCATCCCGTTAACTAATCCTTTCTCTCGTTAATTAAAGGATTAGGTCACCTTGAATAGAGGCGAATTAAAATTTTCTCATTTTACCCAGCAAAGGTATCACCCAGCAAACTTCAAAGCATGTTTTCACAAAATGGTGGCGTAAGTAACTTTTACATTTTATACAATATCTAACGAAGCATGGTTTTTGCGAAACATTTAAAACTTTTCCTGCTACAAACAGTTTTACGATGAAGTTTTCTATGGAAAGATCGCAATTTAACGTTGATAAACATCGTGGTACACAAACTGGTCAGAGCGAAACTGTTCAACAAAATCGGAGCATTATTCGGATAGAATTTAAAAAGCGGTGGTTACGGGACGAGGAATCTTGTAAACGATATTTTAAAGAAGGCTGATCTTGGAGCACCGCGCTGACTCTGAGATACGTTCAAAGAGTCCATAAGGGTTGCGAAACTGCTAAATTTGCTTCCTTTGAAGCCTCGGGCCTCTAAACCCGAATGGCCAACCGGTGAAAAGTCTCGAGTGCCGTAACGAAGAATGAACTTTCTTTCGAGGACTGGCTAAATTCCTCGTTGAGTTATCGGTCTTCGTGCGATTTCTCGCTGGAAAATGGCGAGCCTATCGTGCGATCTGGTTGCTCGCTTGTTCGCCCGATTAAAACCTGGCCGAGAGCTGGCTGGAGACCCGTGCGTTCGTGATTGTTTCGAACGAGTGCCACTTTGTGTAACCGTCGAACGTGACTTTTGCTTAAGCAACGACGGGTCCTCTCTGGTTCGAGAGCCGAGCGAAGCCGAGCAGAGTGTCTTAGACACTGTCTTCCAGCCCACTTAGTCCTTCAGACGATCCGCGAGTCATTTGCCTCGTAACCCACCGGACCCGAGAACGTGATCGTTCTTTAACGAAGAAATTCTTGTCCGGCCGATATAACAGTGGATTACTTGTCCCGAGATCCCTTTCAGACAAGTGGTCGCAGTAATCAACTGCGCTGAAAATAAGAGCTTTAATCTCACTTGTAAGTGACGAAGAAAATTTTTATTTTGTATAAAGAACCTGGGCTCATTTTAAGACGAAAAAAGATTCTGCAAATTGAAACCTCTGAAAAGACATCGAAAAATTTTTCTCGTCTTTTGCAGACTCCTTCAAAATTGATTTTTTCACTGTTTTATAGAACAAAAACGGGAATCAACTTTGACGGCACACGTCTCATTCAAAGCTCGATGAAACGACCAAAAGAAATCATACAACAATTTTCAAGATGTCGTTGTAAGTAGAAAGCATCGCTCTTTAAATCCGTGATTGTTTTAGTCTCGAAAAAAATTTTTCATTTTGCCCAGACTATCTGGAAAAGTATATTGTGGCAGTGTATGAGCTGCGCGCAGAACACTGACGATCGTGTTCCCGTTGCCAGCAGGCTAACCGAGTCATATTACCTAACCGTAATCAGCGACACAAGTGCTCGATGACGCACAAGGTATCCAACAGCAGCACCGCCGCTTCGTTATCCAAATACATACGGCTCGATGGCCGTCAATTTGGTGAAACTCGTGGAACACAGCGGGCCGGAGTCGGGTAAGTACAGGCATCATAGACACGCAACCCCATTCGCTAACCGGAAGATAATTAGGCGCGTGCATTAAACGACCATCTATCGCGTCGTCTCGAGGAAGTGGCCCGTGAAACCCGTTGTCCCAACGCTTCCGTTCCGAACGCCCGGAAACTGGCATTTCTTTCCAAAATCGAATTTTCACTCAGATTTTTTAAAAATGAAACATTTACTTCGAACTTTCGACAAGCCTGTGCGAATGTCTCAGTATCTGATCCGAGTTCAATTTCGTAGACAAAACAAGCCCAAGTAACGCTAGATTTAAGTGACATTTCAAAGAATTTTTTTATTAGGAAATCTACGGGATTTTTGTTACGGTTTTTTTATCGAAAACTTTTCGAAGATCACTCGAGTGTCCTTGGCGACGTTCGCGAAGGTCAAAGTTACCGCAGCTCCTCATCGATATTTACTACAGAGAAAAATTGATAAATATTTTAGTGAATCCGAGCATCGGACTACACGATGATCTCGAAAATAGTCGAGCAATTTCGTCGGACAGGTTTCGGAGGTGATGGGCGTGTTGGCGTGTCGAGGACCCATGAAGCATTTAAGCCGGTTCGCCGCCTTCGCGTCGACGCCGTTGCCTATATAATTAATTTTTCATCCCTTTTGGAATTCCGTTCTCGCGTGCCCGCTTCCGTTGTCTGCAACCCATCCACCCCCGCGAAATAATTACTCGCGCGGACGTGCTTTCCGTGAGGCCGACGCCGCGCGCCTCCGCCGACCAGCGATTAATTCTTCGGTTGTCTGGTTAATTTTAATGCGCGTCTGGGAACACGCTACACCGTCCCGATGGATCGAGCGGAGGTTCCTCGCTGTGTTCGGGGAATTAATTCGGCCCCGAGCAATCACCAAACGATCCTGTTTTATTTAGAAAAGCATCGAGGCGCCGCCAGTACTCGGCAACACCTGAGAAAATTGCACGGGATGGATTCTGCTCTTGTATAAATACCGAGAGCTTGTTCTTCGACTTTTAGGGTACGCATGTTTGTTGTACTTGCGATTTTTGAATTAATTCGGCTCCAATATACCATCAAACAATTTTATATATATAACAGTTTTATTTATGAGGGATCAGGGCGTTGCTACACTTCTGCAACGCATGAGGACGTTGCATTAGGTAAATTCACTTCGTTATTTATTCTTTGTCAATTGTGCGAGTAACAATAAGTGCGTGGCCCTAAGGCCGGTACTGGCTTTATGGATACATGAAACTCCCAGACGTACAACTTGTTTTCTTTGAATTTCTTTCCTTGGAAATATTTTCTTGGAAACTGTATCCTTGTCATTTTTGTTTTTGGCGAAGCCGAGTTCCGAAGGAAACCCGATTGTTTTTCCTCTCCATTGAGCGCGAGCGAGATACGGGATACCTGGCGCAAAATATCGAGGTGCTAAAGTTTGTAGGCTGTTCGAGTAAACACAACAGAAAGTTCGTTCCGAGGTAGCCAAGGTATCGATCATCGGCCCCGGTTTGAATTTAGAAAGGAGCGATCTTCTTTCAAAAAAACTTTCATCAATTTTCTCCCAGCTGTAATCGAAGACCCAGTATCTCTTGTGTCAGTGAATATACAGTTTTTTTAAAACAATTTTTGTATATCTACCGTAAATATGTAGTCTTTTTAAACAGTTTTCTGATCGCGTCACACAGAAGACTACAGAAAGCCAAAATTTCGACTCGTTACGGCAAATATGTAGGGCAATTATTTCATTAGTATGAAGCTTTTCAGGATGCCGACGCGTTCAACGCTTATAAACTCTAATGAGGCATTACAAAGTTAGTTCTGAAATATAATTACCCAAATTTCGTTGATAACTAAACATATCCTGCCTCCCGACACGTAAAAAGTTACAGAAAAATTCGTGTATATAATATAATGGGACGCTTTCGAATCGTTCGGATTTATGGACGTTTAAATATGAACGTCAATCATGGCACACGTGAGACAATATTTCGAAACTTCAATCGTTAATCCACGATCAGTTCTCGGGCCGGAGATAAACTGAGTTATTTCGATGTACAATGATACCCGTGTGAAAGGAAGACGAGACCAGATCGATAGCCATGTAAAATTTTGTTCGATACGAATGGATTGGACGTGCGATTCGAACGAGTAATCCACTAATTACAATTTTATTTTCGTTTTGTTAAATATGCACATTTTAACCATTCGTTCTACCGAAGAGTTCCAAGTATTATTTTCATAAAACTTCATTAAAACTTCAAAAATCTGCTTTCGAATTTGATCTCCAAAGTAACCATTCGAATACGAATATAGCTGACGTTAAGACGAGTTCAACGACCTACTATTATGACCAGACTGCGAATTTGATGCATTTATGACAAAAATGGGTACGTACAATTTAAAGCAGTGGATATGTTAAAAATATTTAAGAACATCAATGTATTTGTTTCAGCTTAATCAGATAAGTAAAAGAAGAATACAATTTTTTATTTGTCTCCGGTGTCCCGCAATCGACGCGAACATTTTTTATTAAGGCATAAAGATCCGCAGACTAATTATGACCTTGATCCCATAAATAATGTTGAAATTGTTTTTCCCGACTTTTCCAAACAGCCCGCTGTGCGTCTGTGTAAAATCGGGGTGGCAATTTATAGCGGTGAACAGAGGGCGAACAGTTCTAAACTCAGCATTGTACACTTGACTGGTAACGAAAAGGACTCGAACAAGTGGCTCGCCGATTGTTTGGAACAATATATTTGCGAAAGTTCTCGGATTATCGTGAATCGTCGGGGTCGGGGCTCGCCGAACAATGAGCGAACGAACGCCTCGGATAGCTTTTCCTCCCGGAGGTTTTCGGTCTTCCCGTCGAAAGGTCGAACTTCTCCGCTTTGATCCAGTTATTTCGACCGAGCGGCTATGCCCGTGGGTGAATTGGTCGCGGGGGTGGTTCGAGGGATGAGGGGAAGTATAGACGATCACGAGATTCTCACTTTCGGCCCAGAATTACCCGGGGCTTCTTTGTGTCTGTCGAGACGCCTCTCCCGTTTCCGAATCCCCTAACGCCGTTAGTCGAACCACGCCGACCGATTAACCCTGTCGCGGTTGAAATTTCTTTTAAGCGAGTTTCCCTGGACTTCGATAACCCACCGGAAAGCACCTCGGGGAGATCTCAAAGATTGTTTTAACGCGCCAATAACGGGCAAATTTACTCCGCCGAACTTCCCGAATCGGTGAACGAAATTCAACGATCGCTGGATTAAGAATTCGCTGCTCGTCGACTTTGTCGATCCTCCTTAACCATCGATCCACAACATGATCTCCATTTATTTTCACAACTGAAATTACTCAATTATTCGATATTTCTTGGCGAGATAAAAGCGCACAGTCGATGCGCGAAATACACTTTTGCTCCTGTTATTGGAAATATTGACAAATTTTGTAGATCGTCGATGAATATAAATAAAATAGGAGTCTTGAATTTATGTTGGAACGGATGGAACATGCAAGCAAAATAACATGTACGGAACGAAAGAGATACACGTAACTTTTACAATCGAAGAAAATCTGCTAATAATTCTGGCTATATTGTGTGCGAAAGTTAATCGCGAATTCCCTTTAATGTCAAGAAACTCCGGGGGCAAAAATGAGGGTCGTTTATGTCCGACGCAATAATGTTATGAAGGAAGTTCTACTTTTGAATGAAACTTATGGTCTACTTTTCTGTGAAACTACGCCAAGAAATTTTAATCAAGCGTTCTTCGTTAAGGAAATTTACGACGATACAAATAACCTCAATTAGTAAAGTGCTCCGACATTAGACTTGGCTGATAGCCCGCGGCATTATGGAGTGTAGTTTTAAAAATTAGGTGAGTCATAAAGGATATCGTTCCGTAGTACGGTATAGTACCATTAATAGAGAACGTACTTCAGTACATATACAAACAGGTGCATATTTAATGATGTTTGCAAAGCAACGCTGGAAATTACAGAAAAAATGAAAGAACAAACCAAGAGTAATACCAAAATGGTAAATTCCAGTTTCATACTAAAATCTTCAAAATTCTAACCAGAATCAAGGAAACATTTTCATTTTGTTATTAAGCTTTACTATTATTAAGAGATATTTTCTTCACGAAACTGTAATAAATTAATTTTGATTGTGATATATTCAAGTAAATCAAATTGGATTAGTCACTGGTATTAAACTAGTAAAACCGCTCGTTAAAGACGCGTCGGTGTGAAAGCGCCTTAAGGCTTCGCGCGGGTACAATGTGTGTCAAGACTAACGCTCAACGTCGCGGCGTATGTCAAACAGAATCCCTGAACTAGCGTATCGTATTCTCTTTTTGCATACGGGATGCAGTTTAGCTTGAAATGGCAATTGTTCGTCGGAGTCCAGAGACCTAGGTTCCAGCTTGAACTTCCTCAATGCCGCGTCGATAGTCGATTAATAATTAAGCGGCGTCGAGAACCGATGCAATCCAGCTGTGTTTCCCATTATAGTCTTTCTTTCACGGAACACGACACGGTCGTTAGGACACACTCGAATAAAATTAACCGAACGGGGCTACGTACGTAACATATGTAAGTGAATCATGTTCCAAACAAAACATTCTCATATTTACATTTCTCTCGGTAGGTTAGAGGGGTTGTAGGAAGAAAATAAGATCGAGAGGGGGCTACGGGAAAAAAGAGCTTGGGAAATTCTCCCCTAAACGATCCCCTAAACGATTTCCACGGGATCCCGGAGTCCGAGGAAACGTCGCGTCGAGCTCGCAATCGGTAAATATCGCATTCGATCGGGAATGTCGCGCATAAACGCGAGCCTCTTTCTCGATAATTAAAGGAGCAGTCTCATGTAAACGCTGCAGAATTTAACAATTTTCATGAGTACTTTTTTACATGTTTCTTGGTTCTATTAGGTTGCTGTATATGAAATAAATAATTCATCTTGAAAATTGGCTGAATGTTTAATTCGGTATGTTTTTTAATTAAAATCGTACGATAAAAGCGACGTAAGAATATAATTTAATTTAATTAAAGGAAATTAATAAACAAAATTCAATCCATGGATACCAACGATCCACTGAACGGTTGAAACCCGACGGACGGACGTTATGTTCGTTGATTTTACTTTGACGTGTACGAATCTTTCAATCTACGTTCCGCGGAAACCGAATCGATACCACCCTCCATTAACGAACGCATCGGAGCGCATTAAGAGAGCTTCTCTTCGAGTCCAGAAAAGTCTATGGGTATTTAAATAGGAATCGTCGATGGGAAGCTCGTATAGCAGATGTTCTTAAAATATCACGTTAAAGATCGAATGTGGTTTGAACAATATCGAAACTAGAACTCCAATAATATCCGAATTTTAACGAGCTTGCACACTGATTCAACACTATTAAAACTTAAATATGTTAAAACACATTAAAATTTTAATATGTTCGAGCTTCCAATTTTTATGAATATTTAAAATCTCGAACACATTCGGGAATATTACATATTTTATAAGCACGAATTTGTTGTCTAACTTGATTTCGCGGTCCCGCTCAGAATACGTTATTTTCAACAGTGACATGTGCATGTCAAGCCGTTGATATTTTTCTTCGCTTCAGAGTTATTACTAGACTGTGGCTCTTTATGCAAAATAAAAATTGTCTGCATCGGTTGCAACGGATAGAAACCAAATAAATGCATAAAGATCCGCAGTCTAGTTATCGCTAATGTTCACGATGAATATTTTTACTTATTTTGCATTTCGAAAATGGAAATTTTTAGCGTCGTCTACTGTGTGTCGACCCGATATTCTCGTGTTCCCGCTGGATGCGTCTATGTAGGCTACACTACAACTGTAGGCATAGTGCACGGTGGCACGTGTTCAAAGACGAATCCGGCGGTTAGAACGCGCGACTGCTTTGCGGTGTCTCGCGTCTACAATGCCTGAAGACGATCCTGACGACGACGATCTGTCGGCCGCCGGTTACAAACTATCAGAAGCTCATGGGAACTGTGGTTTATAATACAGTTTACGATACACGGGCTGGTGTAAGTGGACGCTTTGTGAGGTATTCAGATACCGTTCATGCGTCGCGGGCTTCCTATCATAACAAGAATTATCTTGTTCGATGCTAATTGATTTCGATCTTCAAACTCATTCTTGGCTGAATCAGAGAAGAAATCAATTTTTCCTGGAACCCCTGCTTTCTTGTAATTGATGCGGAAAATTTTAAAAACATTGATAATTTCATCCACTGCTTGGACGACATACAGCAATACGCTAATAACCTTGATTTCTAATGAACGTGATCTTTTAAGTTGAGCGAGGCTAACAAACACAAGTCGGCGCAAACATCGCCCGTGGAAAGAATCCGCATAAACATCGCCAGTTAATTGCCGATGCGACCAGGGGTTGCAGTACAAGCTCTCGAAACGGAGTCTCAGCAGAAAGCGGCTAGAGAGTAGCAATATAGCGAGGCGAGAACGAGCAAACGAGAGCGGGAGGTTCTCCTCGCGGATAATATAGAAACCCATCGGGTTGCCAGAAGATTCCGTTGTGTGCAATTTCATCCGGCGGTTAATAAGTTGAAAGTAATGCACCGGGCAGCTCGGGATAGAGAAAAAAAAGTCCCATGGTGCGGTGATGGTCCGCGTGTCCCGGCGCAGCTTGTTGATCACATCTTAATATCCCTGCGGCGTGTACGCCTCGCCGGGTCCCGCAGTCACGTCCCCAGCCATTCCGTGCTAAAACTTCGACTTTACCGGCGCCCCGTCGACGGCGTTAATCTTCCTTTTAACGCGGCCGAAAACCGCGTCGCACCTGCTGCCGGCTACAGCCGCTGCGGAAAATATTTGCTGCGGGAAAGACGCTGCGGGAAACTCGTGATAACGCGACGCGCCGCCATCGTTTCGCCAAGCGAGCTGCCGCGTTGCCCGTGATTTTTCCGCAAGCTCGCCGACCCTGGCTTTAGAAAATGTTTCGAGGAAATCGCGAGACGAAAATCGAGGCTCCGGTTGATTTATTTGTGTTTGAAATAGGCACATCCTTTTACATAGTTTTAACCATCAGTATGCAAATTCACATAATTTTTTAGCTGTACAACATTTGCTTTAGAATGAGAAAACAGTGTAATAGTTTTATTTTTACTGTCTATTTTTACATCATTTACTAACTTAATTTTAAATGTTTTAAGCGGCTCGAACATCATTTAAACGTTAGCGAAAAATCTCTGTTGCAAACAAGACGAATGAAATCTATGTAAAGCGTGTAAAACTGGCGACGCAGTCGACGTGTTACTAATGGTTAAGGGGACGCCGAGGTTTCCAAGTTTTCTACTTGAGAGTGTTTAGCAAGCGAATCGCATCAACAGCTGCGCGATTAAATATTTAAGGAGCGGGGACACCTTCTAGACGGCATTTGTATAATAAACATTTCCAGGAGCGAGTTTAATGAACGTTGTCCAAATTGCAAAAGTGCCGCAGTTTCACTTGAGACCGGCAACGGTCGAGGAAATTCGCGCTTTAATGATTCCACGGTGACTTAGGAAGTTAAGCTTAATACGCCGCTAATGAAACATTTAAAATGCTAATTTTCAAATGCCACAATGCGCCTGTTTAAGCCTTACACGCGCAGCTCGGTCGCCGCTCCTCACGCCAGACTGAATAAATAACTACCGGTACTTTCCAGTCGATTGTGCCTTTTATTCGTGTCGTTTATCTTGTTTAACAGGGAACTTGGAATTGCTCATTTACGATCCATTTACTTTTATTATTATTCTGTACTACGGGAAACCTGTTTTTTAAACGATACTAAGATTGCACGATCAATTCGCGAATGCGCTGCTACGTTCCGCTTTTACCAAATTGTTGATTCGATTCAGGTCGTTCGATCGATTCATTTGTATTGAAAATTTCACAATCAATTAAATCCGAACAAAATGTGCATATTTAATCATTTAAAATTTCTCACGGTTCGAATACTTTGTATACTAATATTGTTATAATTAAATTCGCGCAAATTCGATACGAAAACGACGAGATTATGAATATACTGTGGAATATTATATACGGCAGTAAAAGAGAAAAAGAAAATTGTACAGGGTGTATAAAAAGGATTAGTTAATCCATTTTTAAGTGACACGCAGTGCTAATGACCCGCGCGATCATTTTTGCGCCGTTAATGTTCTTATTACCGGAAGGGTTAATTCCGCCCTCGTATTTCAGAAATTTGTAGATAGCACGAGCAGCATAAAGAGCGTCGTCGGTCTCCGCTTATTAGCGACCGTAAATTTCTGCGTACGCTAACGATTCTCGAAACGGTGTGGCTGGGGATCGCGATAGTTCGCGTGTTCCTCGTCACAAACTTGACCACACCGAGGGTCCCTGATTGCGACTGCATTCGACGTTGACCTTAGCCCCCTGGCCAAGAGCCGCCCGCCTCCATATGCAAATTGCCGGGCTACGCTTACCAATAAAACTGTCCGGCTTGCTCGAACTTAATTATCACCGGAAGTTATGTAACAGATTGCGCCGTGGCCGGCCGACTCCGAGACAAACGGCCTTGCTCGCGGAACGGGAATTAGCAAGGGTAAATAACGATACCGGCGAAAGGGAACGACTGGGAATTAGGTGGAGTCCCCCACGACCCGGGGAACGTTTAATTGATCGAGGTGCGGTCGGATTAACGATGTTTGCTTATTGATTCGTTCGCGGTACGCGATCGTCGTTTCACACGATTTCACCGCTGGGTACACTAATAAGGTTACACGCGATAAAAGGGGCAAGTAAAAGAAAAATAATTTCATTGAATTTAATGCGTATTATAAAAATAAGTCATTTTTGGAACGCTTGCAAAAGTGAGGGTAACACGATCCTCTAACAGAAATCGTACAAAATCATCGTTTTTGGTGAGACTGTATCATCACCAGGAAATTAATCAAATAAATTCTTCTTTCTCGCACCATATGCACGCACAGAGAATACACTAACAAATTTTACAGAGATGAAGCATATAATAATAATAATAATAATACTACTAACAGTGGCTAATCTAATCGGGCTCGGAATTCAACTTTCGCCCGAACAGCTATCATCCCTCAGCGTCCTTCTAGAAATAACACCCAGGAAGTTAAACAACGATTTGCGAACACGAGTTTGAACAGACATGCAGCTGAAGTGTTCATTCACCGGACGTGTCGCCGTATAGTGAGTTTTCCCCATCAGCAGGTTTCTCCATCTCGCCAAGAGGAAGGAGTAGGGGGTAGGTCGCGCGAGCTGCGCAAATTTTCGCGTTCGCCGTGAGAGCCTGGCAATTACGCTTTCGTCGTTTATTGCTGAAAGTAGTTCTCGACGCGCGAGTCGTCGGCTCCGTCGACGGAAAGGTCGTGCGACGGTAGCAGCCTCGTCGTCGAAAACGCGAAGCCAACCGAGAGCTGGTTGTCCTGCCGTTTACATTGCACTCGTTCCGCCACTTACCTGAAACGTTTACAGGTTAAAGGCGATGTCGTTAGGCTGTTAAACGTCAGCCAGCCCCCCTCTCTCGTTGGATCCTTCAGAAGGTGAAACGCGCGCATGTGTGTGTATGTGTGTGAGTGGAACGAGGGTAGACAAGTCGCGGGAATTACGATCGCGTCTGGCCTTTAACCCTGCAAGTTCCCTCTCCCTCTCGTTCTCTCGCTTGTCGGTTCTCTTTGCAACGACCGAACGAAATACGACGCTGTAAATTCGAGCTTTACGGTCGTCCCGGGCCAATCGCGCCCGTCCGTGGAATATAATTTCGCGTATCGGAGGCAGACAGAATTTCGGGAGCCCTGGGACCGGCTTTACGAGGACCAGGAGCCTCCGAAGCTGTTCCCGACGAAATATCGATTCCAGTTGAACGCTGAACTGCTTTGAGCCCTCTGCCTCTCTTGCTAACTGATCGATTTCACTTTTCGCGTTTTACAGCCCCGTGCATGCCGTGAACCTTCCGACTCGCGGACTACTTCTCCCCCTATCGACCAATTCGATGTTCGCGATATGAAAGAGTACGCACGAATGTTCGCCGTTCGTGTACCTCTGCTTTTCGTTTCCTTAGCGCTGCACGTTGGATTCAGTAACCGGGAGAATTAATGTGATACAGGGGCGCACACTTAAGCGTCCGCGGTCGGCACAATGGCCTCGCCTTGTGAACATTGTGAAAATTCGCTGTCTTCAATGTTTCTCTATATTTCCAGTGTAGAAATCTTGTTTGTCAATGCCAAGGTGTCCTTGTTGTGTCAGTGCAGAAGTCTTGTTTGTGGATGTGTCCTTGTTGTGCCAGTGTATAGAGATATTGTCCAAGGTCGACAGGGAACTGCATGGCAGACGATTGGCCTGCTCTTGCGGCGGTCTCGGGAATTCCTTTGCCGGACGCAAAGTGGTCGAATATCACCCCGGAACGGTGATTCCGAAACGCGGGGTAGGTGAGAGAAAGAGAGAGAGCAGGCGCGAAACGAAATAAAAAGCGGCTGAACGATCGCGCCTTTGAGTCAAAGCGATTCGGTGTGGGGCGTGTACGTACATAGGCAAAGCACAGTGACACGCTAGGCGCGCGCACGAATACACACACACCTTTCTCGTTTACATTTCGCTCGACAACACCTAACAGGTGGTGTCGGCGCAGCTGGAAGCTGATACCCTCCTCTGTCGTTCAAACACCCAAGACAAACTCGAAGAAAACACTTTATCGCGAGGGGCGAGTTTTAAACGGTCGTTACGACCGGACGTACCCCACCACCGAAGTCTGCCATACTCTATTCAAATTTATTCGCACGCATTAACTGATCGAGTTTATTGACCTCTCGACGACGGGACTCGGGTCCATTTCGACCCAGTGTCAGCCCACGCTCCATCTAAATGCTAATTTTCTAGTAGCCGCTCCAAATTAGTAACTGTTTGTATCGGGTTCGATAGAAAGATCAACACTAGTCTGGTAATAGTTTTTAATTCCCTGTCTACGTGTTACCGATTTACCTCGACGCCTAGTAGTATTTTGGCATTTTTCTGATTTCCAATGTTCCATAAAATTCTGACTGAATTGGTATCAGGAATGGGTTCACCGAAAAAATCTGTGCAATGTTTGAGGAATCCAAAATGGGCGATTTTGAACAGACTGGCGATTCCAGTGTCAGAAGTGGTGGGAGAACAGGAAAATTCGGGGGCAGACAGCAAGGCGGAATTGTTTTTCCTAGGCTCGCACGGTAATGATAATTACACGGACGGCAAATATTTCGAATCTCGCCGGAAAGACGACACATTGTCCTTAATGATCTTTCCGGGTAGCAACTTCCGACCGCAGCGGTGCTCGCGTAACTTTGCAATTGCATGAATTCAGTTACAGAACTCGTGGCGCTCGAACGAAACAATTTTGCAGTGAATACGGGAGCTACACTAATTCCCGCTGGCCGCAGACAAGCGTGTTTGTCAATCATGGCCTCTGCTGGCTTCCTGGTTCCCTTTTTCAGTGTGAATAACATTGCGCGCACCACGATCCCCATATTTCCACCGGGTTATATTAATTTCGTTCGCTTCTACAATCCCTCTCTAATTCTATTTCACTTTTACAGTATTGACAGTGACGCTGGATGCATTGGTAGCGTAGATAATAGCCGTGAATATCTTCTATTCGTTCCGCTGCTACGATCTATAACACTGTTAATGACAGTTATGGATCACTTTTGGTAGGTACCATTTGTTTCGCGTATTGACGCGTCACAGTCATGGATGTGTGACCGACATCAGTTTTAGTTGACAGTGTGGATAATTGTAGTATTACATTACTATGACATTTTGCGTTACGTCACGTTATGCTGTAACCACAACACTCGTGAACGTCGAATCTACTCATAAATATGTAGTCTCTATTACAAAATTAGTACATTATACATTATTCAGAAATACAGATTTCTATATCGATCAATCTCGTTAAGAGGATATTACAGCATATATCTTTAGCGGAATTTCTGTATAGATTATAAAATATTATAGAATATAATAAAAATACACACTATAGGTGCTCTATAGGACTTTTATTGTTAGGTTACGCTGTGTATAAATAAAACTAGGCTGAGCTTCATAATGTACACTACTTTGTCCATTTTTATTTTAGAGCGTTTACACTCTGGTGTAACCTAATTGATTTGTTTTAACTTTTACGCAAGCTAGGAACACTTAGAACCCCGCGCAGTTCAACCCGAAACGTACCGTGCCTCTTAAATTCCATAAAAATTCTAAAATGCATTAAAATCCCGAGCTAAAAATCTGGAGAAAGAAATTCAGGCAACCCTCACTAATTGATGCAGCATCACGGGAAAAGAGGGGAGAAAAAACGCGTCTCGAGAATTATCTTTAAATCCATGTCGCGCGGACAGGACATCGCCGCGCAGTGGAACGAATGAGCATGCCAGGTAAAAAAAGCTCATAGATCATTTTACGTTGTCCAGCGTAAATGAAAATATTATCTCTGAACTCGGTGCAAGGTTTTAACAACGACAGGACCGTTAAAAATGTCTTATACGCGAAGTACATCAATTAAAAATACAGTAGAACCATTTACCATTTACCAAATCATTTTCTTAAACAATCATTTTATCAGTAACAATTTAATCTAGTAGTAGTAGTAGAAGACATATCAATTTGTTTATACGCGTGTTTTTTCGCAGGTGGAACGGCAAGTTGGTGGCACGGTGGCGCAGAGCCGTGGAAATCACGTGGGAACTTGGCGATTTTGCAAACCCAGTTAGAGGAACTGACCGTCGCGTCGGACGGAAGTAACGTCGTCTGTTCCGGGCTAATTCGGTTTCCATCGAAAATAGGCGGACCCGGCCGGCTCTCGCTCGTTAGCTAAACGCGTCGAAACGACGGCGACGCCCGACGACTCGGCCCGGGCAGCTGGGTAACTTCGACAACGACTCGAGAATCCTTGAGCAACGTTGAAGGCCCCGACGCGAGGGACTCGTCGCGGGAAAACCGTACGTATGGCGACGTGTTTTTCTAATTACGCCGAGAATTACGCGAACGTCGAGTGGCCCGTGCCCTTTGTCAGGGATATACGTATTAGACCGGCAACTCGGCCCCGGACCAAGTTCATTGTTAACGTGACGAGTGTTTTGCTGCTCGTACCGCCGCCGAGCCGGTTGGATCATTTTCTACCCGGCTCGAGTGCCACGTGAAACGCCGGTTCCGGCGACAGAATTCTCGTTTCATGCGGTTCAAGGGTGCACCACTGCTCTAACAACCGAGCCGCCCTTTCGCGAATCCCTGCTGCTCGCTGGATGGTGATAGCTGTTCGAATCTGCGGAATTAGTTGAATTATATTGTTGATAATAGCCAAACTTTTTTTCACACGACTTTGATCGAACACAGAGTAGTCAAATTATACCAATCAAATTATTCACTCGTCTTGACGTCAGCTACAACGCTATGAACTTAAACATATATGGTGCCATTTGGAAATCATCGATGACCCTAAAAGACCATGAGGACGTTCCAAAGCCATTCATAATGGAATGGGGACAGAGACATCCTGTATATTAAAACGAATTTTGTTGAAAGCGCAGAGTTATTTTGTCGGGCATACTCTTTTTGCGAGAAAGATATTTTTAGAACCCAGATCATTTCTCCTTTGTTTCACAACACGTATTTCCACGTTACGACTACAAGCTTGCGGAATTCACAAGCGTTTCCATGACTAGTTGACCAGGCATCGATTGAGCCATCTTCGTTACGGTCAAAAGGATGCCGCGGATCGTTGAAACGATATGCAAACTGGTGATCGGAGTTGCGCTTATTTTCATCGGACCGTTCACCGATGGTTCGCCAATTTTACGTTGACCGGTTTTCCAGAACGAAGAGTACGGTTCGAGAGCGATCGGTTATCGACCAATCGATTTTTTTCGCCGCGTTGGCGGCGCTTCAACGGGCGATAGTTTTTACCCGATGCGAAGAAATAGTGCGAGCTATTGGGCTCTGTGTAGTCTAAAGGTTGTTGAAAGAATATCAGTCGTGCAAATTTAGAAACGAAAGGGAGTGAAATGTGCTCCCAAACGAAATTCAGTTTTTTTGATACTTTTGGAGATTTCCAAGTTTTTCAAGTGTGTTTGTCTAATCTGAAAAATGGATCAGGGGTCATCCAGATTGTATTATATAACGTGTTACGGACGTTAAAAACGTTGCTACAACTAGAAACTTGTTAATTGTTATACTCGACATTTTTGACGGTTTGCCAACCAATATTGCAACCAAGACCCAACAAACAAAATGCCAAACATAAATGTTACTAGGGTATGGCATAAAAATCTGATGAGTTCGAAGAGCAAGAATCGAATACAATAAGATGGTGTTTAACTTGCCACCCCAGCAAATTAGTATGTAAGAATGTCTCATCAATTGTTAAATGGAACTACCGAGAGCGCGTTTCACGCGAGTGTCGCCTAACTAGTCGATTGAAACTTCTGAAATGCGTCTTTCACCGTGGTGTCTCGTATACCGTTGACTAGAACCCCTGAATGCCGTCTTCCACCGGAATGTTGCTCGAATACTTGACTGAAACTCCTGAAACCAGACACTCGGCGAGCGCTCTCTCTCGGTAATAGTCGACTGAAACTCTCGAAAATCTTCTCCCGGCTATAATTGCTTCCAATATTATTGATTAAATCTACCGTAAATTGTTGCGCGTCCCCGTGTCTCGCGGATGCTTAACTAAAACTCCGAGAAACATTTCTGTGCTCTACAAATTGCTGCAACTTCGAATTGTGATCGGCGCGCACCGCGTCGCGCCGCGCCGGTCTCCTAACAGAAGGGCTACAAAATTATAGGTTCAGACCGGGACCTTCGAAATTCGAGGAATTAACATTTATGGTCAGAACATTTGCCGTCTCAGTCCAGCGATAGCTTGAATCCAGTTTGACAAACGTTTATGCTGGCGTCTGTAATTTAGCAACTTTCGAAAATGCATCCTCGTCTAACATTTTACTCGTTTATGCATACATCTTTTTGCAAAATAATTTTAAAAAGCTGAAAATAATACACCGACATTCCTAAATTTCTTAAATCTTTTTACTGTTCTAAATTCCAATTACTCAATTCTACTGTAAATACATGAACTCGCCAGTCTAATAATTACGCAACGAGGAACATACGAATAAATTCGTTACATTTATTTCTGGCCTAATAATTCTACATGATATATCTTTTTAACGTGTTATTTAAAGACACTTGAAGTATCTAGAACAAAGATAACACTGATAAATAAGAATAATGCAGCCCCGCATGCGGGGAATTAATGCACGTGCTTTTACATACATGTAAAGGTGTGCACAACGACAGCATTCATTATAAAAAAGCTCGCATGACCACAGTCTAATTGCTGACAAAACTAAAAATTAATACGTATAATCAATTTAGTTGATATACGCCGAAAAAGAGGTGCATACTAAAAACGTATGTACCCGACGAAAATTTATTTTTAACTCTTGAGAAATTTCAAACATCAACAGCGCGCTAATGAGAAATTTTATCGCCTTCCTGGCTCATCAAGATGTGAAAACGCTGATAAATACATAATTGCATACAACATAACACAGTTTTACATCATCCTTAACCGTTTAATGAAAGAGGTGATACGATAAAATTACTAATGAAAACTCTCGGGTAAAAGTTCGTGTCGGTTCCTAAGTTTTGTCATTAAGCAGTATACACACACACCCACACACACACAGATGAAGTGTACTCGATTTCTTTTGTTCTGCTTAACGGAAAATTACGAAAAAATGATAGCTGACGCGTCTGTGAATTTTTTCCGAATTTTGGACTGCAACATCAATTTTTAAAAAATTCCAGAATCTTAAGAACTCTTCCCTTTGTTGAAAGGTAGGTTCCGTAGAGAATGTCTGGCAGCCAGAAGTCCAGAAAATCAATTCTCCGGGGCATGTAAATACATTTTTCATGCACCGTGCCGGAGTCACGGAAATTTACGCGACAAGGTAGCGATTCGCACGTACCGTGCGATAATAAATACTGCACGAGCGAGTAACCTGACAAGCGAGCTGTTGGAGAAAGGCGGATCTTGTGGGTGTAATTTACGAAAGAAATCCGTTCTTTATCGGTCGTAAAAGGGTCGTTGCGTACTCGGTAGGTTAAACTGTTGGACAGTGAGCGAGCATTAAGTATCGAGGTTGCGTGCGCTTGATATTCAGCCAAGCGACGATTGCGCCGTTACATGCTAAATATTTATCGGGGGTGTGTGAACGCAGTAAAAGAGCGAGCGTGGAAAATAAAATTCTTCGAAAACAGGCTGGAACGAGGAGGAGCGGTGTCGCGAACACTGAAGGCCTCGGAGAGCAATATTGTTATTCAGCAAGACGAAATATTCGCGAGCGACCCCCGCGATAGCATCGAGAACAACATAAACTGCATCCACCGCGCCCGAAACCGGGGGCCAGCAGGCGCGCACGTACGACGCGCGACGACATAAAACGTAAAACTCGTCGGGTAATACGAGAATCATATTGGGTCGCAGAAATATGCCCGATCCGAAATAAAAAGGGACGAGCACACGTCGAGCGTTCCTTAACCGTCGTAAATATTGATTCCGAGCGCGCGCCTGCTGATACAGTTTCGTCGAATCGACGTCCTTCGAGGCACTCCGGGAGAAAACCAATCCTCCCGTTCCGCCGTGAATCATTTATTTATTGCCGGTGCGTGGGAAATTGATTCTGCGGCCTGCAACATTTTCGCCGTCGAAAGTGGCTAGTTTTGGATAGTTCCCGCCATTTTCTGGACCGGTGGACATTGCACTGTGTAACGAAATGGTATGCTGATTTTAATTCATTTTCACGTTGCAAATGAAATTTGTTCCTATACACTATTTCAGGATACGTTTAATGACATTTACCAGTGAAATCTTTAGCCGGAAACATAATAGGAACCTGAAATTTATTAACAAATTTGTGGATGATATTTTGGATTTAATATTTGCATTGGGGATATAAGAAAGACTAATTTGTCTTCAAGAAACATCTTCAAAATACTCTTCAGAATATTCTTCAAAATGTACAAATGTTCTACAAAAATGCCCCGCCGTTCGGGGGTTGAAGGGAACATAGTTGTTTACAGTCAGACCGTCGTTTTAAAAATAAGGCGCATTGTCGATACTGATCGCAAGTATTCGATAATGTGGGCTGTTGTCGGCGACTCTGGAAGGAACGGGAATTACATCGTCGGGAGACAGTAACGGTCGCCATGCTGGCGATGTTGTGGCACTTTTATTTTTATCTTTCCTCTTTGCCGTGTTTTCTTTTTGCCCTCCTCCTAACGCACTCTTTAATCCGCAGCAAATTACACCTTAGTTAGATTTAATAACGGCGCTTACTCGCTAATCCCCGCTCATGCACGCAACATTATCTTGATTATTTTCATTCCGTTTCGTTCATTAAACAAGCTGTGCTTCGCTCTGGCCTTTGCGTTTGTTTTGTTGGATTCGATTCTTTTAAAAGAGCAGTCGTGGAACGATATCGTTATTTTGTTTTGGATGCGTCGTTATCTGTGGAAACAGGCAGACCCGCGATTATATGGTATCGCAAACTAAGCACTTTCCTTTATGATAGAGTTAATGAATATTGAGAGATCGATGAATATGAATAGATAGAATGTACTGTTTATCAAAATTTAATTCGTTTTCTCTTTTATTACGAATTTCTGTTTGGTATATGTATATGAGACGAAAAAATTCATGCTTTCATGAGAATCTACCGTATAAATATTAATGTGACAGATCAGCCTTTGGGCAACCCTTTGGGTTGGATTTTATTCATGTACATGCTAATATCTAGACTGCCCGTGCAAACATGAATTCTTTGGAATTTATCAACAGCAGTCAGAATCGCATAAAAAGATGATGCTTCTCTTAAAATAAACAGAAACCTCATTTCTAAACAATGAAAATGCAAATTTCCATTTTCAAACAAGAAGGAGGATCATAGGAGAATTTCCTGTAGCAACAGTTTGGAATAATTAAACTTGTTTGTTTTAATACGTCTTAATACTTGTATTTTACATGAGCTACGAGTACAGAAGTATGTGCATTGCGTTTACCATTTTATATTAAGATGTCCTCAACAAGTACATAATTCTTGTTCTTCACAGTAAGGAAAAATCAAAGAGGTTTAGACAACGGTGTCCTCGATAAATGCATAGAATCCTTCGTTTCCAAATACAGCGGAACAAAGTCGTCGAAATGAATGGATAAACACCAATTACAACTTACTGTTTCTGAGAACAAGATGAATTGAAAGAGTTATTAAAGCGTAATACGAGCCAGCGTAGTCTAAGAAAATGATTATCGGACGGTCGTCGCCGGGAAGCTCCGCAAGGAATGTATTAATTATGAAGACAAAGTTAGGATTCGATGAATGCGAAATCGAGTCAACGAGGACGCGCGCGAGACCAGCAAATTAGGGTTAATGGAGTGTCGGCGGTCAAAGCACAGCTGAATAATTGAAATGACCATCGAGCTGATCGAAGCCGAAGGAATTTTCATCCGGTTCACGGTGGAGCACGAATCTGATGTTCACACTTGGAACATCTTTATTCGGTCCATGATCATTTTTAATTAAGCCGGAAAATTCAACGAGATCGCGGCGGTTCAATTATATCGGGGCACCTAAGCCCGTTAATTATTTTGCTCCGCAGCAATATTAATTAACCACGGAACGATGAGGAGCATTTACCGGCAAACAGTTATTGATGACGGGTGGAGTTGCGCGTTGAGACCGTTTTTAGAGGCATTGTTGCAATGAACGTCTCGGGAATAATGGTCTTGGGAACTACGGCTGACTTGTGACGGGCGATGCTACTTACGGCTTCCTTGATGCGGCTTTTTACTACTGGCTTAATGCGGCTGGAAGTATAGCGCCGCGGGAGTCAGACATTATTGGCGATGCTCGAAACGATATTTCGTGTGCTCCGCCGGTCTAAGTTAGTTTAACCGAGTCGACGGTACGTGCTCGCTATTCGGCAACTGATATAAACTTTTCTTTACTTAAAGAACTTGCCCCCCTACCTACGCAGCGAATTTCGCTGCTGAGGATGAAGTATCTGTCGGGTATCCTGTGCTGCAATTTCTGGTGGCACTGTTTTTATTTTGTATATTATGAACACCAGTTTCATATACATCTGTGTATTACCTAATTAGAAAATTAGCATTAGGACGGGCTGCCGTGAAAGAAATTTTAACAAAAATTTTTGACAAGAGTAAATAAGAGTCACCCTACTCCACACGTTTCGAACGCTTTACTATTAATACAGAACGAAAAACTATCAATTGTTACGGGGTATATTCGATATAAAATGGAATCGAGGAATAGGAGGAATAATAAAATAGGAGGAACCAGTCCCGAGTCCTGCTGTTCGAGGGTTAAATGAATTATTGCGATTCCAGATGACGTTAGTGGACTCGTCGCGATCGCGTCAAAGAAACACGAGACGTCATCGTAGGATAAAAAGGACTCGAGGGGGTCTGGGTCCCTCGTAAATTTCAACTCTTCTAAGGTTCCTGAACGTCGGCAAGGACACTCGAGGATAACGCGACGCCCTCCGTCGCGGTTGCCTTAGGGGTGACGTAACAGGATACCGTCGTCGACCGAGCAAGGGCCCTCCTCGTCCTCTAAGCGAGTTCAAGCGCGCTCGGAGGATATGAAGATCGCCGAGATTAGCGGCGATGGCGTGCCATTACGTTTTCGTACGCGGCGTCAGCGTGCCTCCGGTAATATCGGGATTACCGGGACCACTCGGCCATGTTGCCGTTTCGAACCTCGGATAACGGTCCCGGTAATCGGGATCTAATGAAAAAACTTGGCCAACGACGTGTCGCCGCGAATCGTATCGCATAGTTCGACGCCGCGCCGGCGAGTTATGGCTCTAATATCGAAGGAATCCGATCCCGTTCAAGCCGACCCAGACAAAAGAATCGGCTTCACGGCGTCGTTCCGCGGCGATTTCTGCGAAGTTTAATACGACCAACCAACCACGAAAATTTCGAAATTTTCACAATTTTTTTTAAACCCTGGAAAAACGTTTCGCTGTAGTTTTAATGTTGCAAGATTTAGAGTGATTTTTTTTGCCAGCTCCGAGGCCAGGCAATTTTTATTCTACACGATTTATTTGTTGTAAAATACGCGAGTACGAGAGCATTTTATTCCGCTGCATGGGTCATAGAACAGTGCAAGTGTTAAATATTCATAAATATTCAACTGAATTCGTCTGAGTAAACTCGTACGATACAACTGCGAAGCTTTATACAAATTTGCATTTTCACGAACAACTTTCGAGTGTAATAACTTTTCTCTCGAATGAAAAATAATACATATTGTTCAACTTTTTTTGTAACCAAACTCGTGAAGATCGATAATTTAGCTGCAATTTGGAGCAAACGGAGTATCGAGTAGATTTGAAATTTTGGGTACATGAATATTGCAATTTACAAGCGTGAGTTTGAAAAATAGAAAGGAACGTAAGAACTGTTTTCTACCAGGGTTTCGTCAAAATTGGCAGACATCGCTCGGGCATGTTCCCCTGCGAGGTTTCACCGTGATGTTAAGTGGTAGCTGGATGAGCGGTTTCCTGGTAACAGGGCCCGCTCTAGCGGTTACGACGCCCCGGACAAAAAGACAAATTGCCGCCCCTTATGAACAGTGGCGCACCCAGGATTTAATCCTGGGGGGGATGAGTTGAACAAAATGACGACCTTTTTAGCAAAAATATCTGATATAATCGATGTGTGAAATTTTCTATTAATTGGGTATTTAAAACATCAATATTTTTCTCACACTTACAGCCAAAATGGCGCCCCTAAATTTTGCCGCTCCGGGCAAATGCCCGGGTTGCCCCCCCCCCCCTAGAGCGGGCCCTGCTGGTAAATAGAACTCGCAGGATCAATTACCCCTGTAATCTTTCAGTTGGGCGATTTACTCAATTATTCGTTGCGGGATCGTTTACTATACGCCGTTTACGGGGTATACTGACGACGTCGACGTAGTTTGGTTAGTCCTCGGGAGTGTGAGAAATAAAGTGAATTTCAGGTCGATGTCAGGAGATTGGGACGCGCATAATCGGGCACGATGGTACTCGATCTTCCTTTATCACGATACTGCCTATAGCTGCGCTTGCATTAAATAGTCTGCATAAATTACGAGAAAAAAGACGTACATAAAAACTGAATCAATGTTAGTGAAGCAATGTTTCTTCTATTTTGTGTTTCACCTACAAATTCGTAAACGAAATGTATCAAAATGTATCGAAATAAAAACGAACAGCTCCGGTAGCTTGCAATGAACGCGGGTGATATTTATTTTGCACAAAAATCAGAAAAAAGGAAATGTTGTTCAGGTGATAAGAGATTAATTACGAAAGAGATAAGCGGTAAGGGAAAGGATGTGAAACTGGAGAAATACTTGATAACCGAAATACAGCAATAGCTTTCACGTAACGAGATTAACCGGGAATAGATCTTTCGATTTGGCACGTGCAGTTTGCCCGCGGATTTTACGACGATGTAAATCGCGCGGTAATGGGCGCGCGAAGCGTGAAATGCGCGGCGACGCGACGTTCTACTCACGTCCTCGAATCACCACGGACCGAGGTATGAAATCAGCCGATGGTGTTTTTCCCCGCGGAAAATCGCCTTTCGAAATTATGCAAACGTCGTCAGCCATCGCGACAACGCGGACGATTTGCAGGAATCCCTACTTTCTGCGCGAGCTGCGGCTCGAGAATCCATCCGCTCGGCGAATTACCCCGCAATATGGCGTTTGTCGAGAGGGAGGGGGTCGTTGTAAAATCCTGTCAACGCAATGCAAATCGGATTTCGTCGTTCAGCCGAGCGACAGCTTTCGACGCTTTCGAGCCGCGAAAGTGAATAAACGTCGCGGGCGGATCTCGCGATTTCAATGCGCGGTTCCGGCGATCGTTGGCAAATACGATTCATTAGTGTACAAACAGAAATTCTTCAGCGACGTCTACACCGTCAGCATCAGGAGATTCTGCTTTTCAATAAGTTCACCGAAATCGGCCCATGAGAATAAATATTGCAGCGTCTCCGAGGAGTTCTCTGTAAGTAGAAATGGCACGCTATAGTCGGACACGTTCCATTCTCGTGTTACAGTTAATACATTATTCTGTGTACTGGCTCACCGCTACCAAAGATATGTAAGATGTATCAGATCATTTTTGTTATATGGCACAGCACAAACAAGTCCAACAAACATGTTTCCATTATATTGATTCATAGAACGATCATACGAATTTTCATTAAAATAGATTAAAATTTAGTAACAAAAAGTGCAAAATAAATACGGTTGGATTAGTGATTTAAAAAATAGAAATTTTTGTACCCCCACTACTCCTCAAGACATTTAAAAAAAATGGTAATCACGAAATTCATTTTTGTGGTTCTGGCGAGATTTTTGGCGATTTGGGAGCACCGTGCTTCGTAAGAATTGTCCATTCAGAAATTCCATTTAGTGTTAGAGAAAATAAAGACAACGCACACGTGCTATCATTTGATCCGGGAGTGTAGGACGTTCTGTATCGTGACGAGAAACGCTCGACGAGCTCATCGACGTCGAGGATCGTCGCGTTTAATGCACCTTCCGCTGACAACGGTGTCGTACTTCGGGAAACCCTCTATCGGGTATTGTGTTTTGGCGTCACCGAGACCGGGTGGAAGCCACTATTTCACCCGCGACCACTCACTTGACCCATATCTACGCACTGAGAACTCCTTTCTACACGAACGGAAACCGGTTCTGTTGTTAACTTCCACGAACGCGGGATGGGTCACTTTTGTCCACTCCGAAAAGTCCATTTTAGTTTACGTAGTCCATGTGCGACGCTAAAAAGCAAACGCGGACATTGTACGATTTTCTCTACGCTGTACGATGCTACGCACACGTGGAGCTCTTTGTAATATACAGGATGATCCACATAATTGTTACAGGTTATAACTCCGTTACTGCAGCTACAGAGAAATGTCAAAGAAGATTGAAGAACGCTATTCCTTCCACTACTTTTTAGAAGTGTAATAGTGCATGTGCTTCAACAATTGCACTGCTTTTTTCAACGAAAATGCCTTGTTTCAATAGTTGGATTTAATAATGAATTTTTCAGAAGTTGCGGTCAACCATTGAAAGTCCGCAGTAATACTACTCGACCATTTGTCAGACATTGCAGTAAAATTTGCATTCTATAAATTCGGTATATAATATTCGCTACGTTATAGTGAAATTTGTCTTAACAGAAGTTTGCCACCTCGTACAACATCATTTCCGTCAAAATGTTTCCTTCGCAGGCAAAACATTTAGCGAGGTAATGATCGCGTTTACATCTAGGTGTAAGCACGTTGTATAAGAAGTGTTTCCGTCTTGAAACAGGTGAACGCGATAATATGTTTCGAAGGCAGTAATTTTTTGTCGGTTTTCTTATAGTACGTCGTAATGCGCGCGCGCTAAGTCAACGTTCTTACGAGAATTTCAGCATAAATGACGTTAATGCCGGGTGAAATTCGCGAAGGAGGAGCGGTACATTTTCGAACGCGTTACTGGGGTAATTCCCCGTGCTCCATTTGCAAAATCTTCCGCAATTAACGTCGCTCGAGAGATTGTGTAAACCCCGGTAGACCGTGAAAATTACGGGCTGGAAGATTTTCCGAAGATTTTACCCGAGGAATTCGTGATCGCTCCGAATAATGATCCCGTTCGATTCGATTTTTCAATCTCTGGCCTACTGAGTTTCATTCACACACTTCCTTTATCTCGCCAACTACGTAACAAAAACATAGACGAGCTTTTGTGCTTAATAGGACCTTTCTAAAATTCTGTCTAAATTTTCACAGATACCTTCCAGTATATAGACTAAATAATTCAAATGTTTTAAAGAAAATGTGTCCGTATTAAAAAGTGGTGTATTTTAAAAAACACCTCATGAAAATGTTTCAATTGAAGGTTTGTCGAAATTTTGCAGTTTTTGAGAAGCGAGTTCCCAAAAATTATTGTACATTTCTTTCTTCTCCGAATTTTCTATTTGTGGAAGGCGTGTTTGTAGGAAAGGGAGAACGCATCTGACTCGGCCGATAATGAATTTGGACACGAACAAGACACGATGAACATGTTCGATCGCACGCGCCGCTGACCACGGCAATTTCAGTTCTTTCAGGCGGTCCGCCAGCCAGGAAACGATGTTTTCGCTTTATGGCAGTTTCATCGGCGATGTCGATTAATTGGCTTTAAACTTCCATACACGTAACTCGTCACGCGATTTTGCCGAGTCGGCACGGCGTGGCGTGGCACGCCTTGGGAGCACATTATGGCACTAAATATAATTTCCTTCGGCGACTTTCAATTATTCCCCCACAGATTTCGATCGTATAAACGGCACAGTTTGATAAACTATTAGTCGACATTGAGAACCGTTTAACTGACGGTTCTTGATGATACAAGAATGATCATACAATTCAAGGAAAATATTTAGCTGCAACTGCATTGCGAAATAAAGATACACTATACGTGTATCAATTGGAATAAAAGTGTTTTAGGCACGACGCACCATGCGTCACCTGGGAAAGTCAATTCCAGCGAGTAGAATACATGTTAGCCTGCAAAATCATGAGCATCGTAAAAGTTTTCCGCGCGCGTGCATTATTACCGTGGGCGACAATTTTCACGGCAGCTACATTTTTCGCCTCGGACGACTTTATATAGTCGGAAACCGCAGTAAGGGAAGAAATTTGCTTGCGAGAGCAAACGTCGTTGCTCATCGCTTTCGCTTCTGTATACACAAGGTTGCACTAGCCTCGAGTGGCATCCGATGTGTAATATTCTGCATATTTAATCTACGACGCGCGACCATTACGAAATGAACGCGTTACTTGACACAGACCTATAACTCGTGAAACTAAGGAACTGAAAAATCTTCTAGCAGAAAACAATACAACAATCAAAGGTTTGTTTACTTAAAATTACCATTGCAGTTAAATAGTTTTTAAAGAAATCCTACGAAGAATAAATGTCTGAAATTTAATGAGGAGGGAGTCCGATGTAAAACGACGAAAATAATCGAATCTTTGGGAATTTATTGTGACGTATGGGTTGAGCTAACCTTTCTCAAATTTTAGGACTACTTTACCACATTGTCCAGGTAGCTAGGAATATTTTTCTCGCGATCATCTCTCGATCGTATGAACGACCTACGTCAAACATGTTGTAAGCAACGTGTTAAATTCGCGCGGGAGCACCGATTCCACGTTCGTTGCGGATTCTCCTCGACGCAGAGCTACTTAAATTGGCCGGCGTTCGTTTCGAGTTTCCCATTACACCGCCGATAAAGTGCATCCGAGCCAGTCAATGCTCGGGAGAGTTGCAGGCCAAGCGATAGATCGCAGACGCGCGTTTCCTTGCCGACGCGCGGCGCGGCGTGGCGCACGAAACGCTGTGCGCTCCTTGAATGCACGCTTGAATATTTAAGCATTAGTACTTCGCCGGCAATTTTCATAAAACCCGGGTTTTTCAGCGCGGCCGAGCACACGTAAGGGACGGGTCCGACTAAAAGCGCCGTTAACCACCGGCGGATGTAAAAGCTCGGCCCCTAAATTATTAGCACGGCAACATTATTACCATTCTTAATTTAACGCCCTGCCGAGAGCCTGGCTCAAGTCCAAAACCGGAGGATGCGCGGAATTAGCCTCGCCGATGTCTCGGACCCTCGCCCTTCGCCGAAATTGTGTTCGGTTCGATCCAGAAATTTTATCGTTCTTGTTATAGATTAATTGCCCAGTTAATACTCCGGACATTTAACACAATGCTTCATCTGCAAGTTGATCCATGTTCATAGAGTTGACGCTTCAGTCGAAAGTTACTTGTCAGTCTGAAGTTCGAGAAATGACTTCTCTATTCCAAATGCAAATTGATTGGTTCTCCCAGTTGATAATCGAGTCTATAATTAAAGTTTTTGTTTTTAGTCGACAGAATTAAAGCTACTAGTTATGTGATACATCTCGAAAAATGTGTTTGTATCTTCCATATTCAAGTTGGTTGGTTCTCCCAGTTGATTATCCAGTCTGAAGTCTTTAGTCCAAAATTAGAATTACTAAATGTGTAAAATGCGTAAAAGTTTAGTGAGTTCAGTTTAGTGATGACAATAATCAAAAGTTAAGAATAATAAAATAAGAATTCCCGAAAACTAGGAAAGAGAATGCAAATATCATTTTGAAAAGAAATCGCCTTCCAGGATGCCCTTGACATCCTAACGAGATTACGATCGCGACGCTGTCAGGTAGCGGGACTTCGGAAATCAAGACCCATCGATTTAGATGTTTCCCGAGTAGAAACCAATCGGTTTCTCTCACGGCAATGCGAGCAGATTGCCCGATAATTTAACCCCGATTCCGTTCAGCCGATAAAAGGAATGGAAAGAAATGTCGGATGGCAGGGTAACTTCGTTTTACCGGGCCTAGCCGTTTGCTAGGAGCTCTGCTCGAGAAAATATCATCATCTAGACTCGAGACGTTTAACGTAGCTTAAAATCCGGCCGAACGAAACCTGAAACAACGAAGTTATACACCCGGTTCCGCCACGGACTCGACAATTACGCGATATAGTAAACGGATTATTCGGTGGAATCAAATTTTCATCAGCGATCACGAACTTGCAAAGGGACCGGTGAACCTTTTGTACGCGTTCAAGATGACCTTTGTTCTTTAGAATCGAATTACATCTGTTCATTCGGCCGTGTTTGTGATCCACTCCGAGACGAATTCGATGATCTATATGCTGGTCTTCCAAGGTCATTCAAGGTCATTCAGTTCTTTTCCCAAATGACAGTTCCACTATTTCAAAGGTTGTTAAACTAATTTCTTAACAAACATTATTTATGCGAGCCTTCATATTGTCGGGAGTGGTTACTTGAAAAATTGATTTCAATAGCGAATAGTTTAAGAGATAATTCCATGGATAGAGTAAAATGAAGAAACCTGCATATTTTCACATACTTGCCAGGTAATTAGTAACAAGAGTATATATTTGTTTTGCTTTCTGTTAGTTCAAACATCGAATGTAGTACGCACACAGTGGTAGAAACGGATCACAATACGTCAGAGGTAGTTCCAGCGTTGAATTCCGCAGGTAGCCTGGTATTTCGCAAAATCGTCTATGAGGAGCGGGTCGGATCGATCGATCGCGGTGCAAAAACATCGAAAACTGTTCCGAAGACGTGACGGTGACTACGCCGCAGATTAATCCGACCACATTTTCGGGCCGACGTTCGGCTTCAACGTGCCGGATAGCGGACTCAGCATGCAGGTGGACGAACGATCACGGAACCGCATACGGAATTGGCCCAATTAGTCGTGCCGCAGAGCCGAAGAAGGGACAATGAGGTCCGTTTAAGTCGAGAAAACCAATCGACTGTCCAAGGATGGGAGAGAGAGAAAGAGGAAGAGAGAGTCAGAGAAGCGCAGAGGAACGAAGAGAGGCGGGTTTCGACGACGAACGCATCGATACGTGAGATATTTAATAACGAGCCGGCCGAGCGGCCATCTCGAACATCCGATGGTCGACGGTGACCGTTGAATATACACGTAATCGGGTTATCAGAAGCACGGCCAAAGGAATTTCCAAAACGATGGACATCTGTGCTACGCGAATCGCCGGAATAATACTCCCGAGGCCCCGCGCGTGTTACAGCAATCGCTCGAGAAACGCGTAACGCGCTCCACGCCCCGGAATCCTTGTTACTCTAATGATGCGATAATAAGATTATCAGGGACGGTTGCGCATGCTACAGAACCGCGTGTTATGACCGGTGAAACGGAGCCAGTAACCTCCCTACCCATTTCCCCACCCTCTCATGCGATATCTTCGATGTCTGCGATATGAAACTTGCATGACGCTGATGGGGAATTTATGGAGTCGCCGCCGGAAACCTTTCGCACACAAA
The DNA here is from genome assembly GCA_028455795.1 of Lasioglossum marginatum. NCBI lineage: Eukaryota > Metazoa > Arthropoda > Insecta > Hymenoptera > Halictidae > Lasioglossum > Lasioglossum marginatum. Next base: position 863,380 of record CM052270.1, read on the forward strand.
GGCGAACGATAATGTTCGAGAACCCTGCCTCTACCAGCGAGACTTCGCGGCCCATCAAATTTCTAAACTGTTTACCCTCTCGCCTCTTTCATCCTGTTGTTGGTTTTTCCTCGTGTTTGCTCTCCGTTTTCGGTCGTTATTTGGCGAAGGTAATAGTAAGACGACATTGTTATGCAGGCTCGACGAGCTGGCTAAATGTCATCTTTAATTTTGATGACGTGAATAATACTCTGCAAAGAATAATTTTATGCCATGATCATATGTTTTTTTAGAGATTTTCGAGGTCATGGTATTTTTGTATGTATCGAGTGATCTTCAGTTTATTAAAACCAAGATTATTTTAATTCATAGGACACGATATAAAATGTTCAATGTACAAAATAATCTCTATTGGTTTCTATGCACTTTCTCCATCTGACAAGTGATTAGGGGGAGCTTCTTTTGTAACGAGATTGAAAACAAGTGACTTTCTAAAAAAATTCTTAAAAATCAATGTATGGCGCTCGATCGCTTACTCGTGTACTCATTGTCATCCTAATTTCATTTTCGAGAGAGAGCACAGCGAAGAGACATTGGTGCACGAGCCAGTAGCGGAATAAAAGGGGATGGAAAGTGGAAAGGGCGAACAGTCGAGCAACTGGTCGTGCTCGCGACCCTGACCGACTGACTGAGAAGGGTGCAACCCTCTCGGCGGCGCTCGGAGAGGAGAGGCCTAAATCCGAAGTCAAATAGCGAATGGAGCAATCTTCGGCAGGGCGAATTTGCAGTGCGATTAGCGGGTTCGGGCGTAAGCTCAGCTTAAAACACCGGCGGAACAGGGAGAAGAGAGGAATAGGTGAGGGTGGGGTGAGTTGAGGCGGCGACAGATTGGAATCTGTTTGTCGACAGGATGAACCGTCGGTAGTTGTGCAGACTGACGTGATCTGTCTGTGCGATGAGTTGCGAGAAGCCCAGGGCCGATGATGAACGTGTAAACGCCACACCGCGGCGCGGCTGCGGGACCCGTCACAACTTTTTGACTTATGATACCCGGCCCCGGGACCCAAGCCTGTTGTCCCCGCTGATGAAAAGGGGCAACCGCCCCTGAATAAACACTGGCCAGACCATTATACTCGCGTCACGTATTTAGACGTATAAGGGGCGTGTTGACGCTGGAAGAATTTCCAGAAGAGATTGACGACAGCCGATGTTTACTGACCCAGTCAATCAACGTCTTGATGAATTGTACGCTAACAGCGATTCCACCTTGGCCAATTACGACGGAAAAGTGGATTTGCCATTGGAGTTGCCAGACAGATCAAAATCATCCTTTTCAGCTTATTTGACCCTTAGCACTCAAAATATTGTTTACACTATTAAATATGATGGCATCTAATCATCAATTACTAAATATTTAAGTGTTATATCAATTTCATACCCATACAATGAAGAAAGTCATATAGTATGGAATTATTCTACGTCGAAGCCGCGAGATAAGATGGAAAGGAGAGATAATTTTCGAGAAATTAGTAGTCCGTGAGGGTAACAGATACCTCTCAAGGATTCCTCCCCTATTTTCTATTCTAGAAGTTTGATGCGAACTTAAGCATTGCGTCAATGTCGCACGGATTCTACGTAAATAGTAGCAATTTCTCGGTCTAATTGAAGCGCCGCTGGCAACGTTGCACGTACAGTTTATTTCACACGAACGAGAAAAATGCGGACCAGTGCATATTCAGCGACGCCTGCAGCACGCCGCGTCTCTGTTTGGAACGTAGAAGTCACGTGCCATTTTAACACGGTCGCTGGCCAAAGAACTTTGTACGAGCAGCTTGAAACAGGACCGCCGAACTGCGAGTATTTCCGTATCGGAAAAACATATTCACATAGTCATTCCTAGCTTCGTACAACCGTTCCAAAGATTTTCGTTTCACATAGTCGAGAATCTCTCTTTTAGCGCCATCTCGTCTAATTTTTCAATTAGGACAGTGCAAAAATCTAAATTTGATTAATTTACACTTCGTATATGATTGACTCGTACTACTGAATTTCGACTTCCGCTCAAATTGTTAGATACATTATTGATGTTGACTACTGAGACTTGTTCGACGCGTTATCGAAGGTTATTATGTTGGTCTTGTGCAAGCCACGTTAGAATTATACTGGAATTATTTTATTTAACATCGATTAAACCCTATTGTGCTCGCTGCAACTCACTAGAGAAACCGGTCCTCAACCTAATCCCCGAGACTCGGAAGCTGTTAGGTACGCAAAGCACGCATGTTTGTTTGAAAAGCGACCGGCATCGAGAAGCTGCCGTCCCATTCTGCCAGCTCTATCACTGGGATACACGAGAAAAATGTAATTCGTAGTCGAGGAACGTTCGCAGATGGCAATTTCACGCGTCGCCATTTTTTGTCTCCGGGTGTGGATCATTAAATCTTCAACAGAAACAAGCATTCTTCCGGTTCCTACCATCTCATTTCGAATCCGTTGGGGACGTGCTCCGTGCAGCGAATTGAACCGTTCCCGTTGCAACGTTGCTTTTTATAAGGGATGACCGCATCCTGCACTAGGTGATGTTTCTCGAGGCACACCAGACTACATACAATTCCATACCTGTTGTACGGAACGAGGAAAAGGCGACAGTATTTTGATGTTAATCTCGGTTCGATTGTTCTTATTTAACTTTAATAATCTCAGATCAATTGTTCTACAAACAGCAGAATAATTCTTCACGTGAAAAATGTGACAAATTGACACGAGGGACGAGTGAGGGTTAGCTTCGTCGAAATTTATATAAATTTCATAATGTTCTTCGTTAAAGAAACACCAGCATAATAGTTAATATCGGTATCCGCGGCAGTTTCGAGGAAACTGGCGACACTTTATTCGCGCCACCCTGTATACTCGATGGAACAAGCTGAATACCAACTAGATGGAGCCAATCGTCCGGCTCCTGACCTGTTCCTGGATAAAAGCTCGCGAGGAACGGGTTTGCAACGGGTTAACACGGACCCGTGGCATCGAGGGCCCCGTGTCAAAGGCGGAAACTTACCTTTGAGCGGAAACGTAAACCGCGCGTGCAACTGCGTCCGCATGAATATGGAACGCGCGACGGGAAGTCCCGCCCGGGACAATGATTTGGGGCCAATTAAAGTACCGGCCGCTGATCGATTCGCGGGATCTTAATTAACCGTCCTCGGGACCCGCTCCAACCGACTTCCAACGAAAACCGGGCCTGAAGCACGTTTACCAACGCTGCGATCGTGATAATCCTTTCGAAACATATTATTATTCACTAGTTTCAACTTCTGGAACTATCGCAGCTACAAAAGGAATACTTAGACGGGAATTGTACTGTACTGCTTTCAGTGACAAACGTCTGTGCTGAGAATAAATGTTCTTCCACTGCACGCACGTTCCACGATTAATTTTAAGGCAATTTACGTCGAAGGACAAGGGGTTTGTGGACGAGTATTTTTAAAAATAGTGAGAATGTGGTGGCCAAACTATTGCCACCGCCAATCCAGCTTTAATATTTTTCATTCAAAAAGCTTCTTTCTCGACTTTAAAAATGTGCCGAGGCTTCACCTTGTTGGAAAATTGAGTTTCTTCTCATACGGAATATATCTTCTAATAATTTGGACAATTTATTCTGCAGAAAGAAAATTTATATTTTCTATTTTTACTATTGTTTAAATGTAGAATCACGGTCTTTGATAATGATCGCTGCGATCCGGAAACGGACGAAACGCTCGTTACGATTGAACCGGTCGGCTTTATTCGCGACGACTAGACTGCGAATTCGCGATCGATCACGCGCCGCGCTAATTCATTTGTTCGATCGACAGAGATCCACCGATTGATCTAAGAAAGATTCAAGCTGCACCCATGTGTCGTGACACCTGACGTATGGAGAGAGAATTTGATATTCAGACCGCGGGTGTTTGCGCATTGTGACTCGCGTCACATACGAACGCGGGGAATATGATGGAATAGGAAATACAATTAAATTCGGTATCGTTCTCGCCGCGTTGTTAAAACGTTGATTCAAGAGCGAAATTAATGTCCGTTTTATTGTTACGTTTGCAAATTACGCGTTGAACATTGTTCCATGAAAATTAGACATATGTACAATGGATCCAAAAATTATTGAAACACTACATTCTCAGCTCTCGAGAAATTGTCGATGTTAATTAACAGTACAACCACATGTCTGGACTCATATTGAATCTGAAGCCTCTGCTTTCGCAAAGCAGTGTTCATTTTCCTGTAAGATATTTTTATATCATGTAACTGATGCGGACAAACTTTTTGAATGAAACTACCTTAGATTTGAAGATCGAAGACTGTGTTCTTTACTGTCAACGATATTCGTGGTTTCTTCTACATTTATAACATTTCTGCGGAATGTAAGAAAAATGACTTCACTAACGACATTTTTATGGTGATGCTGTTATCAAGAATCCTTCAGTGCGCGAAATAAATTTTTATCCTCTTGAGCAATCTATGGAAGTGGAAATACGCTTAAATATTTATATCTCTCCAGGTGATGTGCTATACATTTAAATACATTCCCTCGCTCGATTCTTTAACGAGTTTGTTAGAGCAAACTCGTGTTACACGGCGGTTACCTCTACACTGTCGTCCATTAAGTTGAACCCTTGTTCCATCTCGATCAGACTTGACGTTCGTTATTATTCTAATTACCTCGTATTTCTACATGCAGATCAGCATGTTACAATTTACAGGCGTTGCTTCTTAAAACTCGCAAATGTATTAGTAAAATGACGTATCTAAACATAATCGATTTAAGTTGCAAGTTTCGGAATGGAAGACAGGATGTGCTGTACACGGTGAAGGCTTAAGGCGGGTTTTAGACGAAAACCTTAACAGAATATTGCTCCTAGTTTAGGGTATTAGCGAAATTAGCATTGAAACTACGGAGCTTATCAGATGAAATATTATCAAGATCATCTTAGACTAGCGACGTGTTCCTACACCGAGGCAGGATGCAGTGGTTAGATAGCTTTGTCGTTTTATGTTTCTCGATTTTAAGTACGCGTTTGTTCGTTTAAAAAACTCAGTTTTTTATCGTGTAAAATCCAATTCCCACACCACCCAGTTGACAAAACCGAGCCGGTTGTAATGGAAAGATAGCGACAGTACTCACTGTCTTTCACGCAGAATGCCCCGATAATCCAGAGTGGGAAGAGTGGCACGATGAACACGTTCCAGTGCCTAGCGTTCGCGTTGCACCGTAGACTCCTCCCAACGTGCAGCCTAAGGTAAATCATGATCGTTCCACGTGAACCCTCCGCGGCTCGATCATAGCAACCGATCACCAAGCATCAGCATCGTGATCCCTCCGGATCTTGGCTCACTGTCACCGTGTTTCTGTGCCGTTCACGGGCACCCACTTCCGGTGTGGTCCCGCGTGTCCGTTGCACGCTTCTCGCGCATCATTCTCGATGCATACCGACGACGCGGTGAAAATCGAAAAGCCAAAAGAAGATCGAGAAGAACAGCACGACGATCCTCCGTGTTCGAACGGCGAAACCAGCGCGCGGCGGCTCGATGGATCGCGGAACGGAAACGGCACCGAGCAGAAACCATGCACTATCAATCACTGCGAAATTATTCGACGACCCGCACGAATCCTGATCGATGACACGAAAGATGGCAAGACAGAGAGAGATCACTTCAGCAGCAACAGCGAGGACGCGAGCAACAGCATCGCTCGCCGGGAACGCACGCGACCACACGCTTCTCCCCTTTCATCCCCGTCCTGAAACCACCCCCCGAGATTCTACTCGATCGTTCCAATTACAGGCACAGGATAAGAAAAAATCCCGAGGATCCAGAACACCGATATATCACACAGGAGACGCAGCAGCTCACTTCTGCCGCACACTTTCGAATCGCAACCCCTTTTCTTGATATATTTCACCCCCTTTGCGAACTTTCGAAAACTTTCCCACTACTGGAACTGTCGTTTGCTACAACGTGCAGGAGATTTTTTCGGTTATTTTTCTAAGTATCCTGAGTTGATGTGGATGATGATGACGAACGATTTTACTTGATTAGAGAACCCCGAAGACGACGGTATCGCGCGCCGCTCGCACTCGAGCGAGATTTCGCTCGACCCGTACACTGTTCCAGCACCGGGCCGTGCGGTGCACACACGGTGAGCTATCGCGGACGACGTTAGTGTCGCCACTGTCGAGTCTGCTGCCACCACCACTCCGTTGCCACCACCAACGTCGCAACCCCCACCAGTCCCGACGGCGCGTCTCCCATCGAGGCGCGCGGCGACGGTCACCGGTGTGCGACACCGGCCCGACGCCAACACGCGACGCACCGGTGGTCGATTTTTCACAAGAATCCCACGAAAACAGGGAGAAACAGCTATTTTACCACGTTTTTCGAAATTCAGAGGTTCGAGGGCTATTTGGGGAAACCGGCCATCCCCGAGCTTAACGCTCTTCTACTGGTTTGTTTAGGTCATTAGTTTGAATTGTAAATATTTTTGTTAGTCGCCGTCGATTATTACACTGACAAGTGGTTTCAATAGAGGTGCATGAAAACTTTGGCTACTTGGACGATTTTCGAATGTTTTTACGCATATTTGCATCCTGTGTAGGATTTGGAACATTTCATCCGCGGAGGATAATACTATTTTTATCAAAACTCGTAGTGAATGATCAGTTTTCACAAAAATTATATTACTACCTCCATGTGAAATTTGGCATTTTCGATAAGTCATTCGAATACAATTTTTGTCGATATTGAGAAAAAAACAATTTTCAGATCCCATCAACAATCAAAGGTAATAGTATTTCCGAACAATCGACTAATCGATACCGAAATCAAAAACAAAAGCTCTTTCATTTCAAAAGCATTTTCGACGAGACATACGACGAATTAAATTTGAATCAGAAAATTTTCATTTAAATTATCTCAAAAACAATATTTACATTAGCGATATTAGCTCCTCCATTGCAAATTAGCATTTTCGACGAGACATTCGAATTCGGCATCCGCAAGCGGACGAGAAATCTCAATTCATATGAAAATCAGATGAAATTATGAATTTTGACCAGCGTTTTGAGAAACAGCAGTGTAGAGCGACGGCAGTCAACCCGTCGACGTCGTGGATGGTCGACGTCGTCGTCGTCGTCCTCGAGTCTTGGTGGTTCGTCGATCGAAAAGAGGCCCTGTTGTACGCGCCCGCGCACACGCTTTACCTCGCATGCGTATTGAACAACGGTCTCTCTCCATCCTCTTTCTCTTCCTCTTTCTCTCTCTCTCTCTCTCTCTCTGCTCTCCTCTCCTCTCTAGCCATCATCTACTTCGCCGAATAGGTTTGTCTCTGTTGTCAGAGGAGGGCTGGATGTGGTACGCTCGGTCCAACGATCCTCTTCGTCCTGTTTTCAGAGTCCCAAGACTCTCGATCAGGCGAAAGAAGTTGAATGGAGACGAACGAGACCAGGAATTTATGTTAATTCCTGGCATCGCGACGCGGCGAGCAATTCGAATGCGAACGCGCCGCGCCGTTTCGATCGAGAGAAACCGGAAGCAACGGTAGGCAGACCGTCCGTTTCCGGTTTTGAGCCGGGACAAGGTGGTTTTGCTACTCACCGACTGATTTGCAGGCTACGGCAATTAACTCTAGGTCATTCCGTGCCAAATCGATCACTTTCGACGTCACCATCGTCGATTTTGTTCTAAACGAAATATGATAAATGTACAACATAACATAAGCAACATAAAAATATTCTTAGATTTTTTCATACCTTTCGCTGTTTTATATTTCACCCAGTTATATAACTTCCTCGCGAATACATAAAAATCCGCAGTCTAATTATTACAAATACGGAAATATAGAAAGTGGTAAAAATTATTCGAGCTCTCTGTATATGTACAAGATGAATATAGGGGAATACAGAATACATATGAACAAGTGAACAGGTCTACATAAACACAGATCTGGTGATCCTCCGTTTCCGAAATAAGGCTGTCTCGAGGATGTGTTCCGAAGCTCGCGAGCAATGTTTCCACTGTATGTATCGTACTTCGAACAGACGAGGAACGGCAACAGTCCTTGGACTTTTACCCTCGACACACACGGCTTCGCCAGAAGCTCTCGTAAACAAAGCGTGCTCGCGCTCGAGAAAGGAAAAATTTCCAGGCCCATGTTTGAACTTTCTTCTTCAAGGTGATTCGAACGCAGCCCCTAAGGATCATCCTATTTATTTCTCGTATGCGTAAGACACTCTATAAATAAATATTTTACAGACCTTTTAAAAAAAGCATCTTCTGAAAACGGATGTATTTGTTGTACTATGTATATGCTTCACCAAAATCGTCATAAGTCCAATATCGACGATTTCTCAAGAATTTTAGTGGTCAAATATTTTTTTCGGATCCACTGCAAACGGCAGTCGTCCATTCTCAGCCACGTGCGAGCGCGTTGCGAATTTCCAGAAATGAAAGAGAGGAAAACTGAAAAAATTCGATCTTTGCAAACATTTCCCGAAAGGAACTCGCTTTATCGTGTCGAACCCCTGCGCCGCGCCGCGCCGGCAGGATTCTGTTTGTTCCGTTCGTCGAACATCCGAACGCTGTCAATTTTCGTAACGTACACAGAAGAGAGAGCGGAGCTGATACCCAGAACTATATGTACCCTTATATGTACACCTCCGTGCTTCCTGGCCTCCGCATTCACCCCCTTTTCCTTTTTTACCATTTCCCTCGGCCTCCTTTTTCCCCCGTAACGAAACTCATTCGGAACCGTGTCCATTCCCCCGAATCTCGGAAAAACGGGTTAGCCTCGTGTAAGAATGCGAGCCGGCTAGAGAAAACGAGAGAGAGAAAATGGGGAGGAGCAGGAGTGGAGCAAGAGCAGTGACTGAAGGGAAGACGGAATTCCTATTAATTCGAAATAAAGCGACATTTTCCCTGGTGACGTTTGAATAGGGGCGCGAATCGAACCGGTCAATTATACCGGAGAATCGAATGCAAATTCTCCGTCGTGTTCCTCCTTCGCCTTCGTCCCTTCTTCCGTTTTCTTTTTCCTCGATGCCAGCGTCCCCGGGTCTCCACGCCCACTTGTTTCCATTTCCTCGTGCCATCCATTCCTTCACGATATCTCTTCCTCTTTTTCTTCGTCTTCTTTTTTCCAAACGCTTCTCCCTATCGTCCCTCGAAGACGGAAGGGAAGAGAGTCTTTGTGCAGCCGTCCCGTCGAATGCAGGAAACTCACGTAGTCGATGAAGATATCGGGAAACGCGAGTGGAGATGACAAAAGAGTTTGTATCAATGTCAACGGCGACGCCGTTTAATTAAACAGAGAAACAAATTCACCCTCCCTCCCGCCCCTCTGACTCGTCATTATCGCTTTTTTCATCCTTTTGACCCTATGCGAAGAGGTAACGAAAGAAATTAGGGAAATGTTAAAGATTTTGTGCCAGTCGAACAAGTCCAATTTTCATAGACAAATTTTTAGAAAGTGTAATGAGATAAAAACCTTTTTGAACAGCCCTTGTAGATCCAAAACAAATAAAAATCATATTGAATTCTATCGAATTTTATATTCTGGCATTTTTTTCATGAAGATCCGCAGTCTACTAATAATCAATCTCGAAGGGAGAGACAATTTCCACACACTAAGCACGTCTGAACAGCCACGAAATCATTTTATTTCGTGACATAAAAATTTTGGTTTAATTCCAGCTATTTTATTGAAATAGCCGACCGTGCGCGATGGACGCCCATCGGCTCGCTCATTCTCCAACGCGATTCTCGCCACGTTAATCACGTTTTCTCTCTCCATCTCTGTTCTTCACGATTCACTCTACGCTCGCCGCCCCCCTTTTTTCTATAAATTAGTTTGCTTAATCCATTCGCTTTGCTTCGGCTCGTTTCCGTGCCTGCTTGTTCCCCAGCCCGTGCAACGAAGTTTCGTCGCGACCGCTTTTTTTATCTACCCGTCTTCGTTAGGTTTTTATCGTCGTGAAAGTTAGCCGATGAAAAAAGGGACCAGAGACACGGCGAAGACAAAGAATGCTGCGGCAACTTTGATGAGCCACGAAGTTTCGATTCTAAACAGACTTAATTAGCGCAGAATCCTTGCTCGGCTGCACAGCTCGCCGCTACGATTATGCTGGTTTTTCGCAGGTGCTTCGAGGTAAGTTCCTGTTTCCCGAGTTCTAACACTAAATAGCTGAGCGATTTATCATGCGTGGGAATGGCGAGGTCGAGTAAAAATTTAGTAAAAATATTTCACCTTGAATATCACCGGAAAGCGGGAACGTGCTATGGCATAATGGGGGACGAGATGGAGGTGAGTATCGAGAAACGATGAAGCGAGCCCCGGAGCAACAAAAATACGAAGAAGAATCGTGGAAGACGGAACACAGTGAATCAGCGGGACGATAAACGCCGCGGAACGTGACCGGAAACGCGAAGGGCCGTCTGCCGACGCTCCGGACAACGAACGATGCTCGACATTAACACAAATTTCGAACCCCTACGGCTTTTCCGACGTCTGCGAAAACACAGCATGATACGAGGCACGAGACAAGGGGTTAAGTATTCGAAGGCCCTGTTGAAAATGGCTTCGGTTAATATCTTGTTAAATATTAGGTTTATGCGAAGGTCAGTACATTTTTTAAAGTAACCTTGAAATCTCCGGAACGTCTTCACTCACAAGAAAACACGTACCGCATGAAAGGAGTGCCCTTTGAAGGCACTTAAATTCTGTTTTAAAATTTCCATGAAGTTTATAGTTCAGTGGTTATTCGAGGTAAGCAATTTAGCTGAAACACCCTGTACATCTCACAAACAATTGACTTTTTTTTAGCAACCTGTACACATCAGTAGAAAGATAAAAGGAACTGACAATAAGGGGCGAAAGATTTTTGCGGAATCGAATGGGAAGTGCATCCGGCTGTTTAACTGCGGAGGATATTGGATAGCAGCTAGCCGATCACACACACACACAATTTCTGAATGGTGTTCGAATATTTGGTGCGTCTGGACCACTATGCGACGAGACCAGTATAGGGTTGAAGGAGGGCGCGCATCGAAAAGTCATCGGTGGAAACGAAGCGCGATGGTAATCACGGTGCCGATGACGATGCTGGCATCACCGGATGAATGCGTTAATGAGGACGTTGCATTTCAACATGAATTCCGCAACCTCCCCCAGGCTGGCTCGACTTCCACTGGTTTCCGCTCCCCCGCAAACTTCCTCCTAGTCGAATACACACCGACGCGGTATTTATGGAATGCCACGGGTAATTTTCTATACAGACCGTTCTGTAACGACCGTGGTGCTAGATGCAGAGGCGACTCTTGGTGAAAACGCGGATCGATAATGGCAAATGAAATTCTTCCGCGCGTTTACAGGACGTTTCATAGCGCGAATCAACCGAATTACTCTGAATGACGCACGACGGGAAAGTAATGAAAAAAGTTCGGTCGCGTGTGCGAGCTGTTTGACCCTGTTCCCGAGTTTTCCGATCATTTTCGGTAGGTACTCCGGATATTTAAGCTTTTGGATATTCTTCGCGGAGAAGTTGTGGTCGAGCATCTCGCGGAAATTGTTACACGGTAGAATCCGTTGGGAGAGAGAGATAGTTCAGGCTCGCTAAAAGAATTATCAATTTTGAAGTGGTCTGATCCGTCACGCTCCGAGGTGAAACGCTATTCGGGTAAACTCGGAGGATCCGGTCTGTTTTTTCCTGTTCTCTGTGTCTTCCATAGTGAAGAATAGCTAGAAACATTTATTTATTGGCATGGTTTTTTAGAATTGTCAAGTATTCGTTAATTATTCAGAAAGTGTTCAGACTAAGTCGCGAATGATTAAACAAACGACCACTTTCTCGGTTTTTACTGTTACGAATTTTCTGTTTACTTAATAAACCTTCGTATCCCGGCGGAACATTCCGGAAAGCCGTAGCACGGTAAGCTTCGTTAAGCTCTAACAGTAAGCGAACCAATCGATGTTTATTTAAAGCGGAACTTTGAGAAATTCGCAAGATTGCATTCGTTCCCAGATTCAACGGTGGCCGGAAGGAAAAGGATTTGCTTTAATTTTGACAATGGCCGCATTTGCATCGGGAGTCCGCGCGCAGTTACAAGCAACGGCGTCCAATTACCGTGAATGAAACGTGCCAATTTTTTCCTATTTTTACTTTCTCGTTCTCCACCTCTGTTTTTTCCCTCTGCAATTATCCCACACCTTCGCTTCCTCTATCGATGATATAGCTCTTTGAACTCGAAACCAACATTAAACCTCGGATCATTCTTACAACTTCATAGTTGATGATCTTTAGAATTATACTCATTGGGAAAAAATACCACAGTAAAACTTGAACCCGCAGTTATAGGTACATTTGCCCAAAAGTGTTTCTATACTATACTGTCTATCGTTTCGTCCCGAAACCAATGAAAACCGGCCGGGCACGGTAAATAATTCGCTGCTCTCGCAATTCTATCGGCAGCCGTGAATCACCGATTCCTGATTTTCGTGCCATCGGTCTGACCTTGATAACGGCCGCCATAAATTTGCGACGACGAGCCGCCAGCATCGAACGGAAAAAGCCCACTCGGAAAAGGGAAATACACCGCGGACACGGTTCGACGTCGCGTCGCACGGAAAAGAGAAAAGAGCGGAGACGTGGGGGACGCGTGAGTTTTGAATTTGCGATCGGTCGAATGTTGGCGCGCGTAAAAGCGTTACGAAAAATAAAAAGAAAGGAAGAACACGTTTGGGGAAGGGTGACAATAGGGGGAGGGGGTCTGGTGTGGATCGTTAAACATGACATGTGTTTTTGTTCGATCATCTCTAGACCGGTCCTTTTTCGAATTTTTATACGAATCGCTTTCACGCGGTCGTTATTCTCGAACCTCGCATTTTTGTGGCTCTTTCATCTCGCGTTTCCGTAACTAGAAATTTTATGGACAAGCAAAAGTTCCTCGCGCGAACAGACGCGACAAAAAACGGGTATAGAGACTCGTAGGAATTCGATACTGGAGACAGTCGATAATAATCGAGGAAGATACTGACGAATTCTTGTTAGAATTCTGAACAGCGTTGACCCTTTGTCTGTCGTGTCGATTGGAATGATTCCTTTCGTTCTGAAGAATAGGGTGAGCTCTCTAAACAGTATTGTGGATTAATGGAAATTAATGACGTACATTTTTGGTATTCTTATATTATAGGGGTTAATAAGATCACTATCAAAACATTCAGGAGCGATGCTCTATTCCTCATCTTTTCCATGTAAAACATTCAAGAGTGTCGATTTGTTGGAACAGCGTCACAAAAGGTGCTCTCTTTGTAAAGTAAAGAAACTACGGGTCCCCGGCGACCCACGGTTCGCCGACCATGGGCGAACAAATGAAAGAAATCAGCGTATCCAATTCCACGATGAATGATTCAACGCGAGGGGGAATGGGGCTGGAAAAAGTGGATATAAAATTCGCATGTTTCGTGTCCACGGCCCGGGAAGCGAGTAGAAGCTCGAGGGTGCTCCGGGAAACACTCGAAAACCATCGAGACTTCCAATGATTCCGAGACTCGAATAACATTCGGGCCGCGCACCCCGGCGTGCGCTTTCGCGACGGCTGATTCGATGAAAAAGTTGGAGAAAAGGGTGCTGTAGTGAATGGCGGTCATTAGGGGAGGAGAACGGCTGGTCTCGGGAACAAGTTGTCGTTGTATTCACTGCATTTCTCGAGGAGATTCGCGCCTGCGGAATTCTCCACGGATCCGAGAGCTGTGTCTCGACCAAAGGCAGAGACACACGTGTGTTTAGTCATTTTTCGTCGGCTAATGAGGACTTTATCCTTCTATGGTTCTCGGAAAACTGCTGAGCTCACACTTCGTGGCCAGATCCTACAGGATAAAGTCCCCATTCCTTCGGCAAATATCAGGTTTGCTTACCATTTCCAACTTTCATTCATCACCAGAATGTTATGCATTTATGACCAGGTAGCGGATGTTTAAGCAAAATAAAAATTGTCTTCGTGAATTTTTGCAACAGATTGAAGTGAAATAGAATTTAATGTTTTTTCTCAAAATGTTTAATAATATGAAAATAATATAACAGTATATTTAAATTCTTTAAATGTTCGTACAACTATTTTAAATTACACCTACTCTATTAATTGCCTTTAAACCGAAACAAAATTTTATTTTTTATTTGCTCGCCGAACAGTACCTCGAGTATAATCTTGAGGCGAAGGCACTGTCATAAATCCTTCGAAGGGTTGGAAACGCCTCGGCATCAATCCTTGATTTCACTTAAAACACGTTGGCGCTAACACGTGCTCCCTTGCGATTAACCCCCTCGCGTCGCCGAATTACCGGGTTCCATGCCGTATTCAGACCGTAAATTGGAATGCATTAGCGTCGGTTTTCATATCCGCGATACTGCCGCCCCGTTATTAACAAAAATATTCCCGGCCGCACCCTACTCGCACTTTTCCAACGTGAATTTTCCTGTTTCCCTCTCGTGTTCGACGAATTATTCGTGGTCACATATTCCTGGCCCGAGCGAATTTCGGACGGCACTGTGACACTTGAAACGTTTATCCAGAAATTGCGAACGATATCTTTTACCCAGGGTAGATTGAAATCGGTTGGCTTTAGCGACAACAATTCAGCGACGCCACACTCAATCGACAAAGGTTTTAATCGGTCTGAATCAACAACGATTTTGGTCGATAATGATATGGATTAATTTTAGAATTTTCCTGTTTTGCATTAAAGCGGCTGTCTCGCGTAAACGGGTCAAAAGTATAAAACCCTAAAACATTTTTCCCAAATTAGACATAAGAAGAAGTAAGAATAGTTCTAGTTGAATTGGAAACGGTGAATTAATATAAACTCTGTGATCCACTGACTTTGTTTTTAGAATCCTTTCTGGCATTGTTTTCGACATACGTAACGCGAGCGGGCTGTATATTTTAATTTCACGTCCCTGTGTACCATACGAATAATACACGTTCCAGAAAAAGGTAGTAATACACGTGAAAGATTATTTTTAATGTGTAGTCTGTCTCCATAATGCTCGTTGAAAGCCACGTTGATCCGAAAATGTTTCACTTACTCCGTTTTAATACATTAGAATTTCTGGCGCGCACTGTTTTTAACTGAAATTTCTTGCATCAACAACTGCAACATGTTGAAAACAGTATGAAAAAGAACGATATTCGATTAAAATTTTCATTTTACTCGTTCATAAATTTCAATTCTTTTAAACGATTTTGCAAAGAGCAAATTGAGTGACGTGCAATAACTGCATGGAAATTTCTAGAGAATCTAACAAACTGAAAATACACAAGTGGTGTTATGAAATAGTTGGACGTTTTTGAGCAGAAACGTTTCGCTAGAAAACGATAATTGCTATCGAGAAGGAGGATTAATTGCGGATAGATTCGAATAAAATAGGCATCGCCTAAACATTAGGTCTTTCGCAAATACAGTGAAACTCGATCCTGAACAGTATAATACGATTCACAAGCTATTGATGTCCCGAAACTCCCCGAAACTTTGTCCCCTTGTTTTATAACAGAATGTAAACATCCCGGCTCGTGTTCCATTTCGTTGTTCCACGATTCAACATAAAATCATTTTGCACGGGAAGGGGAAGGGGAAGGGGGTCGAGCCCGTAATCCGAGTGATCGTTTTGTATCGAAATTATATATAACCGAGCACTCGGTCATCCCCGTTTTCACGTGTAACCCCGGACGGAGCATTATTAAATTTGACCCACTATTTTCGTTCGGCCGCCCGACAAATTTATCACCGCGATTTGTATATCATATGGACAATCCGCAATCCACAAACCGTACACACTAATCCCCAACGTAATTTTATTTATTTCGGGAATTTTTCGCTATTTCCTACTTGCCAAGTTTTATAAGTCGAGCTGTTTGACCTTTTCTCTGTGTAAGGAGTGCGAACGCACCGCGAAGGGTATTAAAATTTTTAATTAAAGTATTAAAGTATTAAATTTTTGAACTGTTTTAAACTCGCTTTTGTCGCAAACGCATAAAATTTCCTTAGCCATGGATTATCATAAATTGAGCAAAGCAGCCCATGAAAATCGAACCGTTTTCGGTAAACAAACTCGCAATTAGTAAAATTCTATCAAACTATTACTCGCTTGCGTAAATATTTGCCACATTAATGCATCTATTAATTATCGAATCGGATAAATTATATTGTATTCGTTTCCGTGAGAATAATTTCACAACCAGCGTAGAGTCGCGAGATTTTCGAGGTGTACTCTCAGGGCGACGATAATTCCGAGTTTCGCAGCTAATAATCTTTCTGCAAATTGCCTTCGATTAATGTTAGCGTGAATAATCAGAGGCAGGACACGTTTTACACTCTGACCGGCGCAGTAAACTCGCATTACGAACGGTCCGCGCGCGATTCATTAGAATTTAACGTCGCGTCAAACGTGTGAATAGTTCACTCTGGTACACACAATAACTACGGGACAGCCTGGTAATTACCCGGGAAATATTACGCGAAACGTTCGCCTGAATTACATATTATATTATATTATATTGTCTATATGTGCAGGGCGAATCGTTCGACATTTAAAAGGATATTCTGACTTTGAGGCGTCTGTAAAAACATTAAAAAGTTTGTTCGTGAACGAATCAACGATGGATTTGAAGGTCGACATTGATTTCTGTACTGTTACCTTACGAAATGACCACAGGCCAAATATCGACAATTTTTCCAGAATCGGAAATTCAGTGTTCAAATACTTCTCGGATCCGCTGTATGTATACATATAATGTACATATATCGGGCTCGCCTTAAATTGAAATTCTCCGTTCAAATCGGAGAACTGACCAGCGATCGTCCGGAATTAAATCAGCTCGAAACAGACGGAATTCTGGCTGTGTGAGGCAAATAATTTTCCTGGTCGGAATTGGTATTCAATCTCGATTAGCTCGACCGGACACGGAGAAAAGCCTTGGTGTTCTCCACGATTTTCCGAGAGATAACCATAAAGGGTTCTGGTTCGGTGTCCTGACCCAGAAAACGACGGATGGAGCATTGGCTGCGTCTTTGCTTCCGCACAAACACAGAGACAAATCTTCCTGTGTACAAGACGACTAAGACCAATTACGTCATTTGGATCATCCTGATCCACAGAGCGTCCTCCGATGCTCGGAAAATCGTCATTTCTCCCCGACGACAGATAGAATCTACGAGAGGGAAAGAGAGAGGGGGAAAGAGTGGTGCCGAGTATTTCACTCACGTTCCATCAGAATCGTTTTTTTTCTCTCTCGAACGATTATGCGCGTTCAAAAGCGCACACTTGGAATGTAATTCCTATTTTGGAGACCGGGGCTTGTGCTCCAGTCGGGTCACGAAAGCTTTTGCATTCCGTTTCAGTTTTGATTTCACCCTAATTTCAGCTTTTTCAATTCAATTCTGTCGCGAATTTGTGTCAGACCCTCGCGATTTTAATTTATGAATCGTGCACTTTAATTCTGTACCTACCGCCACAGGTTTCAGATTTTTCGTCGCGAAATTGTTTAAGTTATAAGTACATGCTATCGTGAAAATCGGGCGAAATTGAAATAAATTCGATCCTGTCATTTTCATCCCAAATCCCTATAATCCCAAATATGTATATCCAAATTGGTAAGTAGTGCATACAACTATGTATATGTAAGTTCACAAAATATTTTGATGTGACGTATTTGACCTGATCAATAAATTACCGAACGAGTGAATTACAAGTAACTTGACAGGGGGATTAACTGGACCAGAATTTTGAACGGTGATAAGTTCGAATAAAAGAGATCCTATTTAGTAGTTTTATTTACCCCGGTCTAGTAAACCCCAATTAACCCGTCGACGTTGAAATAATAGCGAAATATAAATGCGGGAATACCGAAAATGAAGCCTCTCTTCCCCTTCCCCTACCCCCATTGTCATTTCCTTTTTTTCTGCAAACCACTTTTTGCATGCATGAATTATGGCGTAAGTTTTGCGAGGGAATGCATGTTAGTGAAATGGAGCCGAGGGGAACAAAGATGCGGGCTCGCCGAGAGACAAATGTTTAAAACATAACACGGCCGGGCGAGTATCACTGACGGAAAAGTAAATTTTCATGTTTCACGTACCCGCGAATCGTAGCACGGGGCAGAATTACTAGAAGCTCCATAATTTCCTCGTCGATTTTCATGGAAATCGTGAGACCCGTCAGTTTTTTGTGATCCTCATTATTTTATTCAGAATAAAGTAAGAAATATAAATGTTTACACGATATGTGGCTCGTGTATTCACATTTTTCGATTTCATTCGCGCGTGTTCGACCACTTTGATTTGTTCCGATCGTATCGTTCTCAGCTTTGTCTCGCGACAAAGAGAAGAACGAAGAGAATACGTAAACGCCTCTTCTTTTCTGCTTCTAGTTCACTTTGACATTCAACTTTTGATATTCAAAGCCAGACATGTCTAGCTGGATTCTGAAGGTGTTGTGCAGTGAATGCATAATTGTAATGCAATGAACTAGCCGTTAAAGGACCTGAAAAAACGTAAAAATGTTTGTGACAAATACAGGTTAAACGACTTGAAGATGATTATTTACAAGTTATTTCATATACTGACAATACTGGAGTATTTTGGAGTTGCCGATCGATAATGGCGTTAAACGAGCGATAAGGGTTAACTGATAAAACGATGTTGTGAATCAGTGTGCAAAGGGCGGCTCGAGATTACGGTTCAGTGTATAGCGTGATATGTATTTCGCTTGTATCGCGAAGAAAGGAAATTACTCAGTGTTCAGTTGATACAATGCCATCAGAAACGTGTGTAGCTGGCCAGCTCATTACCCCCTGAAACGTGACAAACAGCCGGGTGAGAGGTAATTACCCCCGGCCCCCGGTTATGAATCATTGCCCTAATCACGTTCGCGGGGCAACGATTTCGATTAGCGCACACGCGCCTCGGTTAATAACGATTCTTAAATGCGTGAAAAAATATGGCGGCACCGGCACCGGCGGCGCGGCCGGACCCGGGGCTTGGCTAAGACCCTTTCTGAAACGTAATAATTAATTCGCCCGGTATAGTTTCGCTGACGAGGCGTTAATCGCGCGCCTCGCCGAGCCTCGCCGCCCAGAAAACTTAACGCAGTGCTCGTGAATTATTGTACTATAAATCTCGACAATAAGTTGTTACTCGGAAAAGCGCTTTATCTTTTCCCGCGGAACGGTTAAAAAACCTGCCGGAGAAAAATAGATAATAGGGGGGAAGAGTTATTAGAAACGACCGCGAGCGTATTGAACAATTGATGGGGCGATGAATCACGGCGGCCAAGCTTCGCCGTCTATTTATTTACGTATTTATTCTATCTATCTCGTTGATTTCATTAATTTTATTTACATTGGATACTGCATTTAATTTCAGTAACAAACACCCACGTGTATCTCATTTTTCAAATGGATTTCATTCGCTTCATTCGTTCGGTCGATTTCGTTCTTCCTTTAGCAAATAAATGCAAGAACATAAAGTCAATTAATATATGTTTCTACATCATTGACTTTGTATATACATAGAACAGGCTACGAATTTTATGCACTCTTTTCCATCTTGTGGGAATATGAAATTCGGGATTTCAGTGTCTGTGAGATAAAAATTGTAAAGGAGGTCGTTTCGATCGTTTTGTATCCTCGATACAAGAAAGAATTGTTCATCGTTTCCGATAGGACAAACAATTCTGTTTTTCCGGAATCTATGAACAACATTGACGGAAAATGTTTCTGCGATTTTGAAGAAGTTATTCGAACGGGGAAGATCGTTCTTTCGTAATTATTCAACCGTGAGAATTATTTATGAGCGACTCAATGTTCCGTTAACTCTGGAATCAAGAGTTATGGAGAGCCCGCTAGCATCATGTGAGCGAACGAGCAGCGTTCCCAGCCTAAATGATAATAACACGGGCTACAGTATGCACCACCTCAGGATACATTCTGGGCCGATGCATACGCGATGAAATGCCCATAAGCAGACAATGCGTATCGCTGCTGCCGTCGATGAGACACCCAGACTCCATTTCGCAAACTTACTCCGGCTGGCATTCATGAAAACTTTCGGAGGAACACTGGACTCCACGAAAACATCTCAGTCGAATCTCGCTACTGTATATTCTCTACTTGTTCGTATCACAAAATAAATTATGTATCCAAGAAATGCGTGTGTGTGTGCAGTAGAATATCGTTTAGACAAACCAGTTAGAGTGGGGCCTCGATTATCAGAATCTTCCATCTCTGAATAAAACTCCGTTTATTATACAAATCAATAAACGTTTAATGTATCACTTTAATTAATAGACTGCGTTACATTTTTATGTAACTGCCCCCTTTTTGTAATTGATGCAGACAATTTTTATTTTTTGTTTTAGGCGAGTCACCCTGTATACGGAAGGCGGAATAGAAAAATGGCTTTCAGAGTGTATTAGCTCGAGAAACTAGCAATAAGATTGCACTTCTTTTGTTTATTTTCCGTATCGTAAAGATGAATATATTCGTCTCGGCGCGGCGACCCGGTAGCGAGGCAATACTGTACCCTGGAAAACTCCTTGGTCTGACCCCCCTCCCTTCAATTCCAGCAAGGCCACGGCTGCGGTGAAGAACGAGAACGATTCCTCCTTCCCGGTGGCGAAACTATTTAATATCTCTCGGCGCGCAATCGCTCCGCGAGATTTCAAGAATAGGCGACATTTTCGACATAACTGGCCACCCTCCCGGCTATCCATCTAGTCGCGAGAGGGAGAGAGAGAGAGAGAGAGAGAGAGGAGAGGGGTGGGTGCATGGCTATTTATGCATATGAATTATGCAGATTTCTATCACGTTTCCGCGATGCGCCCAGCTAATCTTTATTATCTACGCATGCGGCCGCGCAATAAACAACGATTTTAACGGCTTAAATATTCAGCGGGGGTCAACGCGTCTCTCCGTGTAATATGTAATTCATGAAACTTGAAAAATTTATACGGAACCGGAGAGGGGTTGGGTTACGTCTAGGCGACCATACGTACACCAGCGACAATTCTCGCTTTGAATTGCACGCGACGCTCCCTGGAATACTTATTGTGTCGACCCGTTCGGAATGAGAATCCAAAAACTCGCGGTTCTACGCTCGTATACGCGGAGTATCTCGTACCGCGAAAAATTTCCCATTTTTTAAAATTCATTGTTGCACACACCGCTCGGAAACTGTTGCCTAAGAGATTCTCAAATCAACAAGCTTATAATATCATTCATCATAATATCAATTCATGCAAAATCAAAATTTTCTGGGTCGATTACGTTGAACAAGGGCCAAACAGAAATTTCTATTTTGCTTTAATAGTTGATGTCACGTGACGCACTTGGCGACGCGTTTCAACGGAAGTCTGCTAGACGTTTCTTTGATTCCATGATCGATCGCGCGTGGTCGCGCGTAACGCTTCTCACCTTTGAATTTCAAACACACATTACGCCGTGATCCCGATGTCACGTTCCCTCCCTGTGTTCCGACGTCCCGGAAATCGGCGTCGCGACGACGCACCGCCGCGAGATAGAATCCAAAGAGATTGCTCTACCGAAAAGGTTCGCGACGAGCCACGCGCGAACAGAGAATTTAACGAGTCCTTTGACTTTCAAATCGACCCGAGAAATAAAAAGATAGAGAACGATCGGGGATGGAGTCGCGACGATCGTTCCCGCATCTGTGAATACTCGCGAAGATATTTGTACCAATGACTGTGAACGGGTTGCGTAGATTTCTATTAGATGTCTCTATTAGTAAATTTCGAGTTATTTCTTGCCTTTGAAATTAATTCGATTTCGATGAAATAATTGTTGGTCGTCGAATTCACTTATACAGAATGTCCCGCATACTGTGGATAATCAATTACGTTATTCTACGTGTAAAAGTCTACGTCCGTTATCTCCATTAGCGCCATCGTTAGGTGATCGGCTAAGCTGCTCTTAGGAAAAGGTTGCTTCTTCAACGTTAAAAATGGACATATCATATGCAACAACTTAACGCATAAGGTTGGCTGTGCTGTTGCGTCACGCAGTTTTATTTATAAAATAAACTTTCTACCAGACGAGGTTGGAATTTCCATGTTTATTTCAAACGCAGTGACTCGAAAAATCAATCTATGCTTGATTAAACGTCAAAGAAGCAGGTTCAATATTTCTATATTCGTTTAGTTGCGTAACAAACCTTATTAAAGACAGTAAAATGTCAATTCGTGTAATTTTACAGAAATTTCGTTGGAGTCCTAAGAGACTCCGGTGTACCGAGAGTTAAGGGTTAAATTTTCAATTTGCCTGGCCCCGGCCACTGTTCGCGTATTCATTCGGTCGCAGAATTTTGTTTGAAAAAAGCGACTGTTACGGACAGTAGCAAAATCCAATTTATTTTACTTTGCTGAGCGGCCGCCCATTTATTCAGTTATAAAATTCTCTTTAGGAGAAGTCTGTTGCGGAGGCCTTAAACTTTCAATTTATGTTACTTGGCAAGTAGTCGGCTGGATGTTTCCAGTTGCTTAAACTTGAGGGAAAGATATTCGCTCTTGTCAGGTCGTCAGGAATCCTTAACTCGCGCATCACGAACGCGTGCGAGCTCGGAGTTCCTGAAAAGTTCGTTCCCGTGTTGGTGAAAAACGACGCGACGGGATGCAACGCCGCGCGCCAACAAAGACAATGGTGTTTGCGTGGTGCTCGCGTGGCACGGCGATAGTAATTTTTTCCCATTCCGTTTGAATTAGCGGACGAGCTCTGACCGGTCGCAATTGCCGTGCCGTGCCGCCCCCGAGCGAAAGTAACTCCTGCTGTTTTATTAAATACAATGAACACCCCAGTTTGCATTTTATACGAACCCGGCCAGACCGTTTCTAGACCATCGCTGAACTAACCGCCCATTGTCCCTGCTGCAAGCATGAAACCGTGGGCGTCGCGCCACGGCCAGATTAAATCGCGTTCCCGTGCTAACTCTTTGAGGCACTGTCAAGTCACCTATCTCCCCGCTTTCCTGTACTCGCTGCAACGTCATCAAAAGAACCTCGGCTGTAACCAGAATTATTATATCTTCCTCATTTATTTCTGTTTTCCAACGTTTCATCTCGGGAAACAGTAAACGAAACGGATTGCCCGTGGAAATTGTACCTCTGCAATTTATTTCTGCTTTTCAATGATTCATTATATCCGCTTCATTTTATTTATCCGTCCGTTTTATTCATTCTATTTTACTTGCTTTATGTTTGTTTATTTGCTTCTTCCCACGAACGGCATACCGTTGCGTGCATCCCTTTGTACCACAAAATCTCATAAAGGAGTCGTTAAAGTTCTTTTATCTCTTATAACAACGAGTTCGGCGTCTGCAAAATGAAGATATGGAAATGTTTTTAATGAAACGTGCTATCGTAGAATAAAAGGGGGAAGCTGCCGTTTTTGGGACTGTTTCGCTCGTGTTTAATATTTTGAGTAATTAAAAACTAATCATTGTGAACATGCATTTGGACTTGTCAGCATAAATTGGACTCTTTAGGATTGCCTGGAACATTGTGCGGGAGCCCAGTAGAATCCACGAGGATAATAAACAAGAATGGTTGAGGACGACGGTGAGTGTGGTGGCCGCGCGCGAGCCTTTCAAAGTCCCCTGAGCGAAAGATAAAACGTCTGCGGACCCGAATAATTGCGACCGATAGTGTACACCGGAGCTCGTCCCCGTCATCGATTCGTTCCGAGAGAATAAGCACGGACGTAGAATCGAGTTTTAAGGGCCGGCATTAATTACCTTTTGTCCGGGCCAGGAATGATTAAATGCGAATTGTATGGAATTCATCGGCGGAACTGGGTCAGCGGAGCGCGACGATACCGCCCGGAGACAACAAAACGTGTAACAGTTGTATCGGCCCGTACTTATTCACCGTCTCCACGGGCATGAAAGACCGTCCTCCAGCTGCTGTTCTAAACCAGTCGAAAGTTCGCTCCATTTCAGCGGCGGAATGTTATTGGCCCTCTGCCCAATTACAAGGGATCGCCCGATGCTGGATACAGCAGCAGAAACTTTTACCGAGTTCAACACGATCCGGACCCCGCGAGCCACGATACTGACTTTATCGACTGTGGACGCCATCTCTCTATGTCGCTAATCGTATTTCCCTGTATCTGCTTATTAGCAACCGGACTATGCATCTTCCTGCTAACCTGCAATTTCACGGACCCATTCTATTAGGCCAGGAGTCGGCAACCTGCGGCTCGCGAGCCACATGCGGCTCTTTGGATGTGAAGCTGCGGCTCTTTAATTCCATACGCAAATATTATTTATTTTATAAAAAAAAACATTTAAAAATCGTTCTGAATCGATTAACGAGGATTAGGCACCGATTCTATCTCTCAGCCACTTGTAATTTTTGACTCTTCCGACTCAAAAGGTTGCCGACCCCTGTATTAGGCTGTTGCATGCGGGGTTGCCATCCGTCCGGTTTCCCCCGGATTTTTTGATCATCAATTTACAAAATCAGTAGCCACAATTTTCTATTTCAAAGGCCAAGTAATTCGGCTTCAGAGACCAGTTTTAAAGTCCGGCTCGGCGAAGATCGCAAGATAAAATTAGAAAGATCGATAGAATTTCTGTCGAAACGTAAATAGCAATTTCAATTGGTGTAAGCGTGGTTCAATATTGGAGATCGTAAGGCACAGACCACTCAGCTCGCACTAATTCAATGTTTTTGAAATTGTTTGCCGTGCGAGCATCAAAGAACACCTTTTACTGTAGGAGCACGGTTTGGTCACTGTTCGCCGGCTCCTCTGTTTCCACGGGGACAAAGCGCGATTAATAACAATGATTGGCCGTAGTCGAATTACGGAGTTCACCTGGTGCGGCCATTCCCATGGTAAATAGCGAATCGCAACCGTGTTTGTCAATCGTGGTGAAAATTGACCCACTTCCTGCCCGCGCAATTATCCGTGTCTCCGTTACTTTGTACAAGGCCCTGCTGATCGCAATAAAACGCTTCATTATAGCCGGAAGTAATAAACAGACCCAGCCACCGTATAACATTAATAATTCATATACGAATTCGCAGCTTTACAATAATCATAATAATAATCGTGTCCACGTATCTATTTTAATAACATCGCGGCGCGTTTGTAGATGGTACAATTCGCGTCGCGCGAACGTTTTCACGATATTGTTTCGTAACAATAATGACAACGCCGCGACGCGTTAAAAATTCACGCAGCGTCGCTTTACAACGCAGATTTTGCAATTCAAATCTGTTCCGTCGCAAATAGTTTTTAAATTAACTAACGACGTTCAATTAAATTCGAAATAGTACGATGATGCTCACTCGAATTTTTAATTTTTTCAGAAATGAATATTTACTAACTCGTACAAGATCCGTACGAGTAAGATCCGAAGGAATGAGCAGAAGAAAATGGTATACGATCGAAGTGGCCTCTCGATCCGGCCAATTTTCCCGTTGGGTCGCGGAAGCAGCTTTGAATACAAAACCCTAATTCCCTTGCGAGAAACCATTCTGCGAAGGGTGCTGACAAATTTCACCGCGGTTCGGTCGCCGCTCGCTGTCAGTCGTGCGACTCGTAAAGCGGAACGGTACACACCTGAAAAATAGAGGAAGAAGTTGGAAAAAGATGGACGGGATGTGGACGAGATATCCGCGAGACGATGCTCGAAGCGACGTTCCTGAAATGAGCTTTTTACTACGACCGGATAGAGAGTCTGCGGGGGTGCTGAGAAAAGGGGGTTGGTGGGAACGGGCCGGGTCGGGACGGACCGGGTCCGACGAGAAAACGAGCGCGAGAAAGTTCTCGATGGCGGACGGAAGCTCGAAGGAGAAGCGGACGAAGGAAAATATTAGTAGTCGCGACGCTGGCTGCGAACCAGCCCCCACATCCGCCGTCCATCCCCCGCCCCCGTCGTTTTTCCCGCAGTCAGGATAGCCTACTGATATTTCCTTCGTTTTCACCTACATCTTGACCTCTCTCGCGTTGCCTTCTCCAATGGCCGACCGTTGTCCCTGACTTTTTCTTATTTCCCTTCTCCATTTTCCACGCTCTCGTTTCATCCGCTGCCCTCTTGCCCCCTCCTCGTTCTACTCCTCAGCCCATCAGGCACGTTATTCCATTCTTCCTAGCTGTGTTTTGTCTACCCGGTCATTTGCGCCTGTTCTGTTCTTTTCTTTTCTTCTTATGCTTCTTCTTCTTCTTCCTCTTTTTTTGCTTTTCCACCACCGACTGTTTCTGCGCTCGACTTCTCGTTCCGCTCTCCCGCACTACTTCTAACCCTTTCTCTCTCTCTCCCTCTCTCTCTCGAGCAATCTGCATACTTCTCTCCACCCTTCCCACCAAGTACCCCGTATCCAGAATCGCGAGTTCACCCCCCTGGCCGATCCACCATCTCGCGGAACGGTTATTAACACTAGACGGCCGTTCAACGTTTCCACGGCAATTTCGCGAATAAAGCACCAAGCCAGAACCCGGCTCCTGACGTTTCCGCGCGTTCCCCGGGACTTTATTATTCATTGTCGAGCGGCCTGGAGACGGTGGTAAATGTTTTATTGGTGGCATGGACCGGACGCGTTTTCCTGACGCCACTCGACCCGCACCTTTGATTCCAACTTCGCGCTACAGGCTGTGTAAAAAATAAACGTTCTGGCCATCATAGACGTTTTAAATAATTTATACATTTCGGTTGGCCGCATAAGAGTTAAGGAAATCCAAAAAGTCGATTTTTTCAGACTTCCAGAGCGATCGCTGCACCGTGTCGGTTTCGGTAAACAATCCGAGTCGTAAAAAGCGATGGATTGGAGGCGGACAACTCGGTAATTAGATGTTACGCTCGGCGTCGCCACGATAATTAGCACGAATTGTTTTCCTTCTCGCGGCAATTATCGGAGTTCGACTGTCGTTTCTTCGTCAGACCGGTCGGACGGTGTCTCGGGCGGGCAAGAAATAAGGGTTGCTAAAGAGCAGCGGGGTTGAAGAGAAGCGGGGGTAGAGCAGCCCGTGTATAACGCGGACGAAGATAATTGTGGCGGGGGTGGAAGCGTTGGAAAAGTTTGCCTCGTTTTGTGGAAGTAATTACACTTCTGCGACGCCGCGCCGCGCCGGTAAGCTGGCCTCGCTTTGACGAAGTCGTCAGCCGAGTCTGAATTACTAGCTCTTCGCTTCCTTTGTCGCGCACTTTTTTTTCGGCCACGAAAAATGTGGCCGCGCGCTGGAAAAATGTCTGTTCGGGTATTAGTAATGACGGCGCGGTCGCGTTGCGGGGCTCGTTTGCGCAGATTCTTGTTTTCGCAGTCCGCCCTCGGAAAATGAACGCGAGCTGAACCTTGCCTTTCCTCGCGCGGATTAACGTAACAGATAATTTCTACGAAATTATTTTACTGTGTCCCGTACCCAGCCATGTAACCCTCTCCAGCTCAATCACGCCATATGACACCATTAGCTACTCCTGATTATCGATTACACTTGGCATCATGGTGTCTTCTGTGGTTCCTCGTCTTCCCAGTTGAAGTGCCTGAAATTAGGGAAAAGGTGAACATCATACAAGTATAATGGCAAGAAAATACATTTCAGAAATACATTTAATTTTACGAGGATGTGCAAAATATTGAGAATTTCTGTAACCGCACATTAGACAATATTTCAATAATAAACCGATAATATATTAAATAAACCGGAAGAGACACAGTTATATTGTTATTGAACGTTAACGATCGATGTTAACACGGGGGTTAATTTTTTCCCTAGATAGTTGATCACTGGATTTCAATCCGAGAGGGTTCAAGAATATTGAAAGAGAAATCTCCGAACGTTTTACACTGGCGTAGCTACCGTTCGCCATCATTTCTGATCATGTTCTAAAACAGTGGAGTACACTCGCGTCGCTGATTTGCATGTAAATTACGATTCGCGCGAGCGTCGCCGGGTTTTGCGGGAGGATCGCATAATTTCCCCGGGAACGAAAGCTGCCGACGTGGATCGATCGATCGACTTCTGTCGTTCTTCTTTTTCCACAGCACGGTGCGTCGGGGGTATAGTTCGAAAGTCGTCGATGCTATTATTTAAGTTTCAAATTAGCTTCCCTCTACCAGTCCGCGCGCCCCATTCATTTAATTCCACCGGGTCACCAATCGACGTGACACATTATACTCGCTGGGATACGGGATAAGAGAGCGGGACAGCTTTACAAGGTACTCTTGAGTGTCCTGAAACGGCGATAAAAGCTGAGAGAGCTTTCTTCCTGTCCTGGCGAAATAATATTGTTCCTTGCCCCTCAGCGAAGCTATGGCGACTCGTGTGTGTGATTCTTGGACTGATCGAGTACGCCGGCGATTTTTCAAACGCGGTGGAGACTGGACAAAGGTGTCTACGTACACTAGAGATACACTTTATTCTTTACTTTATCGTTTATTTTATATTTAATAATCTTGGCTCGCGGAGGGTTAAACGATTTTAAATCAGTAATCGTTTTACATTGTTTATAGTACGTGCAAATATTATTTGAAAACTTGAGACTTGGTTTTATGCTGTCTGCAAAATAAAAAAACAAGGATTTTATTTTATATACATACATATAGGTATGAGTTAGATATAATATTTACGATTTTCTTGAGTTTCTTGAAATCTCTTCCAACGCTTCTAAATCCTGCAACAACTTGAAAAATTGAGAAGTACCGATTCCTAACTTGAGGCACGCCTCGATCGCTGTAATATATTTTTCTGTCACTCGGCCATGACAAAGTAAAATGTTCTACGATACAATATATTCACGGTACACCAACAGGTGAAGCTAAAAGCAGTAGAAATCTTCAGACTTGCGTCTCAAAAAGAAAAGGAGAAACGTGAAAGTTTTGGTAGTTTCGCTGAAAAACAAAAGGGAAAAGCGAGACAAATGCAGCGACCCTTTTATCGCGAAGAGCGCGGGGGATTTAAAAGTTCAGCTTTCCAGATCCGATCACGCGGAGACGTCGATCGTACAATCGCTAAACAGCGCCATCGGTTCTATGTCCGTGGCGTTGTGTCCATAATAATTTGATTTGTATCATATTTAATGATGTGTAGGGATTTAAAAATGTTTTGCACGGTATTTTATATAATGACAGCGATTTGGGAAAGCAAACAAGCCGAAGCAAGAAGAAACAATAAAAATTTCAAACTTTTTCCATTTAGATTTGGTGTTTGGTGCACGGTGGTTCGCGAAAAAAGGAGAAAGTAGCCGGGCGCGTGCTCCTGTAAACTTTCCTCTCCCTCTTTCTCTTGCGGACTCCTTTTAATCATTTCCGTCGGGCATACGACTCGGCCGCACGCCATAAATTGTTGGGACGAAAGCGTAATTCATTTGTGGAACGGCTTAATTGAATGAACGCGGAAACTCGCCGAGACGGAATTTCTCTTCCCGGTTGCCCGCGGAGTTTATTTCTTTATAATCACGCCGGGGATGGTGAATCTGCAGGTGCCACGAACATTCGCCACTCTGAACCCTCGTACACTGTTGCGAAACCGAAAAACTATGCCGAAAATCATTTCCTCTAAGAGAAAAACATTTTGCACCAAATTTCAACCCTTTAGCTTCGTTTCACTTAGTGGAACACGTACTCGACGATTTTTTCTTTTCTGACTGGAAATCTCGGTACGAAAACTTCGCAAAAATTCTGTAATGTGTGTATCAATAGCTGCAATATGCCAGACGTTTTTTCAGCACTTTGCTTGCGAATGAATGGGAAAAGCGGAGCAAAACCAGCTAATTTGATTTCTCCGTGCAACCACCCGGTTGAAGTAGGACGTTGAAAATTTCCACAGAATGTTTCCTCTCTACAAGGTATCGTCAGGTCCATCGCTGGTTTAATTGGATTTAGGATGATGTTTGACCTTTTTGCGTGGCGATACCCTTTCATAGGCTTCGATGAAATTTTTCTCAAAATTTCATTCGTTCATTTTAGTTTCCTGAATCGAAAGAGCCTAAATTCGTTAATGGTACAAACACAAAGTCATAGGCTGTTCACTTCTACGTGAAAACTATGATGACATTTAAGTAACATAGCATAGCGTTGGAACATCCTTTAAAATTAGATTGTACATCGTTTCGATGATCGCAATTGTGGAAACGATAGCGTGGATCTCGGCTACGAGATGAGCTTTGGAGACGATTGGCTAATTGCGTCCAATGGAAAAATTAATCGTTCAGTAATTAAGACTCGGAATTGTAAAGGTTAGACGAACGAAGATTGGAAGAAACACGAGGAAGAGCCGAGGGGATAATCACTTCGTTTCTGTCAACCCTCCGCCCGTGATTAATTATTGATCCCGCCCTCCTTTGGTTTTCCCGTTATTGTTACATCGGAAGAGGGTCATTTTCTCGGCCCCGGCCAACGAAGGTATCGTATTCCCGACATAACAATATCGATTGCCCCATTGACTCATCTGGCGAATTAACTTCCTGATCCAATCGAACGATCGCGATCGGATATGCAATCACTATAGACGCTGTCCCTTCCTTGGATTACAGTCGTTTGCTTTTATTGGCTTCGGCGCGGCGCGGCGCGGCGGACAGCGAAAGGAACGGAAGCTGATGAACCGTGTCGACTGACGATCTACTGTCAGGCTTACATCACTCCCTTTTATTGCTTCCGAGGAGGATAAAGCGTACCCGATCGCTGTCAAGATTGCTCGTGTCAGTTGCATTACGGAACAGAAGCTCGATAGAGCGCTAAACAGGTGGCCGGCGGTAGTAAAGACGAGCCACTCAAATGTTTCTTCTTTCGGTACTAACGCCACATCGAGACAAGTGGGTAATCTAGGTGGAAAGAAGTCATGTCAGGAAATAGATATATTTTCTATTTATTCTTCTTTTCAAATTTATTTATTTGTACAGGTTCCATCAACATCTAAGCCATTAGCGACCACAACAGTTAGTGCATATTATTACAAAGCCAAATCCTTATACTTAAACATAGTTATTATTACGTAGTAAATTAATGCTGAATACAACAAGCTATTCTAAGAAGAGGTGATACGATATTATACATACAATTCCATATGACGTTAATTTTGGTAATAAATTAATCATTCATTCCGCGATTACAAATTAATGATTAAAGATTACAGATGGCCAAGTGTAATCATGATTGATGATTTATTCTAGTAACGATTAATTAATTAATAACAATGATTATCATGATTACTTTTCGTAATCGACTACTGCAGAACTCTGGCCCAGATTCCCTATCACCGATGCAATATGCAACAAGTATACGCCGCGCCGCGCCACATTGAAACGGCCTTGACGAGCGCGGTCATATCGGCGAAGAATTCATGCGGCCGATCCGACCGAAATGTTCCCTAGAATGCCTCTTTAATGACGAGATCCGATCCGGGTATCACATAGAGAGCACCGACGACCGAATATTTGCCCCACGAATCCTTCGAAAGGATCAACAGGTACAGCCTGTCAATTCGATATACGATCATCGATTTTTTTCGTCCATTTTCACCCGGATAATTCTGTCGTCGATTCCCTGACAGAAAACCAAGCGATGCTCTTAACCGTTTGCGGTTCAATATGAATTTTAGAAAGGTTTGTTGTTACTGTACAGCAAGTTCTTCTTCTTCTAGAAAATTACGAACTACAAAGAAGTTCTAATCAGTGCAACCGTAAAATAAATCGTGGAGCGAAAGGTTAATAATATGATAAATTAAAAATCATAGAAAATGTCGAGTACCGAACGTACCCTGTAATAAGGGTTAACGAGTGTCCGACCGTTAATGAAAGCCAGTGTACTCGGTGATGCGAGAGCACTACGATTTTAGCTACCTGCGTGAAGTCGCTAGTGCGGGATGGAAGGTTTTGGGGGGAAATGGTTGAAAAAGGATTGCCTCGACGGGCGGCAAATGCGAAATCGATGGCCGTCGTTATCAGACGACCCGATCCGCGAATATTCGATTGAAAGCCCGGCACAAAAGGGCGAGCGTGCTCGCGAGCGAATACCGGCAAGGACACGCGTGCACTCGCGCCCACGGAAAATCTGTGTTATCACGCTCCGTTGCCTGTCTCTCTCGCCTCGATCGAGAAGTCGAGACCCAAGCCTCGCAGGAAATCGATACTCCTTCGCGACGATAAGACTTATCCAGTGACATATTCGTTAACAGCTACCGGGTGTCCGAAAACGAACTCGACGCTTCTGAATAAATTAGTTTAATCTAAATATAATTTTAACTTTAATTTTAATTTTAATTTTTAAGAATTGACCAATGCCGAGTATAAAGTAACTACGAACCGTAATATGCCATACAAATTGAGGTAATTCGATCAGAAGTACGAATAATTCGTCTAAAACGCAAAAAGTAACGTCAAT
The DNA here is from genome assembly GCA_028455795.1 of Lasioglossum marginatum. Taxonomy (NCBI): domain Eukaryota; kingdom Metazoa; phylum Arthropoda; class Insecta; order Hymenoptera; family Halictidae; genus Lasioglossum; species Lasioglossum marginatum. The sequence goes on from CM052270.1 coordinate 895,785, forward strand.
GCTGCACTAAAATTCACAGAAACCAGTCCTGTAACAAAAGAGTTAAACAATGCAGGGGGATCGATCAACGGGAGTCTACATTTGCATGACAATTACCAGTCGGGTAACTACTCTTCGTTTGTTCTTGTCTCCGACAAGACGAACCGATCGGTTCCTCGTCTCCGGTTCGGCCTTCAAAGAAATAGCGAAGACGATGCGCCGGAGTACGGTTTCCTCTGTAATTTGAAGGAAAGTAATTGCAGTCGTATGCACGCGAGTCGCGCAAAAGATTTGCAAGGTGAAGATAAAGCGTAAAGGCACGTAAAATTGCCTCATAACAATTTTCCAGCGACATGAAAAGGAAACGGGGGAATTCCCTTTTCGACGAAACCTTCTTCGATGGGAAAAATTCTCCGCGAACCTCACCTGCCGTCTCCTTTCGCTCCCACCGTCCCAGAGATTATCCAGCGAGCAGTTCCAACTTGAACAGATGGAAATGAGTTCAGCAGACTGGTGCGGTCCACCGATTAGATAAACTCGTTAATGGTATAATTCGCTGATTAATTAATTTAACGTCCCGGACCGGCAGGGAGCCGAGAAGAAAGGCTGCCGCTTAATCGTCGGCTTTGCGAGCGATAACGACGGCTGGATACTGAAAGGGATCGTTCAGCTTGATGAACAATTTGTCGGGAATGGTGCTAAGAATTGTGAGATACTCCACCGACGATCGAGGATTTACCGGTCCAATTTTTTAGAGGATATTTTTGATTCATTTCTCAGGCTGACTGGCTCGTTTTTTCCCTTTGACTAAGTGTTTACTGGGATTCTACATTTAAGTACAGTGCCGTCGAGAGAAATTCGGAATTTTTTCGGGCAGAAAAAACAAGCTTGTTTTTGTAAACAAACCAACTGTTCATAAGATAACTCACTATATAATCTTTTCATCCGAAGCATCGTTTTCGAGAAAATGTCTGACCACGACCAACTCGAACGAAAAAAATGTATTCCGCATTTTCGACTTTTTCTCTCATGTAGAATCACCCCCTGCCCGGCTGTACTACGATTTCCGTCCCACCCTGTATGAACGCAATATCTCGATCTACCGAACTACCTATAGTTCTTTAGTGAGAATACAAAAATCGTTTGGCAGTCAACACGAAACCGATGAGATGCGAGTATCCCGCGCAACGGAAAACAAAAGTCGCGTGGAAAAATGGTTGAACAGCCGGGTTCAATGGAAAAATGTTCACTTTTGGTGTTCGGCATCGTGTTTCCTCCGTTTGCGGGATTTTCTGGAGTCGGAAGTGGACGGGGGCCGGTTTATGGATAAAAGAGTCGGGCCGCAAGCGGGATCCGCTGCGTCGAAACAAAGCCTCGTTTCGACGACTATCCTTTCCGCTCGGTGTTGCACATCCCCTCCCTCACAAATCGAGTTTCCCGGTTGACGATGCGATCGATTAACGTCGCAAATCGGCGGAGGAAAAGCGAGCGACGCCGAGCCGAGCCATGCTATGCCGCACCGCCCGCGCCCGGCGACCGATTGTTCGCGCGTGTTAACTTCGTTTGCGGCGCAGATTCACACAGGAGAATAATTTCGCGGAGCAGTTACGGCGGCGTATAATCATGTTACATCCCGTAATCGCGTTACGTTTCCGCGGCCCACGATCAAGTTTCCATCGCGCGAAACTTCCGTGAAACCTGAAGCCGAGACTAGTTTTTTTTTCTGTATGAGCTTTCGCGATCAGGCAGATGTGCTTTACGAGTGCAGCCTTGCAGATCATTATCAGCAGCTTATATACATGTCTTGAACAATTTTTATCGCATTTATTTTTTCGCATGAAAATCCGCAGTCTAATAAAAATTAAAAATTAAAAGTAAGAAAGTTGAACTAGACTATGTTGACTCTCTTTCTCTAACATTGAAGTTGCAGACGACGGAGCCTCTCGAAAGCAGCGCGCAGTTCTTTTCAATATCTCGTGGCGGAACAGAATCTACTGGTCGTAGTTTGCCTAAGTCTAGATCATATTTGAATCTGGTCCCATTCCGTTGAAATCGAGCGATATAATCGGTCGTTCGTTTTCTGTAGCGATCGAGTTTGTTCGTGTCGTTATGATGGAAAATTGTAAGAGCGGGTACGTGTTTCGATAGTCGAATCGCGCTACACCGTTATTCCGCGCTTTATTCCGGTGGAAATGGCATTTGAATAAAGCGAGTGAGAGAGCTGCCGGTTGTCGGCTCGCGGGGAACATCAAAGTTAACTGCCTTGCATTCTCGGCGAGTATGTACGACGCGACGTTGCACCCTACAGCACCGCGTATTCCAGGGTGCAAGCAAATCACCGTCGCGTCGGCCCCGGGCTCGTATAAAATCATTCTTCCGGCTGCACCGGGGGTGCGTTTTAATTGCTGCTGACGCGGTTAACCGGCAAATCGGGTGCGCCCGGTTAATCGGTGTTCACTGAGCCGTCGATTTATCCGAGTAACACGTTTTTGACCATCGAATTAATGGCTGAAAGTGCTTCGGTTCCGCGCCGCTGTCCATTAAAACCGGACAATATATCGCAGTTACAATGATTCGCGGAATCCCCGGCTGGAAAACACAAACTACTTGGCCAAATGGACACTGGGGCATTCTGTCGAATGCGGTGACGATCATTTGCGATAGAGAGATCGCCTTGTTGACTTTTTGTTCGCTTGGTTCGATACCGAAACGTGCAGATCGGTTTAACTCATTTGCATCATCGGGGAAAACGGGTAACAATGCTCTTATCGCCAATTTTTCCAGTTATTTTATTTAATCTCAAAGTTATTGTATTTGTATCGCAAAGTCGAAACGCTTAGAACACGAAGCAAACTTAGAGAGTGCGAAGTGTATGTGTCGCAATGATGATCCTACTGCTGTAGTCACTTGTATTCTTCGGTGCGTGATGAATCGAGGGGAAGAACTGAGAAACACTCGACGCAAACTCACACGCGTACAAAAATCCGTTCGGACTTATTCTTTATGGAGCGAATCCTCTTGAACAGCTCGTTGAAGTTCGCTGCTTGAAAGTTCGGTTCGAGAACTGGACTCTGTGTAGGGCACTCAATTCAATGGCCCGCATCCTTCACGGCCGCGTGTTCGGCTGCTTGTCACGTCCGCGCTCTTGTCCATTCTTCTTTTCCCCATCCTCCTCCTTTTCTTGCACGACCCTGCGAATAACCATACTGTTATTAGGTTGCCTGCAAAGTCCAACTAAATTATTATATGTTTACTACAAGTCTCGCTCTTGATAAACGTATTCTGCTTTCGTATTTTAAATCCTATGTTTTCTCTGCCCGTGACCTTGAATCACCTTGAATAATTATAGTCACTGAATTCGTAATGGAAGGGATTATTATTGTAGGTGTTTAAAAAAGGGTGGTTCCATTTAAAAAATGAAGGTGATCTTGATATCTCTAAAAAAAATTCTTAATGTACCTTTGAAAACAACAAAGAAATTTGAGGTTCAAACTAGTTAATGGCGATCAGGCTGTCAACGAAGCAGTGTATCAGCGTTCGTGGTCTCTCCCGAATTCTTCCGGCAATCTAAAGTCTAGAGCAAGTGAGCGAGAGACAGGGAGAAAGTGAAGTGTCGATCGCGACTCGGCCGACTCCGCTCGATCAAAGAAGAAATTCCGAAGATCGACTTGAAGCAGTTCAAGGCTGCTGGTTTTCGTTCGTTTACAACGAAGGAGGGAGGAAGAAGGTGAAGAAAAGGGTGGTCTGGTTTCTTTGTACTGTACTTGTGCGGCCGCGATAAATTCTTATTCACACGCAGCCGCGGAAGTAAATTTTCGTCGGGATTCCGTGGAAGAAGTGAATCTCGGACGACGGTTTTAAAACGCAGCTTTCCTACGTGATACGACTTCCCTTGCGACTTTCCTCGCCTTGTCCCCTGCCCTCTCAACCCCTACACAGTCTTCGCGAGGACGGGGGGATAAAATTATTCGCGCGGCATGCATCTGCAAGTCCTACCGGCTGCGCTATATTTAAAACGGGATTTAAGTGTTGCGCGCGGCAATTTCTCCCCCCCCCCCCCCCTTCCCCAGTTAATACTGTCATTTGCGTGAAATTATTAAGAAAGGAAAATGTAGTCGTTTTATCGCCGGTCTCTGTGCCCTGAATGTGTAATGCGTGCACTATGAAAGAGCATTTGATCGCGTGGCTCTTGAACGATCCTCGATCTCCCTTTCCTTTGAGCGAAGGATCGCGTTCGTTGAATAATAATTGTCGAAGAGGACTTCGACGTTACAGGTGTTATAATTACGACGGGTTCTTTCAATTCAAGCTGAACCCGGTGACTTCGTTCCCAGACTGGAGACACTTTGAAAATAATGATGAATGATTAATGATGAAGTAACTAAAAGATCCAGTGGCGACCAATCTGTCAATGTGACGTTAAAGAATAAAAGAAGAAAGGTATTAAATTTTCTTTCTCTGTATATCAAAATAACCGGCTGGCTCAGTCAAAGTCTCTAACGTCTCGTTTACGTCGCGCTCTATTCTCGCTAATTAATTTTCGCTTTCAGAATGAAATCCGCCTATCATCCGTCTCGACACACACAATAGACATCAATTTTCTTTTTCCTCCGGCAAATTACAGAGAACAAAGAAGTTGTAATCACTGTAGCAGCGAAATAAATGATAAGGAGTTCAAGAGACGTTAAAGAATGCCCACGTGGTCGGCGAGTCTCCGGCGGAGGGTTAATCCGAGTCCGCTGTGCTCGAGCTCCCTGCCATGCTGCCGCTCTCGAGAAATTTTTTGATTGTTGTATTTCTCTTTATTTCCCGGTTTCGGGTAACGCGACTGCTTTTCACCGGCGCGGCGCCATACGTGGAATTATGTGCACATAGCCGGCGGCACTTTGCTTGTACACTCACGAGGGCCGCGTTTTGCGAACGAGCACTCTTCTCGCCTTCAGACGAGGCGCCCTCGAACTCTCCGTTTCTCTCCGCTTCTTTCCGCTCCTTTCCGCTCGGCAACGTTCCGCCCTTCCGTTCCTCGACCGCGTACGTTTTGCTTGTCGAAACGTCCTTAACCGTCGGTGTCGGCCATTAAGATCTAACGACATCGTTGCACCAACGAGTGGCTTCTGCAACCCCTACAACCCCACGCGAGGCTTCGACCTTTCTGCAAACCCTCCGTTCCTCTAGGCTACCTCCTCCGCTTTTCCACGGTTTCGTGTTTCCGACGAACTAGATGGTGTGTGCCACCGCATTGTTCCGTTAACGAGGTTATGATTGATGATATTGTAGTCCCGATGGGTTCGACTCGCGACGCTGAAGGATCGGCCCCCGTCCCTGCCGATGCTTCAAGGGCCGTCGGCGACCCGATCTCCGTGCCCGCTACTCTAGTTCCGTGGTAATTTCGAGGAAAAATTGAATTTCCTTGTACGATGGCTCGCATTGTTTGCGGGTCTGGGTGTACCCGATCGGCTGAAAAAAATTGGGGGAGCGATTGATGGGGTTCGATCTTTGTCGAGGCGCACTATTAATACCCCGGCGATCTTCAAGGTGAAATTGATTTTCCTCTTTGTCCGAGGCTCGCTTATTGCGCGCGACTGCGAGAGATCGTTGTTCAGTTGGTAGAATAGGATTCGTATCCACGGTTGTGATAATTTTTACCATAAATTTGATGTTGATTTTTGTGTTGTTTGCTTTAACCAACGAACTTGGACGAATATACTGGGTATAAATTGATAGTGTAAAGTGAAAGGTGGAACCGAAGGGTGTGGAATTTGTTCGGGATCGTTAACAACGAATTCGTAGGCGCTGTGAAATCGCGGAGTCCAGGATACCGGAAACTAATGAAGTTTCTTGAGGTGGTTACGTTAGAATTTGATTCGGAAAGGGACCGCAGCGGGTTGAACCGCGCGAGACAAACGTGGAAGTTTAGAATTACAGGTTGTAATCAGACTGTAATGAGAGGTGTAATGGGGGATTGACGTTCCAGGTTCATTAGAGTAACCGGTGATGTCGTTAGCAGGCATTTATGGGAACAGTTGTGCAAGTTAGTTGATCAGTGCGCGATGCCCAACACAGCGACGGAAAGAAAAATCAATCAAAAAAATTCTCTTCCTCAATTCGCTATAATAATTGTCGCGTCTGTCGCAGATTGTTCACCGAGACTTGCAGACGTTACAAACAAAAGTATAGAGAATCACATAACGTGCCATTAATTAATATAATGCCGCTATTCATTACTTACAGACTAATTATCTCATTCGGTAGCATTATTCGTCAAGATCCGTTTTCTATTGTCCATTGTTTAACCGTTATTCTGCTCGATTCTTTCGCGTAGCCCTTATAGACGGCCGGTTCCATCGTCCTGGGTTTGTTAAACACTATTGTTCACTGTTGCGCGATCCTCCAATTAGTCCTTTGAGTCTGATTATTCAATGTTCGTTCTCCTGTTCTACACCCGGAGACCCATTGTGCTTGTCCTTCGCTAGGTCTCGATCTAATTTACGTTTCCCAAAGGTCGAAAAGGTATAAACAAAGTAAGAAAAAGGTAGAGTGGGAGGAGCGAAAATACTGTGACATCCTACTTGGTCCGCCTCTTTCATCCCCTTCGGCCCCGTGGATCCACCGATTGTCCTCCCTTTTCAGCGTTCTCTTCTGCATCGTCAACTACCTCGTGCTCTTAGCCCACCGGCTACACTCCGAGGCAAAAAGGTAGCGCACACAAAGATTCGCGTGATCTCAATTTATCTCCATGCGGCAACTGAAATTTGCCTCTACACGCTACTTCAGGATACATTCATGACTAGGTTACCAACTGAATTCCCAATCTCCTGTTTCATTATGCTTGGTGCTCGGAAATCAACTACACTATAAACTCCGTGCGTAACAATATTGACAACGGCGAAGTAGAATTTTATTTTGATGGAATGAAATTGACAACATACATATTTAGCAGACCCTGAGGTTAATCCGAACATTGGCCAGTTCAAGAACGTAAGGCGTGCTATGTTTTCGGTTCGGAGTGTACAACCTCATCGTTCTTCGAGCTGCGTTTGTCCAGCGGACGATGGTCTCTCTTGCTTCGCAATCCGCTATTTGGTCGCAGCGGTGAACGAGGACGCTCGAAACCGCCCTGGGAAACGATTCAAAGAAACGGACGCGTTTGACGGGATGAAAAGTTTCGCGCCACACGCCCCCGCGACCCCCGCGGCCCTCTGTAGACAGGGGAACGATGTACAGTGGCGATCGGAGCCGGCGGGGAACAGCGAAATCAAAGGGCCGGGAGCTGCGCGCCAGCAATTTCAATTCTTCGGGGTAATTTCTCTCTATTCAGGCGTCGACGCCTACGACGCCCCTCTGCGGATGCTCTGTCTCCGTTTACGCCCGATCCCGTACCGACCGACGAGAAAGCGCTCTCCCCGTTTTCCGTCCCCGCCCTCCTACAACCCCGTCCCCACCACTCCCGTAATCCCACTAAATTGGAATTTTATTAAGCTCTGCCTTTTCCTTCTTCCGTCGTCCCATTCGCGCGACCGCCTCTTTTTCTCTTTCGCTTTTTCTCGTTCCTCGCTCGCTTCCGGTTTGAGGCAGAGGATTTTTTCACGATCCCCCCGGTTTTCGACGGGCCACCGTTGTCGGTGACCTCGATCTATCCGGCAAAGAACGCCTCTGCGAAATCGGATTGGTAACCTGCACGAGAACGCGGATAGGTACTCGAAGAAGAGCATTGACCGGACCGCGGAATATTGAGCTCGATTTTTCTGGGTAAGCAGTTGTCTTTTGAAAATATTAGGTGGGCTAATAAGCTCGGTGCTTGTTTACTTCGTACGTTTGTACGTTTGATGAGGAATGTGAAAATATACGTTATGAATGGACGCAGAAATTGTACAGTATATAAGTAAAAGTTTAATCACACGCACATATATATATATTTTTATAGAGCAGCTTAAAGTTGACACTGAATGGAACATAATCTCGTTTATAGATAGCTTCGGTAAATAAAATTACGGTGCGGCTGTACGAAACTTTATTGAGTACTATATTTCATCATTCACTTCACGCTTTTTATACACCATGAATGCATAAAGTTTCGCAGACTAGTGCGACAGAAACCGAATCCTTATCGAATTATGAAAATTGTTCAGATATTGATAAGCGGATTTTTTGCATTTATAACAAAAATGTTCACACATTTATATTAAATCCATTGTTATATCATTTTCGACCTATTAAACATATTAAGGAAACTTTTATCTCGCATAAAGATCCTTTTTTATAGTTTTACGCCTTTTTATGCTAAAAATTCTTTTTATTCAAAAAATTATTTATACTACATAACGTCCCATTTTTTTTATATTTAACACTATTCCCATAAATGATATTTAGTGGTCGGGCAAGTGAACATCGTAAGTCATCGAACAGTCAGAGGAAAGATCGCGAATAGCCAAGACAAGTAAAATAGAATCGAGTGGACGAGTTAATTGAGCCATCGGCCCTGTCCGAGCAGCAGACCAGGGTAAAGCAATTACCAGAGCAAGTAGAATGAAGTGGCAGAGAGTGTGGACGGTAAAGTATGTATGGCCAGTGGGCGGACAAGTAGAATATGGATCGTCGGCGGTTAGCGAAGTAGAACAGGGACAGTTGGTTCTGAAAATTACAACGGGATACGGTGCGGAAGAAAATTGTCCGCTGATTTTTTCTCGTACCGTCACCGCCGCGCCGTTTCCGCGCCGCCACGGCGCGAAATCCTTATGAATCTTTCAATCGCGCCCATTGACTTTCTTTTTCCTGCTGTTAGCAGAGTCGACAGGACGTTCGTCTGTTAAATAAAGTTACACCTCCGCCACTACGCCGCTTTAAATATTCAAATATTCATCGCGCAGAGTACCGTTTAATCTTTCAGGAGCAGTACATCCGTGTGCTCTAATTTCAAACTGCGATTTATCGTCATCCGCGGAAGGTTACTGCGCCGCTCGCGAGAACATTAAGAGAGTTGCGCAATGATACGGCTGGATTACTCTAGGAACCGGATTAACCGCGTAATGGGACCGACTTTGTTATAGTTATTGGACCAATGTTCTTTGGAAGAAACGTTTAACGGCGATACCCCGCAATAATACGTAATCATAGCCGAGCTGGGTGGCGGTAAAAAACTTAACCCTTCTCATCCAGATTTTTTCTATTTTATGGATATGGAATTGATATAATACCTTGTACAGTACTTAAATGTTTAGTAATTGATTAAATACCAACATGTTTAATACTGTAAACAATATTTTGTATAATGATACAGCAATTTTTAGTGGTGACTCTTAAGACTGGCCTACCCAAAAAAGACCGATTTCACGGAGGATAGGCACGCATTGTCACACACGTTTCTCTTTTCTTCTTTTTTCTCGGTTTTCTTCATTTCTCGCTTTTTTCTGTTAGATAAAAATCCACCAATGACGCGAGTCGCAATCTCCCGTTCGTTACCAGCCTCGTCGCCGGCCGAAAAAAATGGTTTGCGACTCGCGTGAAAATGCGGGCCAATTAAATTTTTAACGAAACTCCGGCTTACGGAGCAAATTGTTATAATGGCCACGCAGGATGTCGAGGAACCGAACAATTTTCGACATACCTAGTTTCCCCACGTTTTGCAAAGAGTGGCGTTGTTTGCGTGCAGTTAGAAACTGATCGTAAATCTGGAATTCTGATAACGAGCGCGCGTTTGTCAACGTTTGAAAAATGAAACACTTTCGGCTATAAATACCCACGATATTTATGCCCCGGTGTTAATCAATTTATTTTTAATTACGAGGGTCCTCTTTCATCGGTTTTGATTCCGCCGTGACCGAATTTCCGTTTTTCTTTCGCCACTCGTTTTTCATTTAAACAAATCGCCGTCCCGCACTGACGGACAGTTTTTTATATTCGGCGGTGGTCAAAGAGAATCCTTGCTGACTGAATAATCGACCAGTGGGCTATCAAAATTCTAGCGGCATTTATATCTTCTTAATCCTAATGGAACTCTTTGAAATGGAGAATTTTTATTTGATGTCGATCTGCTTGGAAAATCTAAAAATTGCTGAAATTCTTGCGGTCTCCATGGATTTGCCTCAATTAGTGTGCTATATAAAATATATAGGGGAACATGAACGCAATTATCTATACCTCGAGTTCAAAAAAATTAGATCGGAGACCACGGTATGCCAGTTAAGGGCTAAGTGCATTTTATGCGATTAAGTATTTTTCGCTGTTGAGGAGTGGAAGAATGCGCGGGATAATATATTTTGGTCGGCGATATTTTTTCATTATCCTGAATATTGATTCCGCTTTCTCTGGTTTCGCAGGATCTTATTAATTCCGGCGATGCTTCCCGCTCGTTCCTCTGCCCTTTTATTCCGTCCGGAGCCCGGACCTCCGGGATTCCCATGCATAATGATCGCGAGAATACCTAGCTGATCCGAGGAAATTGGAAAGTCCTGGGCCCACAATCACAGCACATCGGTCCCGATCGATCGATTACATTCGGACGCGACCCATTAAAAACATATCATCATTCGTCTACGAAACGAGCTCGCCACGCAGTCGTTCGCCAGTCGCGTTGCAAATTGTCGAAACCCATACTGAATAAACCGAACATTTATACGCGTCCCGTATACAATGACTTATGCTTTTATTTCGAGACGCAAATCGTGTACTCGCTGCAAGGGACGAGAGAAATTTAAAATTCAAGAACAAGTTCCCAGATACTCGAATAATTCTTTCTAGAACAGACTCCTGTTTATCGGCGAATTTTTCCAGTTGAAATGTCGGTCTTGTTGGAAATTATTTCGTGATCGTCAGAACTTCGTGATTCAGCTTCGTAATGGCTGTTTTGTGATTTGGATAATTCGAAGATGGTATATCGTGATAGAATTATTACCCTTCCTAGAAATTACTCCTTGCGGACTGCAACGACCGCCGCAACCTGAAACCAAACCCCGTTCGTATAAGCACTTGTATATTAATGCTTTACTATCCATGCACAATGAACACTAGGACACATTTTCATCCCGTTGCTGCTCCACCCACTCCGTAACATTCCCCTCATACCGTGCCATTTATCCCGGCACGTACTTCATATATCAATGAATGCTATAGTGTTACACTGCTGCGGCGAACAAATTTTTAATCGTGCTCAGACGTTCTAACACTGAAATTACCAAACGAGACAAAATAATCGACTTGAAAGTTTTTATTTCATATCTATCGAAAGCCTGAAAAATCCTTAAATAAAAATCACCTAAAGTGTCAATTAACTAGGGACGACGAGTGAAATCGTCTTTCATTACATCATTTGTTAGTATTCATAATCAGAAAGTCACCCAGTTGAAAGGCTAATAAAACATCAGCGACATTTTCGTTCTAGTGTGAATTACAAGTGAGTTCAGCCGTAGTTTAATATAATTCTTGTACCTTCCAAGGGTAAATATTCGCTTTCTACCCCTCGCTGAGCACAATCGATAGCGAGCACAAGTAGATAAAGAGTTTTTGATCAGACAAACGGATTGGCTGAGGCCACAGTGAGCCAAGTAGGTTAGATCAGTCACGGTTAAGGCTAGTGAGAAAGACATCCTTTGGTCAGACAAGTAGATTAGGTCTTCGGTAACCATTTACCACTAGAACTGCGGAGATCAAAATATCTTGTTCCTGATCTTTCCGTCTAAAAATCCTACTGGAGTATAAAAATAACCATCAGAAGAATTCAACAATATCATAGCCAGACTCTTTCTTTCTTTAATAATTTTAATCAATTTACTAATCATTGCTTTCCGTTTATTAAAGTGATTAACAGTCGAAGCAAACTTTGGTCTTCACGTCAGTCGACGTAGAAAATATTTATTTAACATAAAGGTCGATGATCTATTTACTATATCAACAGAATTCACACTTGTCCTGCATGTTCATATTCGACGCAATCCTAGCATTATCGGACGAGCAATCGATGAATCGAAACACACATCACCGATGCGAATGCGATCTCGCGGAAGATTGAAAGTTCATTAATCTTCCCCTCCCACCCTCTATACACATGAGTTAGTTCTGTCCGCGGGTACACCCTTTCCTCTTTGATGGGATCGCCCTTTTCTGCGCTGTTGCGTTTAGTTGCATCCGCACTTTCTCACCCGCGCGTGCTAACGTCGAAGACAAACACTCGCTCGAATTTCTTATGCAGCCGTGGTGCATACAAACGACGTGTTTAGGAAACCATCCTTTTCCCATACCCTCCGCTGTCACCGTACCCCCATGTCAGCTCGGGAAGATGCTGAGAGAAGCGCGGCACGTGAAAGGGAACCGTGTAGTTGTTCGAACTAAGGGTGGATTACACAGGTAAACACGACCCAGGTATGAACATTATCCCTCCGCGACTTTCGAGATTAAGTTTCAACCCCCTCGCTGCCAGATAGGGCTGGGAATTAAATAATCTCTTTTTCTTAATATTTTTTCTCGTAGCTTTCAAGGTCATCGATGTTTTTCTTTAAACAACCACATATATTTTCGCGTAGCTCATAAAAGAATACATTCGAGACCTTGCATTCCAAAGATGAAGGTCAAACTTATGTCGAGATGGACAAGAAGATGGGAAAAACAACCCCTGCGGGACACTGACCAGTTGATACCATTCAAATTACACGTAAAAAATGTCTTAATTACAGGAGAAATTAAAGGAGATATTCTGGAGATCACACTGAAGCGAGACACCCTGTGTATACTAGTGTAAAGTAACAATAGGTGATGCGTTATCCTAGGATCTCTATTACCATCTCTATTTCCAACTGTACGAAGGAGAAGAAGTTTCACGTTCAGAAATAATCAGAGTTGCTCGACGTCCGGCCTTGAACTTGCAATTTCAACATCTAGGGCTCCGCCAGTAATTACATTACCCGTCTGACCTTTAATACGATTAAGACTTCCCGGCAACTGCATTACGTCGCGCAAACGGACGATTATCCTCTTCATTAAATAACCCAGGCTGAAAGTACGAAGTCTCGACGTCCGTAATAGGGGAGGGAGCCGTTCTATCGTACGTTTCGAGGCCTTTTGTCTCAGCGAAACGAATAATGGATTTTCGGGGTTCGGAGTCCCCTGTCCAGTAGCCGCTGTGCTACGCCGCGCGAAAATAGAGAATATACTTGATGAATGTTGTCCCGGTAAAACTCGGTTAACGGACCCCGGTGAATTATGAACAATTCCGGGCAGTGCCGATCGCCTGATTTAATTATCGACCAAGCCGGGAATTATTAATTGTGCACCGCGGCCGGGCTGGAATGTTACTTTCCAATACTGCTGTAACGACGTCCGAGAAGAAACGGAGGAAAATATTTCATAAATTATGCAACGAAGATATTTCCAGAAAAATAGCAGCTATTTCTGGATCCATAAAGAACATCTGCAGAGGATAGAATGGGGTAGAGGTATGTAGAATGTTCTTTACCACAAATCGACGAAAAGTCGGAAAATTTCAAATCGAGGTTTCAATGTGTTCTCGATGATATCTCTAAATGCTTGGGCCTTGAATTAAAGTTAGTAGAATGCACTTTGAGATACTTTCCTATAAAGAATAATACATTTTGAATCATAAAGGCAGGAGCTATATTCGCGCAATTTTTTCAATTGTTCATAACAATTTGATCGCCTCCTGTATGGGAATGGCCCTTCGAGGGTAAAATGCAATTTCTAACAATTACGAACGGAAAATTGCGACTCGCGTCAGTGGTGGATTTTTATTGAACAGGAAAAAAGAGGAAAAAAGCAAAAACGTTTATATATATATACTTGCAGATATATGTGCAGTACGCACGTGGTCGGACAACGCGCGTCTATCCACCGTGAAATCGGTCTTTATTTGGCTGGGCCAGTCTTAAAGCTCTATCGCGCTAAAGCCTTCGTATTAGGCGTTCAATAGCCGCGCGTTTTCCGGCCGGAAATTCCGCCATTGAAATCCGGCGGGAGCGAAATATGGCTCCGCTCCGCTGTACCAATTAAATGCTCTATCGGCCGGATCGACGCCGCGTTTTTTACTCCGTTCGGCTCGTGAGTAGCGATGGGTATTTGATTCCTTCCCCGGTAAACTCTGAAGAAGTTTTATTACCGAGCAACGGGAACCCTTGCAAAATTACCCAGGACCATTCACATTCGAAAGTCCGCTCCGACAACATCCTTATTAACCCAGTTCCCAATTTCATCGCATTACTACTTCGATCGATTGTTTAATCCAGCATCCCCGCCAGGCCTTTTTCCTCCCACTCAGTCTTTCCCGAACAGTAAATCATTCAAAGATGAATCCATTTTTTAGAAAAATATTTTATATTCTTATTTCTATGTTTTTTACATTTTTGTATTGTTACTATTATGAGTCATGTCCGCCGTATTTCAAAGGTGGTCCCACTTTTCAGAACAATATTTCTACATTTTTATCTATACATATTTCATATCTTTATTTGGAAACATTTTTAACATTTTTACGTAATCTCTATTCTGCGTCGTGTACCCACTTTTTCTAAATGTGGTTCCACTTTCCAAAAGGTACTTTTGTATTTTTTTATCTCTACGTATTCTACATTTTTCTTTTTATACATTTTGCGTACTTTTCATCGTACTCATATTTTTAATGGAGACTCTAGAAAAATGTTTTCATACTTTATTTCTATATATGAATAGGATTAAATAAACAGTGGAAATGTAACTAAGTTTCAGGTGAATTCACGTTCCGCGATTCGAAGTATATCGAAGCCATCGCTACAGCTCGCGAACAATTATCGATTTCGGGGAAAAATGGAAGCCTCTTTCGTTGGTTCGCGGCTCATTAAAAACGGCTGATTGCCTCCGTAGGAATATCCGAAAATTTCGACCCCGGCGCGGCGTTCGCGTTTTTCATTCTTTTTTTATTTTTCAAAACCTTAAGCCCTTCATATTAGCACCGAAAATCGATGGCTGTCGCCTTTTCCGCGCGTTCAATTTTTGGGTTTCACGACACATCCGATACCGTCGCGCCGGCCCTGTGATTAATAACGCACGACATCTCGAATGGATGAAAATCGAAATTTAACTAGCGAGTATTAATAGCGCTCGGGCGAGCGTAAAAATCTAGTGACTTGCAACGGGACGAAAATAAAATTGTAAACATGTCACAAACAATTGTACAAAAACATTTATCAATCGTGACTCACCGAGCGTTGTTCGCAGCTTTTGCGCGCCCGCCGATATTCTTTGCCGTGTTTGTAACAAATTTCGTTTATTCACAGTCCGACACGTAACGCTAACGTAACGTAACGTTACGCGGAAACATTTTATTTATTTATTTAGCTCCGAGATTATCCCCGATATAGTTGCGAATATTTTTGCAAAATGTTTTGTAACGAAAGACACGGGCGCAGCTCGGCAATCCGCTTACCGAATAGATATTTCTGTCGTAAAACTGTTGCATTGACTTTCGTTCATTAACAAAGACAGAAACATGTTTTTTTCTGGCTAACAGGCGATTACTTCCTGCAGGGTCTTCCGCGGTCTTCCGCGAGTAACGAACTCTCTATTGCGTCAACTAAAACCGCCCAGGAAATGAAGCTACACTCGTGGAATTCACTTAAACCGGTTCACAAAATTGCTTCAACTTAATAAAGTGTCGACTCCTTTGTCGGAAGTTCGAGTCCGGGAAGCATAGCTGCACGAAAACGCGAAGCTTTCGCCGGAATTGATATCGTGTCGAGATCCTCGATGCCATGTCGAGCTATAAAACATTTTATGAGAAGCTCGAATGTAGAACGAGATAAAACACAGCCAAACCGTCGGCGTCAGTGTAATCTAATACTAGATTTTGATTGACAACACTTTTCCAGGTGATCAATCGCAGCCGAGAACGAACTTTTATGAACAAATCTGTTGCTCGTGACAGCGAGACTATACTCCACTCTATTTCGGTGCCACTACAGATGGACACTAATCTAAAAGTACATTCCCTCTTTTTTTATTGTATACATGCCACAAACAAACCATGTTCTTCACCTGGCAATTTGAATTTGTTACATTTGTCTGACCGGCGACTACTTCTACTTTTCGTCTGATTTATTCTACCCAGCTGACTAATGACCAACTTGTTCTCTACTTACACAGGTGGAAACTGGTTTATTTCACTTGTTCTTAGTTCTGGTCAATTCTGTAAAAGATTGCCAATTTACCTCATCTCATCTAACAATATTGAATGCGCATATTGCGAAAGAAACTTTTGGGAAAAACTAATAGCATTTTCTTTTTATACGGCGAGATTCATTTCTGCGTTTGTCTTCATCGACGCACAAACATTCCAGAGCCCTTTTCGCCGAAGTTGCAGGTCGAAGTAAGTTATGAAGTAGGTATCGCTCGATTTCGAGTTTAAAATCCAAGTTAGCAGCGCAATCTTGGATTTGAACTTTTGTCTACTTGAACAGGATACGCTCTCATCAAAGTCAAACACTTCGATCAGTGCCTCGTCTCGGCCCAGTTTCTCGAGTCACTATATATAGCAAACTCGTTAGTAGGATTACCTGGCAGATCCTATCTTAAACGCGAGGGAATTCGGTGTTAGCACGAGGCTTCTGTTCAAAGGTATTACCTGGTCCGAACTTAATGGACTAGTGATTGATGGAAAATTCTCGGACAGTGTATCCGTCACAAACGAGGTGTCGCGTCAGAAATTCCCTGTCAATCCCGTTCCCGACATTTACGGAGTCGTTCGAAACCGTTCCCGATTTCAGCCGTGTGCTCCATCGCGAGCTTTCTTCACTTTTTGATCGTGTGTCGATGATAAGTTAACGTGACGTCTTTTGCCAGACAATGACTCGTCTGGATCTTACAGTCCGCTCTCAAAGAGCATAAATTCCAACCGATCGAATGGCTCTCTTAAATAGCTGGCAATCATTGATTCCTCTTATGTCGAAACACTTTGCCGTCGTTTTTACACCTGAATTTGATCGTGCACTTAGGACCATTTCGTCGAGCGGCTGAAAGCAACAACAACGCTCGAATCTGCTCGTAAAAACCGGTCCATTCTCGAAATAAAGTTCGATCGATCGACAGTTTCGTTTGTTTAAAGTTCACTGCGCAATGAACACAGCTGTGAGCATCGAGTGTGAGGTTTTAATTGAACTGGCTCGTGCCGCGTCGCGTCGGGATCGATACTTGTTCCGCGTGAATTTGACGGCTTGCAAGATTCTAGAATTAGAGTAAACCTGAATTGTTTGACGTCACTCGTGTACGATACAACGTGTTCGGGAAGATCTATCATCTTCGCGAACTCTTCCATCGCTGACCATTAAGAGAAGTACAAAAATCAATTTGTTGTTGGACATGGAAATAAATGTTGAAAGCGTGGTAAACGATAAATTTCTCAGGTGATAAACAGCTGGCTATCGGATCGCGATCGGATCGATCAGTCGCCGCGGCGCGCCGGTAGAAAGTCGCGAAATTACGTCAAGTTGACGGGTAATAAATCGTTAAGTAAATTATATGTCTCTGGGGGCAATGGATATTAGATTATAGGATCGCGGCACGGCCAGATAAGAGATAACGAATGGCGGAATTATACGGTCGGAGAGGAAATCCTGCTTATCATTTTTAAATAAATTATACGAGTTGGTAGTAATAGTCCGCGACATGGGATCTATCCTGGCCCAAGTTAATCGCGACACAGCCGAGTCGTTCTCGAGTCGCAACTGCGAGTCTCGGACGCGACTACAGTTGGTAAACAGAGAGCAGGACTATAAATCGACGTCGCGGCAATAATTACGACTACTAGGTCGTGCTGGGAACAACAATTATTTTCGGAGCGGCAGCTGCCTGGCTCGCCGAGCCAATAATTTATCCTCTGTTAATACACTGCTGTTTAACACACGTTTTCACTGTGCCAGCTCCTCCCGCGAAGATGCATTATTTACTAATCTGTTTTATTCATCGTTCCCGTTCTATTCCCAACGCAACTTCGGTCTATCTGTTTCGCAGAATGTTTGAATCCTTGTCCGTTCAAATTCTCTGTCCTAATCTACTTGTCAAATTACGGGACGACTTAATGCATCTGCTTCGCGTTCCAATATTCGTGCCTGACCAGTCACTGATTCAGCTACTTGTTTGACTGTCCTAGTCTACTAAATCATTTGAAAGATGACTTGCCTGACCAATATCTGACTCCGCCTACTTGTTTGATCAATGACTAATCAGCTGTTCGAATCAAATGCTTTGCTAATCTCCGGGAATCATTGAACGACCTTGGAAGACGAAAGTGTTGTATATCAGTGAATTCGTCTTGGCATAGGCTGCACGCTTACCTAAATAAAAGCATACAGTTCCACGTAACAAAAAGCAGAGGTCACCTTGATATTCCTCACCGAAACAGAGTAATTCTTATTGGAACAATTCTTCTGCAACGAACTATATGTAGTTTGGAAAATAATTGCGAAACTTTAAATGGGACACCCCGTAGAATGGATTCGACAGCTTACAAATTTTTGGATCTTGTCAATCCGGTTTTAATACTTCGATATTATGTTTTTAAAGTGCAAAATGAAGAAATCCGCCGAAGTAAGGATAAGACCTCCTAATGGCGGGAAAGGAAAGAGAGAGATGAAACACTGTCGCTGCTCGCGTTTCTCGTCCGAATCCTCGTAGCCAGTGAAAACTTCAGGACCTAATCCGGATTCGGATTTATATCCGTTTGAGGGGCGGTCATACGGCCGCCGACATCTCGGGAGTTAGCTTCGATTCCGAGAGAATTTTCAACGTTATCATTTTCGAGAGATGTTCGAAGCGTTTCGGTGATTTCTATCCGGCCTCGACCGATCCGGAAAATGCTGCTCGCAATTTCAGCCGTCGATTCGTTTTCTCTGTTTTCGGAATTCGGGGCGACCCCTTTTTTCCAACTAGAGCGCGCTGTTATGAGAGTGCGCGCGGTTTTGTAGAGGTTGATCACACGACGAACGGTCACGAACGGCAAGGTAACAGGATAGTTTCGTTTAACAAATTCTTGTCCTTCATTCCCGTAGCAGTTAATGTAAAGTAATTCCTCGTACCCTGAGTGAACGGAATTCAATCTGGATATATACTCTGTCAATTAATTAGTAAGTGGAAAATGACATTTTAGTAGAAGGCAGAAAAAATTGAGGCTTACGTCTAAATCCTGCTTGAAATTTTCACTCGATGTGAGACACGATATCGAGTACGCTGAAAGAAGAAGTTCCAATAACTTCCGCGAAGTGTGCTATCGAAGATACGGCGTTTTTAAGGACCGCTTCCCGAAGTTTCCTTGCAGGAAAGATAAACAATAACCGGGAATATTTTCGGAAACCGAGCGGAACACTGGAGGCAACGGCCCGCAGTGAATCATACGCGGATTTAACGCGTGCCAAACACTCCGGGTCTCATTACAATATATTACTAGTCTAAATGCAGCTGCCGCGGCAGGCCGGCGTCCGCGTCGCGTCACATAAATAATATGTACCGCATGGATTTCCGAAACCATGAATATGAAACACGCGCACGCGGCGGTGGCGGCGTCTGCGCCCGGAAAATCTGCTTCCGCTTTCTCGGGAACGCCGTTTTTTTAAATTAAATGGACGTACACACTGTTCATTCGCTATTCTGCCGCGGCACAAACGGATGTATCGTAAGAAGAACGAGTTGCCGAGTGTATATTACGTTTCTCGAAGTCAAACTGTTATCTACGATGCACGGTGCGTCGAGAAGCCCGTTTTCTCGATAAAACTCTTCCTAAGTTGACGATCTCAAACTGAGACGACTAATCTTTCAACGAAGTTGTGCTGAATTCTTATCATTTCTGAAGCATTAATGTTTAAAAATGACAAATGTGCATTTAACAGCAATGAATCCTTTCTGAAATGAAACTTTCCTATCCTGATTTCAGTCAGAGTATTAAAAAGACATCAAAATGAAGAGCCACTACTTATGCGCTAATAAAATTTTAAAAATGCTGCTTCGGGATGTGGATTTCCATCCACACGAATAAAAAAGCTGAACGGGGAAAGATCCTGTAAGGATCGGCGACATATTTGCTTGGAAGACATATTTGCTTAATAAAAATGTTCATAACAGAAGTAGATTTGCGATTCGGTTCCAGGTCAGTGATTTATTCGATAAAAATATCGAGGAGAACAAAACGTGGAGCTCAGTCGGGAAGACAGATGGCAATGTAATGGTATGAAACAGGACATGGCATCTTCCTCGGGAACGGTTGAAATTTCCAGTGCAACATTAAAACTCGTAAACGGCAGACTGCTGGTCGCGTCGTTAAAACATGTTGAAAGGTGAGAACACGATAGATACTTTTCGGCGTTGGCTCGCGGCCGTTTCCAAGTGAGATTAATAAGTTACGTTCGTTACGAATAAATTACGACGGGCGTTTAGAACAGCCGGGTGTACAGTCGCCCGTTCGAAACGATGCCCGATGGCCTCCCATTAATCTCGTTAAATGAGAAAAACGTGTCCCAAGGAGGGAAACAGATTACACCAGTCCCCGTAACTTCCATTTGCGGACGTTAAAGAGGACGCGACGGGACACGGCCAGAACGGAGCAGGGGTGGATGAAAGAACCGCTTCTGATTACGTTTACGTGACACGTCTACGTTTCCAGGTGGTAATCGTAGCCCGTTTCCCTTGTGATCCACAGTTTTTCCGCCTGTCGTCCTCCTCGTCGTCGTCGTCGTCGCGACGTTCGAGCGGTCTCGGGAACTTAATTTTCATGATGAAATGGAAATTGAATCGCCCGCGAGCGGCGAACAGTTTCACGGTGATTTGAAAGGGTTACGAGTGTCAGCGAGGGCTTAACGTGCTCGCTGCCTGCACGCCTAAGCTTCCACTCGCGGAAGAACAATGCCTTTTTTTACCGGCGACTTTAAAGACTTTTGAAAACTGCGGAATGCCATCCGACGCTCTTCCAAATGGCTTTCGGTGGAATTGTGTTTGCGCTACTTGTTATCGTCAACCCCTTGCTTCCCTTTATAAACGCGAAGTTGAGAATAACTTTCTTTAACACTTTACAATTCGACCATTATTTGAACATCAATGTAATAAATGTGAATATTATACCCTTCTTGTTTTCTTTTATGCTTATTTAACCATTAACATAAATGTAGACATGCTATGCATATGCACACACACACACACACACGCACAGAGAGAGAGAGAGAGAGAGAGAGAGAAGTTAATTGTGTTGACACATTGACCAAATCAATGATTTGATCACATTGAACACGTGATCAAATCATCATGATTATTGGTCTGAGGATATTAGCGGTACCTCGATATTCTAGCCTGATCAAAGAGTATCCTATTCTACTTGCTTCACCAAAGACAAAATCATTAACCACACAACGTGGTTAAATTATCGTGATTATTTTTCTTTATCGTATCTATACGTCGTAATACTTGCTCCTCTAGAAGACAAAATAGAACACTGGATTTCTCCTGGCTAAGGATATAGTCCAATCTGAAATCCTTGATGATTGTGCATCGAGCGCGCAATTCTGACGGCATGAAAATCGGCAGCGAGCGATAAACCGAAATCTCGATTTTATGGATCGATGATCGTGCCACGTATTACTTCACATAGAATTTAACAGGGCGATCGGAGTTTCTGTCGAATTCCTTCTCTCGGTCAATTTTCTTTTCCTCGCATCGCCGCGGCGCGCCGACCCTCAGAAAACGATCTCATGGGGCCGTAACTTTTCACGATCTCGTCACGATCGCTTGATCACGCCAGGGCTTGCGGGGAGTGTCGTTGACGGGTGGTGAGGGGAGAGGGATAAATGGAGGATCGCTGTAAACCGATCAGCAGCCGATATAATCCGCAACGAGCGGCGTGGCGCGACATAGGAACGGGGCAACTGTTTCAAATATTCGGCTTCCGTGGCGCGACGAGGTGCAAATGGGATTTTTCGGCCCCTATATAGCGTGTGTCGTTTGATCGCGGTGTAATTGCACTCGGAAATTACCGGGGGATCCCTGTGTATACATTCTGGTGCCTCCAGTCGTCTGGAAAATGAGAATCCCTCTGATCCCGGGCCGTCGACGGACATTATCATACAGAATTTTAAATGGCCGCGATTGCAGTTCCATCCCGGCAACTTTTAACCCGGGCCACCGGTTTTCACGGTACCCGCTTTCTTCCGTAATTTATGAAGTGCGCAAACCGCTATCCATTATTCTTTTTCGTGACGATGAAACATCGCCGAGACTGACGGTAGTTTTCGCCGTGCCCCATTATGCGCGAAACAAACCGAGTTATTCTTAACGAATCCGCCATTTCGCCATGGCGTAGAGGATAGATCCATATTTACAGGTATAGATACATGTGTGCAAAACGGGCATTCTCTGGAGTCATTTATAGAAGACGAAAAAATATTTCTTTCCTCGGTTAATCATTTCAGCAAAGATTTAAAATATGTTCGATATGCGAGATATGTAATTTCTTGATTGATTAAAATATTATCCAACGTACGTGACGTTTTTGTTTGACTTGGAATACTTTGAATTAACGATATGCGACTTTAATTAACGAAATTTTAAACGATATGCGAGATATGTAGTTTCTTGTTTGATTAAAATATTATCCAACAAATGTCGTTTTTGTTTTACTTGGAATAATTTTAATTCGAAAAGTAAACTAAACGTACATGTACGTGCCAGTACCTCTGAATAGGTTAAGGGTTGAATAACTCGCGAATACGAGGAAAGTAGATCCATTTCAAGGAGAAAAAGAGGAGGATGGAGAAAATGCCAGGACTTTTCGAAAGTAGAATCCGATCCGTGCTTCCGAGAAATAGCAAGTTTCCCAAGAAAATTTCATTCATGGTCGTCGGTGACGGAGAAGGATGGTAGACCGGTGGAAATGGAGTGACACCTTCTGTTCGACAAGCTCCAGAAGATCAAGGGCTGAATCAGCCGGGGGAACAAGATGTCTGACGGTGATAACAGCGGCTCTATCATGGATAGGAACGAGCATAGGTAATCGGGTCACAGTCTGCCGACGTCCTAGGCCACGTTTCGGCGGCCAGGGAGGACGGTGTACTTCTTCCGTGGACGACGGATTATCGCCGTTTGATCCGTTTACATCGGCGCTCCATTATCGCCCGGACCGATTCCACTTCGTCGTTAGAGCGGACAATGGTCGCCGGACGATGGATATGCAGTCCGTGGTGACCGGAGGAATCGATAGACCCACGAAACGGCCGTAGGGGTGCTGAAGAGGGATCGCTGGAACTGATCTCAATGGGAGGTCCAAGTGTTCGTCGCGCGAAGAACCGTGTCCCGACCGAAACGTGTCCCAGTTTCCCGTCAACCAACATTCCTATCGGATTTTCGCATTAAGACGCTGGCGCGGTGGCAAACCGCGAAAAATTCGCCGGAAGTCGATTTTTCAAGTCTCAGATTTTCAAAATGTTTTTCTTCTTACGTATCCGCAACACTTCAAAGCTTCAAAATCTAAAATATTATACGAATTTTAACAAGTCCTGAATAACTTCTACACTTTTTGAGATAGAAATTTTTCAGAAAAAAGTTGTATGGTTTCGAGGGGCCCATACGTGGGGTACATAACTTTTTTTCAGGTGGAGGTGCTTAGGAGATTTGAAGGTCAGCCTAGTTTTTTTAAATCGAAACATATTTGTTAACTCCTACGTTTGTATCCCTTCACAAGAAAATATTCAATAAATTCACTGTGAATGCTTACGTAATGGGATGTTCTCAGCTTGTCAAAAATGTAGAAGTTATTCAGGATGGCACACTTGAAACTTGCGATTCACTTTACTTCTTCATCATAAATCGTTTTACGCCAATTCTGAAACGAATGAAAAGCATCGCTCACGCGAACTCGAATAAACCCCACATTTCCAGCGACTTTATTTATCGTTAAACTGTGGCGAGATTCGCAGTGCTCCGGTTAGATTTCATACTTTCTTAAATTTTATACGAACATTTTTAGTAGAATCTAAAGATCCGCGCGAACGAAATGATCGCGCACGTCCACGCGTTTAGTACAAGAGCCAAAACTTTCGGGGATTTCACTCTCGGCCGAGTAATTCTTTTTCTTAGCGGTAATCTTAACAAACGCTCAGCCGGAGTTTTATGAAGCTTAATCCGGAGTCTAACTTGACTCATTCCGCGGCCATTTGTTAGATCGTATCACCGTACTCCGCCGACCGGATTCTTGGTCCAGTCATTAGAGAAGCTACTGCTTTCTTGAATTTTTCTTATACAATCAGCCACGATTTAAAAAAGAGAGAGAAATCAGAATAACCGAGAACCTTCGAATTCCACTATCTTTCTATTTTAATCGCTGAATATCCCGACTGCTTTATAATCGCCGACAAAGAAAAGACAGAGCGGACGAAGTTGAAGATAGCAACTTTTCAATTTCCCGGACGATAACTTCGTTCGAATCTTCGAATCTTCGTCTGCGAGCTTGCGGACTCCGTGAAGTTTTCTAATTCTTGCGGGAACGAATAGGAGGCAACAAAATAAACGTCTCGCTCTATAAATCTTTCGTCGCGAGATCCTCGACGCTATTAATCTGAATCGCAAAGCGGATCATTCGCGAACGACGCACGGGAAAATCGATGCAGAGGCGACGAGCGACCGAAGCACAATCCTCTAATTCACGAATGCAGTTTGAGAAGAGCGAATCAGGTGTCCCATCGCCACGGTTGCTATCCGCCTCCGCACAGAATCCTCCGGCCGTGATTATCGACATTGTGGCTAAACGAAATAAATTGAACGTCCCGCCCGCCCGCCCGTCCGCGCGCCGCTCGCCCATTTATCCACGGCCCTTTCATTCCCTTTTCGCAAATGGAAAAATTATTCTCATCGGGATGCTGTTTCGTTCGCTCATAAATCATCGACTCCCTTCATCTCCTTGCAGAACTTCTTTCGAGTTCGTTTGTATCGCTCTCAATTATAGAAGATGAACGGACGGCCGGGGGAAAGAGGCTGGGAAAATGAGGGTGAAGATATTGAAGGGAACAGAGAAGTATATACGCTATTCTAACTTCAGCTTGTACTTTTTCATTAGTATCGAGCCATTGTGAAAGTTTCGATACGATTTTCGGTTTATCTCGAATTGACACTTTGTAACAAACAATTTTACAATCAGTCGGTTAAGTAGTCACCATCGTTTTCTACGATTCTTTGCCGTCGTTCTGGTAACATTCCTATGCCCTTTTTAGAAGGGCATAAACCTCTTTTACAAAAGAGTGAAAAAGTAATGGTTTAAAATGAATATCTTCTATTTAATTTTCTGGTATATTATTTGAAACATGAATAGAAATCAATAGCTTTTACGATAACTTTTTTACGTAATCGCGTAGCTTTTGTCGAGAAAATGCCGAAAATTCATAAAATCCTATAAAGACCAATTATCATTATAATCGTAATTACATGACAGTGTGAATAATCGCAGTCGTTCCGAAATTTTTCGACATAACTCTTGAACCAGTTTAACATATGTTTAGCGTCATTACCTCGCGCGAGCCCTCCATCATTATCAGCAGCCTCTCCACTCTGTTCCAATTAACAGTAAAATCGAAACACGCGAAAATTGAAACGTGGCGCGGAGCGTGTCCTACAAATTTTCGTCGGTCCGATGAAAACCGATGCATTAAATAACTAATTAATTCCGCAATCGGTTTCATTACCGAAATTAACGCGCCATGGTCGCAGGGCCTTTTCAAGTCTTCCGTTCGGCGCGCGGCTGCGAGTTTCAATTTCAATGAATTTTTCATTAGTACACCTTCTTCAGAATTGTGAATTCTACAACATATTTGAGTTTCATGAAAATCGGTGAGGTGTATCATTTTCTGTATAATTACCCTGTCTTTTCACAAAAGTCTTAATTCGGCTTAAATCGCATTGACACGTGATACAAAGTCCATGGGAAGCTGTTTCGCGGAGGCAAGCGTGCGAAAATCGTTTTCGAGCGTCCGAGACGTGTCGACCGGCGCGGCGCAGCACGCTTAAAATTCGCGAAACGCTTTCCCGCCCGCGCCGGGGCCGAAGATAAGCGCCGGCCAAGAAAATTATGAAAGCACCGGGTAACGAGTTTACCGTGAAGTTGGCTAGCACGATACCTCGAGCCCCGGATTCTACGAACTTTCGGTTACAGCAGGTATCCACGAAACGTTTCGCCTCGATCTTTCGGAAAACTACTTTCCTTTCGCATTCGAAGTCAATTTTTCCCTTGCCTCTCCGCTCTTTGCGCTGCAACAATCTCTCGTTTCCAATCTCTCTTTCTTTCTTTACTTTATTTCTCCTATTTCTCCTATTTCTGTACCTACAGTCCCTTTGCTTTACCTTTGCAACCCCATTCCGATCTCTTTTCTGCCCTTTTCAACCCCTTCTCCTCTTTGTATTCATGTTTCCTTCTATCAATAGCTTTCATTTCGTTTGAAGCTTCTCAAAATAGGACCATCAGATCATCAGAAAGTCATTTAAATGGAATTATACCAAAAAATGAAAATGTTACATTTCTACGCGCCGTTATGTTTTTATCAGAATTTAAATGTGTATAGCTCATGTGACGCGACCCATTATAAACGATTTGAATCGCATCATTTTGCTGAACGTGAAACGCAGAAATGTTTCGCTGAAAGTACATGTAGCATTGTTATTTTAATGAATAACCGGCAGAACAATGTCGACAGAGCCTGCATTGTAATCGCGGAACGAAATTCAGTATACTTCGGTTATAAATCGCTCAATCTTCAGGCAGGGAAGAAGGGGTGAAAAAACTAGCAACGAGCGCAGCGTTAGATTGTATCGTCAACAACCACTGTTGACTCTCTGTCTTGGACCGATGTTCCGCGACAAGTTCGCTCGAACTAATCTCGTGCGACGGAATTAGTTCGCGAGTGTACTTAATTCATCCCGACGAATATTAATAAGGGATCTGCGCGGAGGCGATTGATACACGAGCTTGCCTTGTTTGCCGACGACGCGACGGGGATGATCAAACAGGATCGAGAGAGCAAGAAATGAGTCGCAACGAAGCCATATTGCAGTACCTAAACATTATCAGTGAGAAACTTTTGCAACAAACAAATTCTCTGCGTCAACTGTAACGAACAGGCGTCAAATAGAACTTTGAAACCACACAGTATGATCAGTGATCAATTTTACGCAAAATAAATATTTTCTGCGCCAATTGTGAGAAGTAAAAGTCAAATAAACCTATAAAAATCTTGCGATTCCGTTAATTGGACATTTAAGAGGAACATTTTATACAAGTATAAAAAAAATAAATCATATCCACGTTTTAATCTGATTTCTTTACGCACATTCAATCGCATTAACTATTCCTTTGTAATCCTGCGTAACTCAGTTTGTCTCGATTGTATCTCGGGAGGGACACAATGACGTAAATTCATTTTTCGTGTACTGTCATCGCCGGTAACTTAATCACTCGATTTTGAAAATCGTCGTCCTGCACACTCTACAGCCAGTAGCAAAATTGGAGCAGTGTAACAACATTTACGACGCGCCCAACAATTTCAAAAAATACGTTTTCGATATTTTCGCATGATGCGACACTCGCCGCAACACCGCGCCTGGCCGTGCAACATCAAGAAATGTTTTCCCACAACCTCGGGCTTCGAAAATGTTTAAAAAAAAAGTTTAAACCCCCAAGGGTTGTTTTCACCCCTTCGATATCGATAAAAAAAATAGATGTGTAAAAACATTTTCCGAGAACTATGCGTTACCTTCGTCAAAATCGTCATGCGCGAGCCGGGTCCGTTCCCTGGTTGATCCGGAAAAAAAATTTGTCAAGCGTTACAATTTCCATCGTTACGTGTAGAACCCGCTTCTCGTCGTCGCGTCGCGTCGGGAAGAATAGTTGGATCGTCGTGAACGTTCGCGAATAATTTAACAGACTAGCGAGGAGGAGCTCTATTCCTTGTAAAATCGTCTAACGGGCAAATTATCATAATTCGCGAAGACAAAGCTGTCAGACTCGTCAGGGAGCGCTCGAACCTTTCAATTTCGCCCGACAAAGGGTTCCATTAAGATTTTCCGCGCGCGGTTACACCGAACGATTCAGCTTTTCAGAATAGAAGAAAAAAAAGGAAGTGAAATTGGAAAAGAAGGAGACGGAGGCGCGGAGATTAACGGAAAAATTGAAAATCTGTATCGCATCCTATTTTTTATCGGAAAAAATCGTGGAGAATCGAGTCCAGCGTCGCTTTTGTGAACGAGAATGGCAATGGGGTCCGCGCGGGAAACAAGATATCCTGATGCGATAACACTGAAGATGCTGCGCGTCGCGTCACACGTTATTGGATTTTGCTTCGCGACGACTCGCTCGTCCCCGAACGGCCGCGGAATCCTTTTGTGCAAGCTCGATCGGCCCAAATTGTTCAGGATTGATTCGTTGCCAGATACCGGCCCCATCGAGCTTTGTCGCTGCGCGTAAATTCGACAGGCTCCCTGTTTCGCCGAACCTCGAAGAATACCGAAATGTGTCGACGGAAAATACCGCGAGAAATTGTTAGGTTGTTCCGTATGAAATGATTCTGAAGCGTCCTTGCTATAGTGCCGAAAATAACATCATTTACCTAACCGAGACCTCGAACATGATTTTCAGTGGCAAATACTCTTCGTTAACAGAGTCGATACATAAAGCGAATTTGCAAGTGCATTTCATCGCCTAATGGCTGGATGTACTACGTCCACAATCTCTGAAATCAATTTCATTGGATTTCGAACTATGTTAAGGGAGTAATTGAAGGAAACTTCATACTTCGGCATGCCAAGGTTGCTGTTTACGCAATAAGACTGGTCAGAACTATTTTCGAAATGGAAACATATCGATTTTAGATTGACCAACGAAGTCTTTAATTATTCCGCTTGTAGATTGCGTTGCTATTTCTGGAATGACTTACCAATCAGTTGGTGGGGGGTGTTCGAAGATCCGCAGGAGGCATCCGACAGACAGGATCACGAGGACGTCCGCGAAGATCGCTGTGAAGCAAAGCCCGGTAATGTACGCCGTAATCCACATCAGATCCAACGTTATCGCGTCCAAGCAGCCTGGCCACCGAGCGATCTTCTTCACCCCGCTGTTATCGTCTTCGTTGAGGCTAAGTACAAAGGGAACATTCGACCGAGCGTGGGAATACCGCGTCCCGATCGTTCTTCTTCCCCTACCTTTCCCTCTTTCAGTTCAAGGGACCCCGAGGGGAGCCAGTGGCGTAGCCAGACGAACCGGAAGAGAACGCCAACACCGTTTCCTTAGGGTACCCTATCGAGCACTTACGTCATCCCATGTAATACTCATCGCGCCGATCTCTTCAACGTTCTTGCACTTCCACAATCTAACACTTTCATTTGCGGCACGAACTATTCAAGAATTCTGTTTCTTTTTCAGAACCTCGTCTATACAACCCAATTACAGTTTTACAATTACTCTGATGTCTGAAGTCTCTAGAACCCTAACATACTTAACACTAAACCTACCACGAGGGGTCAAATGACCCATTTTAGATTTTTTATTTAACAATTATTGAAGTTGTTGAGGTGCTTTCATGGTATATATTTCTCCAGTATATATTATAGTAAAAATCGCACAAAATACAAATAAATTTAATTTTGTTATTTTTATAATACTATACACATCAGTTACTTCTGATGGTCGGTAGGTTTACTGCTAAAATTTAAATAGCTCAAACTAAGGCGATCCAAAAGCAACACTATTTGTTGTACAGGGTCTAAAATGGAGAGAGCATCCACAACACCCTGACGTGTTCGGATAGACAAGGTTATGCTATCATTTTTGTCAAGAGGTTCATAATGTTGGAAACAGCGCAGTGGCTTCTCCAAGACAGGTTGAAGTCTAAGCTTGAACGTATTCCGAATATTCCGATATAAGTGGCACAGAATCCGCAGTCTAAGTTGCGGCGAATAATTTTATTTCCGATAGAGAGGCGACGTTCCCTCTCCACCTGCGTTCGAAAGGTAAACATTACGAGTGGTTTCAGTCATTGTGCAAGTTCGTCGCGTAGAAACCTGCTTGAGTTTCGCGTCACGTGAAACTTGACACGGAAATTTGACTCGATCTGGAATTGCTTGGTCGTGGATTTTGTATGGTAACAATGCTCTCGCGCATACACGGTTGATCTGGCGAAAGAGTTTTCAGATTCGATATCGATCAGAATGATGCACGTTCCAACCTGATTTCTCTATTCCTGATTTCGTTCTACCTATCTTCCCGTATCTTGTTTCTCTTGCCGCTCACGGACAAATATTGGAAAACAGAATCGTCCTATGCAAAACGCCCTACGCGAAATATCACTGGTCTTGATCGTGCCGACGCGAAATTAATATAAACAAATTTTACACACGTGTCTCCTTCCTTTCATGTAAACGATAAATCATAATAGGATTCGTTGTATGGTGTTTTTGACATTTTATTAAGCCAGAACGCTGCATGGACCAATTTCAACATTGTCTTCAGAAAACTGGCTATAACATTTTATCTGTTAACGCTATCATGATACTTTCTACAGCAGAAATGTAGCTGGCAACTACACCTTTCCAACGGTATGAATATTTTCGCGTAATTCTCATTCTAGGAAATTTTATAGCTAAAAAGGAAACTTGTCCCAACCTTTACGACAGTCCCTTACAATTTTGACCAACTCGAAGGGAGTAATTGGTGGGTAACAGGACCACAGTCGAGAGAAGGGATGTTTACCCTAACCGTACCGAATCAGAATATCAAGGATCATTTATCATTCTTGCGGAAGTGGCTCGATAATGGAGGGAAGAGGAATATTCAGCATCGGAATCTGATAGAAGCCGAAAACAGAAACAAAACGAAACGAAAATGCCTGGGCTACGCCATTGAAAGCGTGGGTGGGTAAGAGGGAAAGAGGGAAAGAGAGAAAGCGGCGCTGGCGCGGCTCCTCTTCGATGCAGACCTCCCTCGGTGCCACACTAATGAGACGCAAAAGCTTTTGCGCCTAAAGGGGTGACGATGCTATGGCGTCGATTAATGAATGTCGCCTGTTTCGTGCCTCGTGTCCCCCCACCGTTATCAACGCAATAACGGCCCCGTACGAGCTACGAGCCTCTCTTCCGTTCCGCTCTCTCCAGACGTTTCTGCGTATTTTTTCACACCCCTCCGTTTTTGCACGAGAAAAAAGCGGTCGAAGGTTAAGTCTGAAGACTGTAATCATCGCCCGAGAGTCGGAGAGAAAATATACAACGTGGGAAACATGACTGGCTCCTGAGAACCGCAATTGTGATCATTTTCAAGCCTCTAATCGTAAAAGCAGAGAGAAAAAGGCGTTCGGTTCGCAATTATTATCTCTCATCCGTACGAAATAGTTCTTATTCAACTAAATTTACAGAGCGATTCGAACATAACAAGTTCAACGTTTTATTTGTCTTCTCGTGTCTTTCATAATATGAAATGATGCCCGACAAAAATATCGTTTCATTCGAGGAGTGCTCGATACGCAAGTAATCTTTCTCGTGGACATATTTTTTTCAAGACTTTAAGCCGACGTCTTTACAAATAGAACTGTATATTTTTATCATTAAAATGTTTTCAAATGTACTTCGTGTTTTTACGATCGCAGCAATTTTAAAACTGCCATCAAAAGATTGAAGCGTTTTCAGACGAAATTATACATTTTTATATTCGAGCGACTTTGACTACGGAAAATCCAGGATGAAATATGGGTAGTATATGCGTACAGTAGAACGTACCCAAAAACATTATCTCCTTTTCTATCTCTAATGATAGAAAAATTATTGATTTTGGTAAGAGGTGCATAAGATATATTTTATGTGCTAGTGTACATTTTCCAAGTTTCCAGGACTTTTATTGGCCGCCGCGACTCATTGTGCGTCGAGTGCACGGCTGCGAATGCACCGCGAGACTTCACGCCCACGCGATTGCCGCAATCGCTGCAATCCTAACCGGATTCATTGCCGGCCGTTCACCGGAACGACAACGCTGCAGGAACTTCTACGCGGAAGTTGGAGTGAATGTTGAACCGCGAGTAGATGAATTTCCTGGGCGACGATTCTCGTTTATGATCGCCGGACGGTTATGCAAATCGCGAGTTTTAATGCGCGATTTTCTGTAAGGAACGCTGCCGGAATTTTATTCCTTGTACTACGGATTTTATCGTACGACCTCCGAAGTTTGGTACAACGTCAACTTCTACATACAGTCTGCCGATTAGTTGTCGTTTGCTGAATGGTGCGGAGGTATGGTATGATGAAACGAATGGTAAATATTATGAAAATGCTGAGCGAAGTTGTGTTCATTTCAGGCAGTACTGACAATGAGATGTACCCTAGTACAGGATGTATAAAAAGTAATGGTCATCTGTCCTAGGGATAAATCTACAACTCTTGATTAAACTGTACTTCGAACCATTATAAAACGATAACTCATGTTTGAAACACTGTGTGAAACTGAATTCTAAATATTAGAAACAATATCAAAATTAATAGCAGTATTCCGACAATTCCAAATTCTTCCAGCATTTTCGAAATGGTAAAAATTAAGAGAATTTCTCTACAGAAGTTCGTCCAAAGGAGAAGATTAATCAGCGGGGGTTTTCTTTCTGTTCGAGCGGAAAATACGAAGTTGTTTTCGCAAGTCCTCAGTCAAAAGCGACGAAACGAATGACTATCGTATACCTCGGGCAAACTTTACGGGAACTTCGAAAATGGGTGGAGGGAAGTGTAATGTTGACATTTGAAAGTTGAACGAGGATCATTTTTCGCCGAGAGCCGAAACGCGCTCCCCGTTTTAACAACTTTCACGGCCCGACCTCCGATAAAGATCGCCTCCGTCTTCCTTATCGTGGGACATCTCGGCCACACACACGCACACACATACACGTCGACTTGTTTTTTCCCTCCAACGCGATTGCACTTTCGATACCATTTAAGAGGACGTATCTCTTCCCGCCTAATCTCATTTGGGGGATCAACTGGTATAAACGAGGCTTTCGCTAGTTCTCTAATTGCCTCCGCTCCTCGAAACGAAATGCCCCTTTCGGGACACTCGATTCGAAATACGAATCGACTTCTTCGCTTCTGCGCACAATGCTCTTCATAATACAGCGTGATTCGACTAAGTGTTAAAATTAATCCTCCACAGTAAAGAAACTCAAGATGCCTTTTGAAAACTAATTATTACAGTATTTACACAATTGAATTAAATAAAGCTCTCCAAACTCCTCATATAAAAACAATAATTTTGCAGCAGACCCACCACAAACTATCAAAGCCCACAGCCCGCAAAAAAAGAGCCCGAGCATGCCAAGAACGCCGAGTTCATGGAAAATCTCGTTGGAGCATCATCGAAGTCACCTGGCGATTTCCCTATCGCATCGCCGGGAATAATTTCAAAGAACTCGGTATCGGATTCTGTGAAACCGGGCGTAAACATTGCGCCGGGGTCAAAGAATTCAATTAAATACCCGCGAAGAATCTTTGGGGTGGAGGGGAGGTGAAGAGGGCTGTATAGCTTAGCTCCAGCGAACGAAAACACGGGGCCGCGGCCGGGGGCACTTGGTTCGCGGTCTCTGTTTCCCGATCTCTCTATCTCCCCTGTCGTCAGCCCAGTTTTACGAGCCGCTTGTTCCCGGCTCTTTCGGGCGTGAAGCGTTTCCGTTATCGGCGTGCTGCTTTTCCATGTACTCGCCGCGTTAATCGCTCTATTGTTCGCCGCGTCGGACGTCGTGGTCGTCGTCGGTTGTCGTCGTCTTCGGTAAGCCTCCTACGAATGTACGTGCCTAAGCCACGTCTCCACCCTTACACGAGTACCTCTCTCCTTCTCCCACCGTCTCGATCTTGTTCCCTCAGTCTTGTTCTCTCTGTTGATCTCGTGTCCCTGCTAGCTATCTCTCTCTTGAGCGTGGGGAACAATACAGAGGGTTGAGAGACGGGGTGAGAGAGCCGATAGACACGGGTGTCGTCGTGTATCGGGGACAACTAGCCCTCCCACCAACCTCCTTCTCAACCCCCCGTGTCTCCTTGCCTCCTCAAGGTGCTACCCCTCCAACCCCCCTGTATTCAACCCCTCGGTATGTGTGACACGCGAGTGGATCATCTGCAAGGAGCTTAAAGGGAATTACTAGCTGGCGGACAGGGGTGGGAACGCGGAATGGCAGTGAACTAGATTCACCCGGGAACGAGGCACGCTGACCCCGATCCGATTGATACTTATATTGCATGTGTCGGGGATGACGGGGATGCTACCCTGACACAACCGGGGATGAGGCCGAAGAATAGGGAACGCGGACGATGCGAGAACGCCCGGGAAAATGAATGCACAATGTTTCTGCTTTTCTTCTTATTCCACGATACTCCACGAGATTAACGCTGGAAGTACCCTGTGACAAATAATAACAGTTTGTAATCTAATCTAAAGTATTTTTAATGGTATTAATGGATTGTACAACCTGTATAATATGCATCAATGCAAGATGCGAGAGTTGAATGGATATTCATTAAAAGATAATGTCATTAAAAGCTTTTAATTTTTCAGTCTTAAATTTCATTATTTTTATCCCAAATGCATAAAATCTGTAATGCGACTATTATAAAAATTCTAATTAATAATTACGTAATATTACGTAATTCTCGATTTTCTCAAATGAAGAAAAATCATCATGTCAAATACAAGTGTTCACATAAATTTTCCCTGCGCAACAGATCTTCTTCGAACCGCGTCAATTTTCATCCGCCATTCTGTCGTCTCTCCCCCGCAAAACACGTGTCGGAAGAATATCCCCGATACGTGCAATATAAATATTCATTGTTCTGTAAACATCAGATCTCCCGACATATTGCAGGAAAAATTGGTTGGAATTTATGGGACAAGCCAATAGTACAGGCAAGCGTACCAAATTTCACGTACATACAAGTTGACGAAACTCGGGGAGAGAAAGTCACCCCTCTTGTCTAATCCCTCCTCATTTATTTTCCTCGCGGCACACCCCTCCTCCGTATCGTATCTAGTTTCATCCTCCATTCTTCTGGGAGCATTTATTATTTTTATACAAACCTGAAATTTCGGAAGTTTTTCCTAATAATTGTTTTGTTCAAGGAATCTTTCTAAGAAAGTGGAATCTAATAAAATCCTATTTTTAATGGGAATAATCTTTGTAGGTAAAAAGCACCTTGTAAATTCGCATTTACACCTTGTACATTTTTTTAAGTTGCTTCAACCATCTCTGACCTCTGTCTCGAAGCCATTGCGAGAATAAATGCAAAATTGAATATCTCATTCTCTCCGGACACAGTCACAATCCAATGGATAATGGTTTTTCTATCATAAATGAGAGTGTTCAGACGCGACAGGCGTGCCGATACTTATGGTCGCGAATGTGTAACAGTGTTTGCCATTTCTATTGCAGGTGTCCAGAATGACGGGGACGTTTTCATGACAGGTGTATTCGGCGATGAAACGAAATAACGAGGCAGGTAGACTATGATGATTGGTAGAGAAGGGATGACACGATGAAAGACATGGTGAAGAGGTAACTAGGGGTGGATTTAATGAATTCTTTCGAACCGTAATTGGACATGCTACTTTCTACGTCCATTAAATCATACTAACGTCAATTGACGAAGTTAAAATATATTTATTCACCCATACGCGACATAAAGCTGCTATTTCAATCCGCGATTGTTAACGTTCATTTCATAAAATCGGATTTTACGAATTCAAGCAAAAATTACGGATGCTTTCATTTCGCGAACGCGGTTAACGAACCTCCGAAATTTATTTATTAATTTACTGCACAATCGACGTACAAAGAAACTCGCGGCTACATTGTTAACGTTTCCACGAAACGTTATTTAAAAATCGCCGAAGTCACGGCCGAATTATTAATCACTTTTTCACGTTATCGATCGGGAATGCGTGGGCGGTAAAAATGTTCGGGAAGGTCGGTCGAATGAAAAAGATCTGCGAGAATGATCGTGACAGTTTTCGCGACGCCGAAATTAATGTTGGACGCCGGTCGGCGAACGCGATATCAGATAACCGGGCAAAAAAAGGATTCGTCGAGTCCGCCGATCGCGATTCGATCTTCACGGTCGCCTAATGAATTCTTGATCGAAATAAATTACGGCTGTCGCTGCGATTTTGTACGGTAAAGCCTTCCGAACATTCTATTCTTCGAACAGCGTGTGCAATGTTTTTGTGTTTGCACTATTTTTTTAGAAATGAGACTTCAATTTTTAAAATGGATAACATAAGGTCAGAGATGGAAGAAATATTTTGAATATAAAGTAAGCCTATCAAAAAACAATTGTACAACAAAAACTGTATTTTTAAACGTCCTCCGCAACCCACACCCCATTCCAAAAATATCTTACACACATCTCTCCTTCCTTCAATTGAAATCACCTCCCTACTTAAATGTCCGCATTCGGTCTCGACTACGGACATTTAATCGTGCACTGCTGTACTACTGGTAGCAATTCGATTACAGGCGTCAATTAAAATAAACAAATCGTATCGATCCATGGACAGGCGCGTTTCTATTTATTTGCATATTGTTCTTATGGTCGGGCGCGTTGATTCGATAAACAAATTGTTTGCGTCTCGCTCATCCGGAAAACTGGACGTTCCGGCTTCCCTGGTGTCTTAACCCTTTGCACTCGGTTGTCCCCTCTGAGGCACCACTAAAAATTGCGGTACCATTATTCAAAATATTGTTTACATTATTAAATATATCGATATCTAATCAATTACTAGACATTTAGGTATTGTACGAGGTATTATACCAATTTCATATGCATACAATTTCAAAAATCATAGGGAATATTCTAGATCGGAAGAAATGTTTAATTTTCCAGTTAAAATAGTTCCGAGCAAAGGGTTAAAATATAAGTAGCGGACTATTTAGGTTTGTTATTACATTTTATATCGTGAGAGCGGAGTATAAACTCGTTACACCTGCCATCGATCGGAAGGTTCGCTTCCTTTTTATTTCAGGAGCGCGTGGGTGCGAAAACGCAACAGCTATATTGGTTTTTTTTGTACGCCAGTTGTGACAACCATAGTGAATAAACAAAAAGTAACAGCGACTCTTTCAATCGATGGCGTGCACGGCCTTTTAAAAATGCACGAACGATTCGCCCGGCACGGTTAATCCGTGTTTGCTTCAATTTTCCATTTATAAGGAGCGGTGTAACTTTTTCATATTGGACCGTTCGATGCGGTCGTTCAATCATCGAAAATGTAGAATAATAAACACGGAAACAGGCGCGGAGACCGTCGCCAGTATTCGCGTCGACAAACAACGGGAAAAATATGGGAAATAACATGTCCGCGGAACAAATATTGCGGAATTTAACGCGACGAAGGAATTGTCAATTTGGCACGCCAAGCACTGTTTCATTACTTGGACACGTATTTAAAACGACTTGGACAGAGGGGATCTAAAATTTTTATCTTTGTTAAAAATCAACCGTAATGTTGCGAGAGAAAATATTGTACGTTGCGGTGAAAATGGCGAACCTGCCTCTGAACGAGCAGTTCGTTATTTTAATTATAAGCTACGTCACGAATGTGGAAATTGGAACGTAAATATCGCAAGAGTGCCGTAATTCAATTGTAGATCTTTATGGATCCGTGGCTCGTGGAAGTTCAAGAATGTAATAAAATGAAGGGTTCAGGTCTTCACAAAGTACCTCGACGACCACAAAAATTCAGAATTCTTTTTCAGAATTTCGTAAACGCGTTAATACTCCACAAAAATATTTTAAAACTTTCTATTCGCCGATAAAGGGATTTTATCGATTGTCCTGGTGGAATCTTATATTTTTGAAATATAAAAACGTAGATGATAGAAAAAATATCAATTGTTTTAAATTGGTAAAAAGATGAGACGCTTCGTCTGCTTGTTTATTAGATTTGATTGAACAAAAATTAGTAATATTTATTATTTATTTGAGAAAAACCACCAATTATAACGGTTTCCGAGTTTCCACAGAAAAATCACGCACTAATACAAATATTTATATTTATTTGAAATATTTATATTTATTTTACAAATAAATGTCACTTTGTTTAACATTTATGGAACTACAAATATATAATAACACATAACATACGCTTGAAAAAACTTAAAATCTGTAAAAATGTCAATTATAAATTTTGGGTATTTTTGGACACCTTTACAATCTCAATAATCGTGAATTGAAAAATTTGGAAGTCGACAGGAGGACGGGTTCGGTGAATATAGTGTTAATATTTTTCTTCGGGAAAACGTCCAATAAATTTCTCCAACTCGCATTTTCAAAATTCACAATTTTTCAGTAGATGGGACAACGAATATCGTAAAGGAAGATCACGGTGCATCGTGGTAACGAGGCAATTGTAAAAATTCCTCGTCAACATCGGCGGATCGTTAATTATTTCAAGATCGATTCGCAGCGTTGCCGACGCGCGATGCCATCATCGGCTTGGACGGGAAATTGGAAAAAAATGCACGACGAGCCGGGGCTTAGAAGCTTCACGGGAGTGTTCAATTGGTGGATTGGTTGTTTAATTATTGAATGAGAGACGTCGGCAGATCGTTCCCGGAAAACATCGGAACGAGAAATATGAGCGTTCTTTACCGCGTTTCCGGATTTATTGAGAAATCGGATTTTCCGACGGCGGCGACGCTAACAGGAAATTTGCGTAAAAATCATCGTCGAGCGATGATCCCACAGGGGATCAAAATTTCTCCCCGAATTCCATTTACGTTTGTCGCTGTCAGCTCAACAGAAAAAAAAACGAAACAATGTAATTCCGAGGAAATAAGTAGCTTTCGCGCCGAATCGATCGTACTGTTTTCCATTCACAGTAAGCTTTAATTTACCTCCGCCTCTATTAGACATTTTTATCGTATGTCTAAAAATTCTGCATTATCCGAATACGTGTTCCTAATTGAATATTGTACTAAGTAACTGTTATATTATTCAAATGTTCCATAGATTAGTCCGGATAATCGAGGTTCTCCTGCCTCGTCCGACGACGTCAAAGGGAACGGCCCAGCGAGAAAAAAATAAATGTGGGAGCCATCGGTAACAGACACGATAAAAAGAAAGCGGAAGCGCGCTGCGAGAAACAACGTTCGCCAGTTGTCTATCGGAGTTTCAACCGTGACGATCGTCAAACGAACCGTCTCCCCTCTCCGTTGTCCCGACAAAAAAAGAGTGAAAAGGTGTGAAAAAGGTAGAAGAGGAATGGCGACTAGATTTTTCCCCCGACACGAGCTACTCGACGGAGCACGCGCTCACGAAGAGTCCTCGTGATGAATCCGCGTCGCCGCGCCGCTTCGCAACGCTGCTCCTCGCAACTTGCGAATCAATTTCGCCGTCGACGGTCTAGCACCTGGTGAGCCTGACCCTTGGTCCCGTTTCGAAATTGTCGGATCACTTGATCTCTTGCCGTTGGCGTCGAACGTAGAAAACGATAGCGAGTAAAAAAATCTTCTCCATTTCCAATCATTTTCGTTCCGAACTTTCGCCAACGCGTTTGTGACATTTTTCTGATGAAGACGAGTCCAAACACGACGCAATTCGTATCGTATTTACTTGTCTAATCCACGAGGCGCGAGAACCTCAATTATCCGAACTAATCTATCAGATTCGATCAGATACGATCGGTAACATTCGGTCCCGTTTCGATCAGAAAACTGTCGCAAATATGTTGGTAAACGTATGACTCCATGTTTATGAAATTATAACGAATTTTAAAGAAATTGTAAATTGGAAAACAGTCAATTGTAAAATAAAGTAATTGTGAAGTAATTGTGAAAACTTTTTTGGGATTCACAAGACGGAAAGATAAGGGCATCGGACCGCAAATTGTTGGGGGTCGGTAAGAAATGGAGAAGCTGGCGAATCGTGCTATTGTTTTTCTGTTTTTGTTTGTGTTTTCTGGCGGCGCACGGAGCGGTGAAGTTGCGTGACACATTAAACGGCGAACGGGATCGATGTACACGCTTTCAGACCGTTTTCAGCCTCGCTTGTCCGCCGGACAACCCTCCGATCTCTTTCACAGTCGTCCCTTTGAACGGATAAAAATAGTTTACACCTGAACGCGAGTTTACCCCGCAACGCTCGCCGGGAAATCGTGAACGAGATGATGCCGCGTTGAATAGTATGATGGAACGGGGATTAGGTTGGAATGTAAAGGGTGTCTCGCCTGAAACGCGTAGTCGGCGACGGCTTTTCAAGGTCTTCCATAGATCATTCAGGGCATCTAAAGGATCCGTAAAGTACCCGGGGATCCTGAGGAACCTCGGAGAAGACGTCTGGAGACTCTTCTCAGTTCCCCGAGCGCTTCTTGAGATCCTGCGAGCTATTCGGGAGGTATCCAGGAGTCGCAGCAGACATATAATAGGGAACGCTCGGGTCTCAGAAATCCTTCTGATCTTCAGAGAATTTTTAACTCGCGAAGATTCGGTTAGAAGATTTTCGTAGACTTTTATGAAGAATCCTGTAGAGTCATGACGTTCGTCAATGTCCTACAAGAATCCGTAGGATCTTCAGAAGCACTTTGAAGAAACTTTCTAAAGTCCACAGAAGATGGATTCCAACAAAGTTCACAGAGATCCTCCAAGGGTTCAAGGAACTTAAGAACCTTCTGATAGTCGCTGAGACTCCCCAGAGGAGTCCTCCTCTAAGGATTTAGTAAGAGTCATTCAGGTCTATACCGTCTTCAGAGGTTTTATGAGAACGGCCTGAAGGTCATAAAAGTCTGTAGAAATAGCAAATATCTTCAGTCTCGTGGGACTAGTCTGCGAAGTCTGGAGAAATCGCCGAGTAGTATTTAAAGGGTCCCACGAACCTTTCCAAAGCTTAAGGTTTCCTTACGCTATTCTAAAGGCTGTTTTATTAAGATTATTGAAAACGAAGTTTCTTCATTTTACGAAGAGACATGATGAATTTATCATCTGATAAATCCACAAAAACGAATGCCATCTTTACGAGAGAACGTTCCGGATTAAAAAGAACATTCTGAAGAGAAAGGAACCAAACACACAATCAAAACGACTGGAAAGCCAAACGAGGATCAAATCGGAGAGATTTCAGCGAGTCTTCAAAGTGCGATTCGATTTTCATGGTCGAGCGACAATTGCTTCGAGTCTCTCGGCGACACAGTCTACCAACAACCTCGTACCCAGTGGAACATAACATCGAGCTATTATCAAGTTTTTATTATGATTCCCGAAGCGATAGAGCGGAAGGTACTCTCAGTCCGGTTGGTCGCAGCAACGCGCCATCATCTCGGTCCCGTTTTCTTGCGACGTCGCGTCGGCCCGGGGAGAACTCCCGTTCGCTTGAACACGATAAGCACCCGATTATGCCACGCTCATAATTCAACCGGAAAGTAATTCTTCTTTTTTCGGTACGTGCTGCGAGCTCGTAAATTTCATAGCCGTGTTAGGCAAGAAACCAGTCCTGCGCACTCGCTCAAGCCACCGTGCACGATCGAAAGAAGATACACGTGTATTTATTAAATATCAATATTTACTAGGGTGCCGATAAATGTACCAATAACTGCGGGTGTATGTTTTACTGCGATATTTTTTCCGGATGAGATTAAAATACTTAAAAATGAATATTTTGCCCTCAATAAATCTGTACAATTCAATGAGAATGTGTTCTCGTTGGCAAGGCAAACAAAATTCTCAATTTTGCTATAAATGCATAAAGATCCGTAGTCTAGTTATAACTTAGATGACCAAGTTTTGTTATAACTTAATGACCAAGATAGAACATTTTGTTTGTCTCCTTTTTGCACAGAAGACAGGAAAATCGGTTCCGAGTAGCTAGAATTTTTCTTGATCAGAAGATTTGCAGGTTCATTAGAATTCTGCTTGAAAGGAGCGGTTCTTAAGCAGGATATTTGCTCGTAATCTC
The DNA here is from genome assembly GCA_028455795.1 of Lasioglossum marginatum. Taxonomy (NCBI): domain Eukaryota; kingdom Metazoa; phylum Arthropoda; class Insecta; order Hymenoptera; family Halictidae; genus Lasioglossum; species Lasioglossum marginatum. The sequence continues at coordinate 937,701 of CM052270.1, forward strand.
GCTGATAGCGTTCTTCCTTGTCTGGGAACAGGGTGCCGTGAGCTTGTAAGAGCCTCGTCTGGGTCGCGTAATTGTCAAGATTATTCGATATTTTCCATTCCCCGGGAGGCACGTGCCCGCGAACGGAAATGATCATAATTATTGTTACGCTGCGCTGCTAGTCACGACCCTCTTCTTTTCCGCGCTGCTGCGGATATTCTCATTAAATTTTATCTCCTCGCCGTACGAGTTTTCCTACGGTATTTACTGTAATGTGCTCGATGTATCGTAACGTCTGAATCTACGCTGGCCTGAGCTGGGACAGTAGAACTTTCTGTAAAGCTACATAATTCCATGCTATCGGGTCTTCGAACTGAAACAACGAACCTGCCGAAGAGAATCGACGCCGAAAGTTTTCGCTCGAGACATAGAGTGTTCGACTTGACCGACTATTCACCGGATTAAAGTCCCTTTTGTTCCTTTATCTGGGAACTTTATTGTTTAACCTATTAGACGCGCTCAATAAATATACATATTCAGGGTGCCTCAGGTAAAGGAGCAAATCGAGCAGTAGCCCGAAAAACAAATTTTTTGGCATGCTTGACATTTCAGTATGCTTGAATTATGACCTTCGGATGACCTTGAGAATCAATAATGTTAACCATGCGTTTAGTCGGAGGACAATTCATAAGCATTCAACTCAACAATGGTTTCAAAAATTCCGTGACAGAGATAAAAGTCTCGATGACGAAGAGACTGATGTACATACTTCAATCGACCCTGAAATCGGCAGAGCAAAATATATAGCTGTAAGCTTGAAGAACAGAAACCGCAATTATATTTTTGAAAGACCAAAAATCACGTGTCTGATTAAGCGTCGAATAAGCTAATCCGTTTCCGTACGACTTTCATGAGCGCCGGCGCGGCGTGTGAACGATCCGTGTTAAAGGATTAATGTCGCAGTGATTTCATCGGAAACAGCTTTTTCGTATGCTCGTTTCACGGCCGGGTCGACGAGCGCGCTTGCTCCCGCCCAATTTCTCAAATTTTGCCGGGTCCGGCAATTGGTTAATTTCGTTCGCGGTTGTAATTAGTACAGTGGCGCACGTTGCACGCGAGTGCAGCAATTCTCAAATTCGTCGAAGTAAAATCGAGGCAAACAGGCATGGCCGCGGTCGTGATTAAAGTTAAACTGACAGTTTCCCGCGGCGTCCGTGAAATGGGATTGCGCGCACGGTCTCGCAATTAAACGCACGTGAATACAAAGTAAACCGGTGCAGTCTTGTAAACGTCGTTACCCAGAATTCATCCGTTCTGTCGAATTGCTATCCGATATGATTCGTTCCATCGGGAATGGATATCCATTCATGCAAATATACCAGTCGCCGGGAGTAATTTCATCGGCTGGTGAATCGATTAACCGTTCCGATCACCCCACTACCCCCACTACCCGTTTCTTTCGAAATTTATTCCGGCCTGACGAGCAGAAAAGAGGCGTAGCCTTCTATCGAGATTACCTTTTGCCCGTCTCTCGACGTTTCCCGTCTAATTATGCAGTTATTATTTTTCATCTCGGACCGCGTCCTCGTTCCAGCGTCTTCGGAGACATTTTCGCGTCGCACAGTCGGGTATTTGATCCGAAAAATTGAAGAAAACTCAATTTCCAAAAGTATCCCGAAATGAACGAAATTCGATACGCATAGTTAATTCAACATTTCGACCAGGATGTAGTATAACATTTTTTAATTGAAAGATACTCGGCTTTAAAGGAGTCGACCTCATCCAAATTTCTCAAAACAACAAAAATTATCTAAAAAACAAATTTTATTCATTACTATACATCCTCAATGCACACTCGGGTATCTTAATTTGTTTTATCAAAAAATCAAGGACACTTTGATTTTTTAAATATTAATATTCATATTTGATCTTAGGATGTTGCAGCTGTCGTTAAGACAAATCCAACGACCTTATTATGACCTTGAATCTATAAATAATGTTAGAATTGTCTTTTCCAGTTTTTTGGGCAAAACACACCCGGAAAATATTATACATGCAAGCTATAACAATAAACGTTCGAGAATAGTTTGTGCAGATATTTTACTTTGAGAATTGCAGCACAAATTTGCTAACTATTCATGCGAACATAACGTCAATGGTATAGACTGATTAATAATCTTCTTCGTCAGGGAGAAATGTTTACTGAGGTGAAAAATCCTGGTTTCATAAAACAGCCTTTAAAAACATGAATATACATAAAGAGCCGCAATTTATTTATTATGGTAGCAAGCTACGATAATAAAGGTTCATTGTAAAATTCATTTAGGAATTGTAACTTGAGAGAGTCGAGTAAATGCACCAACAGCTTCATTTACATTTCGTACAAATGTTATGTGAACAGTATACATTGGTCAATACGCTTCTTTATCGAGGAATATTTATTGAGGTGAAAAATCCTGGTTTCATAAAACAGCCTTTAAAAACATGAATCTGCATAAAGAATCGCAGTTTATATATTATACAAGCAAGCTCCGATAATGAAGGTTTAATAAAAATGCTTTTAGAAATTGCATATGGAAATTCGAATAAATGTAGCATCGATTTAATTTACAAATTATTCACAAATTATTATTAGAAATCACTTGAACATTGCGTGTAGACTTGTTAATAAACTTCATCGAGAAAAAATGTTTATTAAATTAAAATGTCTGGTTCCATGAAAACTATTTTAAAGATATGAATTCTGCTGAAAGTTCAATAAAAATTCGTTTAGAAATTAAATTTTAAAACAAATATACCGTTAATTTAATTTACAAATTATTCGGACAAAATTCACTTGAACAATACGTGTACACTGGTTAATAATCTCCATCGAGGAAAAATGTTTATTAAATTAAAATGCCTGGTTCCATGGAACCGTTTTTAAAAACACAAATTCTACTGAAAGTTCAATAGAAATTCATTTAGAAATTGAATTTTGTGAAGAGACCAAATATACCGTTAATTTAATTTACAAATTTTTCGTGGAATAATCGGATTCGCGATCAATATAGACTGGCTAATAATTTTCATCAAGGAAACGTTAATTAAATTAAACTTGCCTGGTTTCGTAGAAACTGATTTTAAAAATATGAATTCTACTGAAAGTTCGATAAAACTTCATTTAGAAATCGTAAAATATTCTTCTAAAGAGCTACACATGCAGTATATACATTATTTTAGGTAGTAGTTCTTACTGACTCACCCTGTATATCGAGGTAAGAAGCTCCTACGAAATTCCTGATTTCCTTAATGATCACTCGGAGCCACGAATTCGTTGAAAAACCGAAAGTTTAGTCGTAAGGCGTATGAATTACGATAATGAAGGCTCGGGAATAATTCATTCGAGCATTTCCTCTACAAAATGAAATAGCTGTAGGACTATCAGCCGGGAAATAGTCTCCTTGAGACCCGGCACAGGCATTACAGCGCCGGGTTCATTGATCGTAACGTTTCTGGTACTCACTTTCTGGTGTCCGCTTTAATGCCCGCGTTACATTACTTTGAATTTCAGAAGCTGACTGGGAATAGGTTCGTTTCATAGCGAATAAGAAGAAGAAGAAGAAGAAAAAAGGAAGAAAAAGGAAAATTAGAAAAGGGCACGAGGAGACAAATCAGGCGAGCACACGGGGTACGTGCTCCGACGTTGTAACTCTTTTTATTATTTCCCAGAGTAAAAAGAGCCGTCAAAGGGGCGCGTTCTCGGTATGTTTCTGGTATTCGTTAAATTTTGCGTCCGTTTAATCCGCGGGGTAATATTTTTTAATGAATTATTCACGAACCCTCGTGGGTGAAAAAAAAACTCTCGGAGTTTAGCCCTAGGAAAAATTGTATTCGTTTCTCTGTTATCGTCATTCGTAAAAAAAAGGCCGGACCGCCTTTCTAACTACCACGTAATAACACAGGCTGACAGTATGCAAGCGCTGGTTCATTCATCGCTGTGACGCGAAAGAAGGCCAGTAACGACTGTGCCGCATACGCGTTTATGAAAATATACTTACTCCCGCGCACCAATTCACAGAAACTCGAGAGCAACGGAAACCACCTTTGTACGAACGGGTACGTTCTAACTAAAAACATTCTATGTATATACGGGATTGTACAATTTTTCATTGATAGTTTCAATCTTTAACGCACCGCCGAGCTTATCTTCCGTCCACGTTCGGTTCAAAGAAGACTCGCTGAATAGTAATTCGACTGAATTACTGAATAGTACTGATATACTATTCTATATTTAATAGTACTGATATCAATACTGAATAGTATTTCATTCTGAAATAAACTAGATTATAGTGTAAGGTGCAAACTTCATTATCAAGCAAAAGCCTAGAAGAAGGGCCTATGTCAGGTTTTCTAAATTTTATAGGAGCGCAATTAGGAACTTATTTTGCTTTAACATTTAATGAAACAAACCGTAAAAAAGTCTAGACCGGCGATTCCACCGAAACAGAAGGTGATAAATAAAAGATCGAAGGGGGACGCGAGATGAATCGCGATCGCAGCAGCCGAAGGGAGCAAGAGGGGATCTGAAAGTTCACGGGGGCGAGTAGCAAGACTTCGGCCTGCTAATTCCGAAGAAAACGTGGGGGTAGCCGGTTGTAGTCAGATAAATCACGGGGGCGGCTTGTAAACCGTTCTCACGGGCTGACTGGTAACGGCGTGGTGTGGCGTGGCGTCGACGAACCATCCCCGTGCCCTAAAAGCCGGGCTGGGATCGATTAAGTGGCACCGAGGGGGTTTCTTTAAAGAGGAGCCTCGGACGCTTAGCGGGCTCGTTGGATTCTCATCTCCGCCGGGTCCTCGGGGCAACTCGCTACTAAATCTGAAACTCGTGTCGCCGTCGTCTCGAGCACTCCGGGCTGTTTCGCAGGGTGCACCGACCTGCTGCCGGGACAGGATGTCGTCGGGGTTGCTGATGGTGTCGAGTTGCTGACCCGCTCGACCGCGTCGACGTCGACGTCTCCCTCGGCTTCGTTGTCCTCGTCGTCTTTGTTGTCGTCGTTGACGCCGCAACACCGTAAACGCGTCTTCGCAAAAACCATTCAACACGATTTACTGTAAAACGGTCTAGCAACTCGTAATAATTTGCTCCTTTTACATCGACCCCCTCAACCTCTTCAGGAATACTGGCATACACAATTGAGGACAAAAGTATGTCCACAAACATCGATTCATCGAGACAGACTGATCAAAGCGACTTTAATCAAACACAATTAATATCTATTAAGACGTTTCCCGTGAAATTTAATTCATATTGATTAGGACAGTTTCAATAATCCCTAATTGATATTTATTAAAACGTTATGCGCCGTTGATCGTACGACGACGAGGGTAAAGGTAATTTAATAATTAAGGGACCGACGGTTCCTTTCAACTTTTAATATCTGAATCCCCCGGAAAAGGAGAAAGAAATTGTACTTGACATTCTCTTCGTTCCGATGAGAAACGAACAGAAACGGAAAAGGTAGAAATAAGCTTTCATAAGATACAGTATTACTCTCGACTATACATCGATATTAAATAACCAGATCCCCGAGACGGGATGAAAGCTCTTTCGAATGAAATACTCAGCGGTCGTGGGAATCCACGACGGAGGAAGAGAACGCCGCAATTATTCGAGCGTTCAAAAGTTTGTCGAATTGTCGAATAGAATTTCAACCGGTTTTCCGTCACGTCGAGTCGGGCCGGTTCGGGTCTGTTCCGGTAACCGGGATCCGTAATCGTTCAACCGGTTCGCGGCGACCAATCGTGGCGATCCGTGTTCTCTGAATTAATGACGCAATTATGAAATGTATATTTGGAAGCTGTATCCATGGGACGAATTGTAACTCGGATTTAATTGGTGCCTCGCCGATGCGTATTATAAAGTCCTCTATCTTCATCTTTATACCTTTCATTCTCTATCTCTCCACTCGAATCGTTCACCGGCCGGGAAATTCATTTTCCCTCGACGAGAGAGAGGAAATCTCGCTACGTAAAAATCCCCGTTTTCCGCGGCATGACTCCGGGGTTTGGCAGCCTGGTCCAAGACAATCTTTCGCTGAAATTCCGACGGCATCGTGCCAGAATGCTTGTTGACGGGCTTCTATCCGCGCCCCTTTTTTTAACCACGATACGGACGATTTATTTTTGCGTAACGCCGCGCCGCACCGCAACACGCCGCGGCGCTCAGAGAAGGGAAATGGACCGCTGTTTACATGTAATCGACGCATTCTAATTTCGGGCTGTGAATTCGACGTTTTTAAAATTCGACTTCTTTCAAATTCGGCGCTTTCAAAATTCGATAACTTCCAAATTCGATGCTTTTAAAATTCGAACAGATCACGCTTCGTGGTCCATCCAGTATTTTACGTTTCGCTTGGAGAATTTGTTTTGAGAAATCCAGATAGTTTTTAGGTTTTAATCAGTCTCCTTTGGATTTCCCATATTACCGAAGCTTTTGAACATCGTATCTATGTAATTTGAGTCGACTAATTAACCTCCTAGTCAATGACTTGGTGTTTCAAGGTTCCGGATCATAGAGGATTCCGCGCACTTCGATCTTTGTGCGAAATTACCGATTCGGTGACACTGCGGATTAAGTTATCCGTTTAATTTAATGAACCTGTACATTCAGCATTCGGAGGTTCTATATTCAGGCTTCGAGGATTAAAGCGAGGATGAAGATGTTCTTGTGTTACGATATACAGGGTGTGCCGATAAGTATCGGGACCCTGAAAGGAGTGATTCCTTAGGTGATTCTAATCACCATTTTCCTTTGCCATTTCGCGCTGGAGCGTTTTGTTTTTGCCCACCCCTAGTTAATAACGAAAAATCAATCAGAGTACCAGCACTCCAGCACGAAATGACAAAGGAAAATAGTGATTGGAATCACGTGAACAATCACCCCTTTCAGGGTTCTCGATACTTTTCGCGACACTCTGTATAGAAAGTTTGTGATTGGGCGTGGACGAGAATCAAAATTGAACAATATCCACGACTCCGACTTTCAAAGAAGAATTGTTAAAAAAAATTCTGAATTGAAATGTACTGAAATCAGCGTCGAATGAAATATCTCGGATAAAATATTCATCGATCCTATCAGAGTGATAAAAATGTTTGAACTGGCAAACGAATAAATGTTCAGTACGGAATGTATTCATTGTCTGTTGCACGTAGAACATGAAATTAGTTGAAATTAGTAGTAATAGACGAGATAAACTTGTTTTTGAAAATATACGTTTCCAACATTCTCATGTCCCAGTTAAACTGAACATTAACTACAGGAATTCTTACTAGTTTGTTAATATTTTCATTGAACGTCGAAACTGCAATTCATCTATATTTTCAATTACTACACACAGGATACAATTTTTCATTTTCGTATTCATCGAACTTTTCTATCTTTGTTGGCGAGTCTTTGAGCGTTGAAATAAAATGAAATGATTCTGGACTGAGAATCAAAGTGAAATTCTATACAATGCTATTGCACACAGTTCTGCGAGACAAAGATGATGTTATTAATTTATATTGAAACAGGTTCTGCCGAAGTTAATATTCCGACTGTATCCCGAAATATCAACCGACCACTGCTGCACAGGACATCGATAATACAACGACATGCTTGCTCGCAAAAACCGGTAATCGATTAAGTTAAACGGGCCGCTCTCCCTTGGGGAAGGTAAAAAGAGCGGCAATTACCGTGCTCTGCCGAGAAAACATCGTCATCTAGTAACTAGGTCGATAACGATCCCTGACCAGATAATTTTGACGGCAGTCTGCCACCTAGTTCATTGGCGTTCACCGCGCATGTCGATGTCGTTGTGTTAACACGTTCACAGGAGTCTATATCTACGTAATGACAATTTTAAACACGGTGTTAAGTAAGTCAGAAGGTTGCATTAACATTTCATTCGTAATGAGGAATCAGGAGAAGGAGGATTGGTCAACGATAAAAGTAAATAAATTAGGGATGGATGTAAGGACCAAAAGAGGGTGAAGGGACCAGCCAAAGGGAGAGGTTTCAGAAAAGGGTGGAGGGATCAGGAGAAGGTGGAGAGACCAGTAGAAGCAATCGGGGGAGGTTGGGAGAATCGGGAGAAAGGTGAAGGGATCTCAGGAGAAGCTGGATGGATCAGGAGCAGGGATCATGGAAGGTATAGGGATCAGGAAAAGCAATCAGGGGAGCTTGGAGGGATCGGGAGAACGTGCAGGGACCACGGAAAGGTGAAGATAGCTGATGAAGGTGGAGGAACCAGGAAAAGGTGAAAGAGTCGAGAGAAGGTGGAGGGGTTCAGGAGAAGGTTTGGATGAGGATGGTGGGACCAGAGGAAGGTGATGAAGGTGGATGAATCAGGGGAGCGTAGAGAAGCCAGGTGAAAAGGGTGGAGGGATCGGAGAAGTGATGGTATCAGGAGCGGATAAAAGGATCAGCGCAGGATGGTAGCATCAGCAAAGAATGGAAGGATCTGAAAATTGATAGATCGCCACGATCAAAACGGAATGTTCCTCGCCAACTTTGAGAACAGAGATACTATACTACTACTATACTAGTGGCACCCCACCCTGAATTAAGGATTCAACGATTAGCAACTGCGTATTGCTCCCATAATTTCACGAATATATAAACCCCGATATCCCTGGCCTCTCTTCCTCCGTCACGGACCGGCGCCATAGTTGCGGCCTTCGATCCTATTCATGGTTACCTACCTGCATTAAATCCCAAGCGGACGAGTAGTTCGGATAATCTCGTAAACGAGAAGTAAGCGCGGCATTAATCCGTTCGCGTAGCGTTCCAAAGAGGAGAGCAGCGGCACGGCCTGGTCCCGCTCGCCGCGATATTAATAAACCCCTGTCCTGGCCGGAAAACGGGGAAGTTGCAGTAATCCGGGGCGGGTGTTGCTCGCGACCCGCCCCTGCACGTTATTGTTGCGCGAAGACTACTATCTCTCTCGCATTCTCACACACCCACACACTCTCACTCGGTCTTTCTCTTTCTCTCTCTATCACTCTCTCTTCGCGCGAACTTTCGCCCGCGGAAACTGTCTCGACGTTGTTTGCTTGTCCCACGTAGTTAACCCGCAGCGCCATTACTGGCGTGCACGCGATAAACCGTCTCTGTTTAGCGACGCCGAACGCGTGATACATTGGCAAAGTTGGCCGAGAATTATGCCGGCGTCGACATTACGTTGTCGCCCGGTTACGTCGAGCGCCACCGATTCCGTTCTCCCGGATCTTCTTGGTGTTCCGCTGAGGAGGATCTCTGCTTGGTTAGTCGAAGCCCTCTTCTTGCAAAGAAGCTTAACAATCTGTTATCTTTGCTGTTACAGCGAGATTTACAACAGGCACCTTTATGCAGATTCAGTCTGCTGCGGAACAGTTCTACGAACCATTAGAACTGACTATTTTGCATCACTTTATGAAAATGATACCAGAACATTTGTTGTAAAATTGATTCGGCTATTAATTGTAGCGTCAACACGATTCATATTATGATATTATGATTTGCGATTTATGTATATCGAATTTAGAGTGATAATTACCGTCGAAGCTGGTGCCCGCAGACCGTTTCGCGTATGACGATCGAAGTTGGTATTAGGGGTGTAGGGATTAATGAGCCTTTGATGGATTACGTTAATTCCTCAACCGCGACGGAAATCTCTGTTCCGTGCAAGTATTTATTCTAACGTCCACAAATATTCACTGACGAACCATTCAAGAATTTTAAGATTGCTGAAAATATACTTTCAGTGCTTGGAAGTAACGATGTTTGATTTTTTCCCGGAAATCCGGGGAAGGAATAGGGCTCGTCATTCGGTGGGTCGGCGCGACATTTGTCACCGGCCGAACCAGCAATTTCGGCTTATGAAAAAGTAGAGACAAATAGAAGGAAGGTGGCGTGGGTGGATGATTGCGAAGAAACGGTTTTCGCGGCGATCGCGCGCGTCCAACGAGATCGTTTCAGCGCGAAGAATTTACGAGGCGACGTGACCGGCCGGCCTGAAGGGATACGCGGACGGGGCTAATCCGGAAATCCGAAATGTCCAGCGATTTACGGAGAGTACGGCCGATTTTTATGGGCCGTACGCGGAAATCCAGCGGAATCTGTGCTCGAGATTCAAACGACTCTTCATGGTTCGTTCGTACGTACGTTCGTTCGCGCAACTTTATTCCACGCCGAATTTTTACTGCGACTCAGCATAAATTTCCCCAATCCAGCATGAATTTTCTAAATCTGCGTTTTAATTAGTACGTAATAGTCGGCTTTTCGCTGGACTCTGTTCGTGTGTCGATGGCAATCGCCTCGGCGCAGCGCGGCGCGACGGCAGCCGCGAATATAGAGCGTGCGTTTTAAACACGGTACCGTTTCACAATTATCGGGCTTTCGCCTTGTGAAATTGTTCGACTGATAAAAGCCCGGCTCGGAGCTTTCGATCCGCTCGCAGACAGAATTTCACCTTTGTACCCGTCGAATGCTCTACATTTTGCATGGATCGTATTCCCAAATGAACCAGTCATTTTGACCCCATCGACACCGGCAACACGGCAGAAGAATTGTAAATCGATGATTCAATTCGCAGAGAAGGATATCGTTTTCAATGTTTACCCTATTCGAACAGCCTGTTGCAATTGCGTGGGACATCCGGTATATTACTTCGTGAAATGTATTCGTAACTGATGAAACTGACTTTGATCGCGAAAAACGGAAGCCTTCGTTTCGCCGAACAGGTCTTTCTCCCTGCTAGACTTCGCGCAGCAACGCTACGTCAAGTGATTCCATTCGCGCTCGATCACGCCACGTGAAAGTGAATCGTCATCCTCTCGAACCGTCTCAACGACGAACGAACGGACGAACCGTGAAATCGTGTCGGAATTATGGTTGTGGTTAGGAAGCTTGCGGATGACCAGTCGTTAACGTCGTCGCTGGGAATCCGACAATTTTGCCGGGAGCTCTGAGAACCCTAGTGGGGAATCTGTGGGGAGACTTGAAGATATTACAATTAGGAGGGAACATGATGTACTGGTTAGTTGGGTCTTGCTTGAATTATTCACCGATGACGCCGTATGTCTGGACGTTCAGTATGACGAAACATATTGAAAGTTATTCGGATGGTGTGTCTTGTATTTCGACAGATTAAACAGGAATCAGGTAAGCAAGTCTTTCGTATTTTTGTATTGAAACTTGAACGAAAATTGTCAATCGAATTTTGTAAAGATGGCCGGATCGATTATAAAGCGGCGCAACATCCTGAACGAGATCAAACATCGAGCATTATTTATCCCTTCCGAAGAATGCCCGCTGGAGAGACAGTATTCTCACATTATCCCGAACATCCTATGCAAACATCTCGGGCGAACGCCGCGGAAAAACCAGCCGGGGGGGCTGTCGACGGAGACGGCGAGTGGGGTCGGAGGGGCTCGAGGGGGCTGTTTCCGGTGTCTGCCGGGGGAATATAAATTCCGGGTTGCCGCGGGAAGATTTCTGAAACGAACGGAACTTCGCCGGCGGTCTGCTCTGAAACACGGAGACATTACACGGGCTCTCCCTTTCCCTGTCCACGGGCTCTTCTTTTGTTTGTTAAATTCCGTTTGCGCGCGGCTCCGGCACCGGCACCGGCACACCGCGTCTGCAGCCCGGAAACGATGTCAACGATACTCATCTTAATGCCTGTTGAACCGGAAGTGCAAGGATAAGAGCTCTACGACCTCTCGACTCTCCCGGCAAGCAAGCGTAATGAAAACGCGCGCCGAGAAAACAAGAGGCCGCCCGCTGTAATTCGCGTGTTTCACTGCGCCCCGCTTTCCCGACATCTTTTCCACGACTTTTCTGCGCTCTTGATGACCGGATCCGCTGCCGCATTTCAACTGCACCTGGCTACGGAAACCGATTCTTTACGATTTTAAGGTAAAATCGAGATTTCATTAACCCCGATGTTTATTCCCTTCGGTCGCAGAGCGCTCTAGCTTAAACCAATAAGCGGTTTGCAATCTAATGTTGTGGCCAGCTAAAATAATTCGTGATTCTAAATTTTTATATTACTGTATGAGTGTGTGCGTGTATGTACGAGCGACAACAAACGACAAGGTTGTCAGCGAGCGTCGCGAAGGAGTCGTCGCCGGCCGTGGCGGAGGCAAAAAACGCCCCGCGACGCGTAACCGACATCAGTCTATGATAGAGAATTATACATATAGAGTAGACGAGAGAGCGAGAGAGTACCGAGTTGCGCGAGCTGTAAAATTGTCAACGTCCCTTCTTACTGTTAATCGTAATAAATTGTCCGTTTATTGTTCGTGTAGTCGAGTTAATTTGTCTCGTCCGAAGTCAACGCAAATCCATCCGCGTTGACGACCAGATCCTACATTACATATATTTAAAAAAATGCTAAATTCCCCTTGGACAGGCAGAACAACGTCGAGTCAGTTTCTTAGGAATTTGGCTTGATACTTGCGAGAGGGGTGGCTGTATCCTCTAACTGGGAGTAGGCGGACATCCGGTAGACGATTGCATGGCTCGCACAGCAGCCCAGGAATATCGTGCACACGAAGAGCAGGGTGATCGCCTGGAACGCAGATTGATTTATTTGTCTCGCTGCCTATTACTTAATTGAACGCTGAATTGGTCGAGCCGGTGCTCAGCACCGGATTCGGAATCCGAGCTATGAGAATCTCGAACCGAATTGGCGAGCACGCGGACATTTCTTGGGAATATTCGAATCAAAGTTATGACATACAGCGAGACTATTTAGGCATATGCGAAAATTCTGGAAAAAATTGGACAGGCTCCAAATACCCAGGCACATTAATTAATTTTCGAATTAATTCGGATTTAAAAAAATCAAAAACCTCGAGAATTTAGAATGAAATTTAGAAAAACGATAGAGATGGAGAGAGCGAGAGAGAGTGAGGGAGGAGGAGGAGGAGAGAAGAAGTGATACTGACGGGCGACAGTCATATGGAATATTAGATCTGCCGGGAAATGGGGATTTATCGTCGACCCGGATAACTCGATTGATTCCAGCTATTTTTCAGCGGGGAGACGCCTCATCTAATCCTACAGATTGCGAAAGAAGAATCCGTGCTTGCGCGCTTCCTTCCATCCGATTTACCAGTCGCCTTGATCCGCGACGATGCGGGGGGACGATGTTAACAGTGGGACCAGAAAACCGGTGATAATCGATTTTCGGGTCGCGTTCCTGCGGTCGATGAACTCGTAAAGGCGCTTTTACCGGTAATAAAGACATTAGTTTATCAGGAGGTCCGTTAACAGTGGCCAGGCATGTGTGACACATAGCTGCCACATCGTATTCCCCGGAATGAAAGTCGATTTAATTTTACGCGCGTTGTTATTCGAAGTCGTATAAAGGTTTTATGCATGCGCGGCGTATGCGAATCTGTGAAATACAATAAAACATGTACAGTCGACGAGGTTTAACGGCGTTCTCACTTTATCCTCAGCCTCGAGGAGCTTCTTAGCGAATGTCTTCCTTCCTTTAAGATCTCTCCATAAAGTAAACAGTAATCTACATCAACCGATCAGTACTTTTCTTTATTTGTTGAAAAGCTAATGATTGTTACAAGTAACGTGGATAATTTCTATTTTGTTCTTTCGTCTTATTCTTCAATTTCAGAAGAGTCATTATTTAACTTCGCATAAAAGTTACATGATCGGGTGCAGTGGATTCACACTGATGAGTGAAAAATATAATAAACAATTTTTCCAAGCGTTGACATATTCCAGCGTATCATTTCCCTGATAACTGTGATCGATAGTCGAGTGTTCGACTTTCACCCGATGGTGGAGAAAACGCTCTCGAGGGTCATAACATCTTAAGACCGGAAGCTTATTAATCGGCTTTTTGCTGCCGGCGTTTATCGATCCATAGTCTATTAATCGGCTTTGTCAACTGCCAATGCGTATCGACTACCAATAAGTAAGAACTGCTGAAAGGATTAAAGACAGTCTCTTTGACTCTGAGAGTGTTGTAGAATATGCGTGCAAAAGGATTTGTCTGAATTCGTGAAGTTTTAACGCAAGTCGCATTTCGTAGAAAATTCATCGTTGAATATTTAAACGCGTTTGCTCCGAAAAACCACTTTTTCGAACCTGTCGTCCAATTATTATCACGCCAATCAAAATGTTTGGAATCCGTAATTTTTTTTACTTGCAAAAAAAAAGTGATTTATGTAGTTGTTCTGAATACAATTCTTAAAAGTTGGTGAAGCAACGGCCTCGAGAACCAAAATACTCCTTTCAATTTTCCTTAACGATATATTTCAACGATATTACCTCTATATCATGAAGTATCAATAAGATGTCGATAATCGATAGTCACACCTCTATTCGGGAGTAAACAATCGCAGATTTCGATCGAGCAGTGTCTCGTGTCGGTGGCCAAGGGTCTGAAGAGGGGCCGGAAGCAAGAGCGATTTGGCAGACATTTTCGCGTCGCCGGATACGAGGCCATCATCGACTTCGGGTAGCGCATTTTTTACCCGCCGGAAAAGCGGCCGAGTGGACCGTCGAAGCGGATCGCGATCGTTCCCTGAAAAATGCACACCGTCGGGGCGGAATTGTTATTCCGCGTGATTTTCGGCCCGTCGTCGTTTCGACGGTCGAAGCACCGCAATGCAATTGGCCGACTGAAGGCGGCGCGAGATTGAAAAATTCTATTTTGAAAATCCATTAGTCCCCGTCAACGAACAGCCGATTCGACGAAAGGGGTGACCGCGGAGCTTGTTAGACGAAACAGCCGGAATCGATGGCCGTGGTGTTGCACGACAGGAAATGAAAAAATTAATCTTTCAAATTTCGCACACAAAAAATTTAACTCTTTTTTTCATTTTATGGATACGCAATTGATATAATACCTCATACAATTCTTAAATTTAATAATTGATTAGATATCACCATATTCAATAATCTAAGCAATATTGTGAATAATGGTACAGCGGCCCTCGAGCGCTAAGGGCTAAATTTTGCGCACAGGTCCGCAGCGCAATCACTTAGCCGCACACGTAATAGCTGCACGTAAGCCTATGAGTAGATGGATCGTTACAAAATCAGTACAAAATCTGAGACTACTTGAACACTATGCCAGCCTAGTGCTTAATGTCAGTCGACTTTGCAGTGTATTAGAACTTCCCGTATTCGAATTACAGTTGCCTCTACGTATGGACAATGCATTAACTCTTGCTTACTGTTCGCATACCTATTACGTTAATATTCCGCAATATTACATTGGATCGGAGTTGCGAAGTCAGTTTAGTCGTCGTTCATTATTCCGGAGTCTAATAATTGATACTAGGAATTGTTTGATTCGGCATATACAACTAAGCGAAGTCTCACCACAATTAATCGAAAACCAGGTTTGATGAAATCGACGGGAAACTAGTCGAAACCAAATAATTACATAAAATTCGAAGCAGACAGTGTTGGATTCGAAGTTAAAGGTTAAATATTGAACCTCGAGATTCTTGTCCTAATAAGGAACAAAGTTTGTTTAAAAGTTACAATGTTTGCCCAATCTTCGCTTCGCGGAGCTTAAATGGCCCCGTTTTCACTGCAGATGTGTCATAAGTACGCAGAATTATTGTATTTATTGTATTTATTTCGTGTATTTACAACAGCAGAGAAAATGGCACGGCAAGGAGATAAGGAAGACGAACTTTAATTCCGCAAAATTTCGTGTTGTGCTATTCGCGAAAGATGGTCTCCAAGCTCGCGTGCAGATCCGCGAAACTCCGCGACACGATAAATAGACTACGCTTCAGATAAGAAAGTCCGGGAAGTTTCGATGCAGGTCGAACGACGGTGTTGCTGCGTGAATGGTTGCACTTCGAGTGAAGCTTGCACTCCGGGTGCAGCTTGCACTCCGGGTGAAGCTTGCACACGCGTCTCGAAAGGGAACAAAGCTTGTGTAACAGATGTTGCATTGGATCGATCCCTTTTCCCGCCGCGAAACTCGCGAAACGGCTCTCTCCTGCCGGTTCTGTAAATTCGCGCGCGCGGTATCGCACCGGAAGCGTGTTAATAAAAATTGACGTTTTATCGTGGCTCGCCTCTGGCTGCCGGAACAACCATGGGAAATTTATGGGGACAAGCCGACGAGGGGAATTTTCCCGACGCGACGCGACGCGTGCCGTTGTTTGCCGGAATGGCTGCTGCGACGAATCTTCGTCTCAACCGGTGCGGTGCAACGATGCAGATTTATCGGCGAGAAGTGTCGATGCACGAGAGATAGACCCGAAAGAGTTAAACCCACCACCTTTGTGCTGGAGTCCACTATTTTGTATGTGTACAAATATAGTAAAAAAACAAAACAATTGGATGCTGCGACTATTACAATTTTATATATTTTTTTTTTCGAAATCCCGATTCGATCCGAGGCTTGGTGTACAACGATCAACACGTTTACTGTCACGTGAATTTAAGGGAGAACAGCACCATGTAAGTCTAAAATTATTGGTAAAGTTAAAAATTATTTTCAGTGATTGTTAAACAAAATGGAAATATATCTTTCTAGGGGATATTCAGCAACACCTTCACCTTACTTCTATATTTCTTCGATTATTTAAAATTACAAAACGGCGACGTACAATATCGTCTATTAGTGCACCTCCTATCGAATCCGACGTGCCAATATATTTATTCAATTTTCCGCGTTTATGTATCTTGAATTGTTTTGTCGATTGGACGTGTCTAATGGGTCAGTCGCGTGGAATAATAATAACCCGCTGCAACCCCACCGTGAAACGCTCGATGGCAACGCGCTGATCCAGCGCGGTGGAAAATTCGCGGGCGCTGTTCAAACGCAGGACGGAATTAGTGTGCGGTTTTAAGGGCGACGCGATACGTTCTTTAGAGCTGCCGTTGCGGCGATAAAATAAAACGGGCTGCAATTTATCAGATGCAACCGGGGTTATTTATGGGGCGACGAAGCTGGCGATCGCGTCGCGAGAAATGATTAAGGTGGACTTTAATGTATGACGTGTGTTGCCCGCTGCAAAATGGCAGCGCTCCGCCGCGTCGCGCCGGCGAAGTGTGTCGAAAGGATTCACGCAACCACATCGATCCTTCGAATCGATTGTTTGATTCTATCGAAGGATGTTACGTTAAATGTCACGCTAAAATTATATTACTATTATTTTATTCAATGGCGATTAAATCAATCTCCTCTTCAACCAAACAAACACATATTGCACAACACACCACTGTTGCATTAGACTGCAGATTTTTATGCAAAGTGTAATAGTTCTTCAGTATATTTTTTTAAAGAAAAATATATAATACTTCTAAATTTAACCGTCATACGTTCATGAGGGTGAAAAGAAACGTGTTTGCTTTGGTTTCTGGATTAAGATTCCGGAGAATGCTATCACGTCTCAATTTGGATAGACAAGTGTTTCGATAGTAATATCCGAAGCATTATTGTTACCAAAACATCTATGTTGCTAGCCCCAGGTCGTGTTCCCGGTCGTCAACACTGTATACGCTTATTTATACTCGTATAATTTATACTGTTTACTGGTTGTATGTGTGTATTGCTTCGGAAAATTATGCCCGCCCTTTGCATCGGACTCCATATTTGCCTACAACTGTTTGTGCCCCATCAAGTTTGTTGCTATGTGAGTTTGTCAGAATTTGATGGATTCTCAAGTACAATAGTTCAGAGCTCCGAGTTTCCTGCGATTGAGCTACATATTATTACTTCCCACTGCATTGCGCATTCCGAACGTCGCAACGAAACCACTTCTTACGAAGAGTCTATTTTATGAAGAGACTGTTTTCTACAAAAAGTCTTTGTAAAAATGAATCTAATAAATAAACTACAATATCTCTAACAAATTATTTCACTGATTATTTTTCTAGAATCAGAGACAACCTATGCTAGCACTAAATACATTTTGCTAAAAATCCAAGTTTTTTACTTCTGCCGTTTCTGCTTAAAATCCACAGATTCTTAAAAAAGACATTTTTAGCATGGTGTATAACTAACATAGATCTTCATTACGGTCTCAAATAAACAACTTTCAAAATTGCTTTTTTAAATTTTTCTTTCGCACAGTTCCTACCAATATTTCGAAATATTTTTTCACGTCATTTAGTAAACCAATGTTTTCGATTGCTAAAAAAAAGCCAGATCGTTTGGTCGAATTTTAAAAAAGTTTTTAAAAGAGTTTTTAAAAATGTTCTTGTGTCGACCATTTTTTCGTGTATTCGATACGTGTGAACGGAGCTGGCGATTCGCGTGTCTCCGTGCGAAAAGGCTCCAAGCGACTAGACTAGAAAGGCGACACGATTTCGTATTTTCGGAGTATGCAAATCGCCGAGGGATCACGTGAACTGTTTTTGATCGAGCACTTCCTGTCAGCGTTCTAAAACGACGCTTCGCCGATGCGGCAACACATCGCCTTCCTAATTTGCGGATATCGGCGTATCGCAGTATCGGCCAATTATCCGCGAGGCCAATTTTATTTTCTGCCGGGTATATTTTCAGATTTCCGTAAACGTTTTTGTTTGCGCGTGGTCGAACTTTAACGGCTGTTCGTCGACGCGAAAACATCGTTGACACCGGCGAGACGAATTTGTTTAATAACGAAAACGTGAAGAGAGAGGAAAAAAAACGAGGTGAGCCGGAGATAATTGACGATCGTCGAACAAACTCGCGAGGGAGTCGACTCGAGGAACGCGTCGCATCGCGGAGATTTATGGTTCGACGATTGATTAAAATCTGTCTTCGACTATTTGCCGGATAGAGACGGAGGAATTTACGCGTGGAACCGTTTGCTCTGGAACGCCGAATAATTTTATTTATGGATCGCGAGCAAATAAGCTTGTTTGCAACAAATATTGAAGCTAGTAATCGCGGAACGCTTTTTCAGTTTTCGATAAGCGTCTGTCGCGTTTCGCCATCCCCTCAACCACTCCCTCCCGCCCCGCAGATCTGTTTGGATAAACACGCCGTGGCCCGAATTTGTCGGCCATGATTTCGTCTGTTTATCATCATCTGATGACGAAACAACGATGTACATTTAGGAGCATGACTGATCACACACACTTTAAATCAGAATAACTTTTTTATGAATGGACCGAACGTCTAATAAAGATGTTGAAAAAGTGCATTTGGTCGGAATTGTGAAAAAGAATAGCAAAAATTGATTTTTACAACTTTTTTAGCTGGGTCAATAACGAAAATTTCAAAGATGTGTTTTGTAAACTTGTATAAATTATACACGTTCTGAAAATTTCATTAAAATTGGTTAATTGGCTTACAAATTATAAACGATCAAAAGTTATTTTGAAAAGATTATTTTAATTAAATTAGTGAATTAATGAATTATAGTAAATGAATTATAGTGCAAACATTACAAGCTGTTGCTGTAATATGAACGATGTAAACTGAATCATTGTTAATGTCGTGCAATCAATAAACTGGATGTTCACGCAAAATTAAATTTTTATAGCTACCCGTAGTAGTAGAATTGAAATTAAAATAAATTTTTTCTGCCACATCGCTGCTGCCTCTGATAAATTAATAGCACGGTAAATTATTTTTTCACGGTTTTTATATGCAGCGGATGCATAAACTTCCACAATTTAGTTATCGAACATGTTGGAATTTATTGACGCGTATAATTCGTTTATAAACGTATTACTGCTGTTGCATAAATAAGAATGTAAATTTGGTGATTGGTCAGCCTAAATAATATTAGCTTGTTCTGATAATTGTTAACCGGGTTGTAAATAGTGACCTCAATTAAGCGTAATTATAATCGAAGGCTAAATCGAAATGCAATTTATATTATACTAACGCGCGAGCGATGGCGGAACCATTCGCAGGTAAATTTAAAAAATGTTAAAAATTGTTGTACCATTATTCACAGTATTGTCGACATTATCAAACATATTGGTATCTGATCAATTACTACACATTTTAGTATTGCACGAGGTATTATATCAATTTCATATTCATAGATAAAATGAAAGAAATCATACAGAATGGAATTATTCTAGGTCGGAAGTTAAAACAAACTCTAGGAACGTTCTCGCTCGCAATTGCCTCCCGTTCGACGGATCCGAAATTTTCAGGCAATATTCGAAAAACAGCAGACGGTTGCGGGCAACGTGTTCTGCATGATTCAGTGGAGAATCACGGTCTCGTGGCAGTGATATTAAGCCGAGGGAGTTCCAGTCGCCAGCATTGGTTCATAAATTATTCGTCTGTCACCGAGCGGCTAGTATTCTTCCCGAGGAAGTTCTCGGCGAGAAGAATTTTTCAGGAGGCCGGACTCCGTCGGAGAACTGTCGCCTCGTTGCTCAGCAAAGATGCATGAAACGGTTGTCTTCGGTGTGCAACAGGAACCTGCGAAGGAAACCCAACTGTTCCCAGTGTCGCCGGATCAGAGGAATTCACTCGAATCGAAGGGAAAAAGTTACTTCTAGTAAGCAGCCTGTGATTAACTGCACAGTATTTCACCGAAAACCGTGTCGGAGGACAACGTTCTCTTCAGCTAGCATCAATCTGCATTGCGATCCACGCAAATTTCTGACATCCGCGTTCCGAGACCGAATTCCGAGGAATCGGCGGTTGCCCATCGAATATGCAAAAGTTCGACGGCCGCGAACTATCGACAGGCGAATTTATTGGGTTAATAAGCGTGTAATAATAACGTTTCGCGAGGACCGTCCAATTTACTAGGCCGGATCGATCGATCGCAAGACCGTCCACCCGGTCACTGTCGAGAGATTTATTCGCTGGACCGAGAACTGATGAAGTAATGCCGCTGGAAACTTTATTAATACACGGCTGACTAACGTTTCGCTCGCTTTCTACTTCCGTCCGATAACTAAAACTTCTCCGAGTTCGATTGTCAATGATTAGAGTGCGGATCATTATCTAAAATAAAAATAGTCTACAACAAATATGAAACAGTATCCAAAAAGCCCTTTTCTTTCTTCCATTAATGATTTTAATCAGCGGATTCTGACACATTCATATTTTTATATTCTTTTAATCTGCCCAATGTTTCAATCTGCCATAAATGCAGAAAACCCGCAGGCTACTGATGATTTCTTGGTCGCCTTTTGATTCCTTAAAAATCGAAAATTCTTCCGTGAAGATCGACATTACCGCGAGACTATTCCACAAGCAATTCCCAGTCTCGAGCTACTCCCGGAATTAAAGGTCGACTCTCGAGTGCACTTCGGAGACGCGATACGTGGCCGAGAACTGAATTTTTCCAGGGAAATTAGCGGCGAATCTGTAACCGTTCGGGAAATTAAGAAGGAATACGCGGCGAGTTTCAATTTGCCGATGCTTTAATTAAATCCGTTCGTTCCTTTTTTTCTCTGACCAATCAGTCGTTACTAATCCACCCGAATCAAGCACTTCCACAATTGCAAACTTCTTATATACTAATTCTTCGCATAATTCGTCGTTACACATTACATTCGTACCAACATTTTCCTTTCTCTTTTGTGAAATTAAGCATAACGACGGCAAGGGGTTGATAGAACATCATCGGTCTCAATAAAGATAATTATTTGAAAATTAACGCTCCGATCAGATATTTCGTATCGATCGCAAGGATTGTTCCAACTCAAGAGACGAAGTGAATAATTTGTAATAAGTAATGAAGCTAAATGACCTGTCAGGGACTGATCAAATTGACATCGTTCATCTAAATGGAGTTAAATTCAGTAATATTCGGCAATTTCTGTAGTCGCGTTCGGTGGATTCGGTTAAATATCACTGGCGAAATCGATGGGGATAGGAATAGTTCCACTTCTTGCCTATCAATTACGTTTCTAACGAGTTAAGGGAGCAGCCTCGTGTGAA
The DNA here is from genome assembly GCA_028455795.1 of Lasioglossum marginatum. Taxonomy (NCBI): domain Eukaryota; kingdom Metazoa; phylum Arthropoda; class Insecta; order Hymenoptera; family Halictidae; genus Lasioglossum; species Lasioglossum marginatum. Next base: position 959,537 of record CM052270.1, read on the forward strand.
TGCAGCGAAATTTCACAATTTTCATTTCGAGAAATGATTACATCTTTCTTCTCTTTCTGCTAGTATTGCAGAATACAAGGTGAGTCGTCTAACGTATGTACCTGAAATATCTTTGTTGTTTTCACATTCTCTCTGTCCGTTCTACTTAAACGCAGCAACCCCCAGTAATATCTGACCGCCCCGCCGCGCCGGCCACAAAAGGTATCCCGAATTAAATCTCGGCGGGCCAGACCGCGAAACACGGTGGAAGGTGTAAATTTCCGTTTATAGATCGAATGGTGTTCGACGTTCGACTGCGGAAAGGCTGCGGGATCGTCGCATTTAATGGGCGAAACCAGGCGGGGTTTTCGCTAAACCGGGAACCCACAAGCTGCTCGAGCAATCGATCGAAATTCTAATAGGTTTGCTCTAACTCTTTTTTTCGGCCCCCTACGCTTCAGCTGCCAGCGAATTGAAAATCTCCGCTCGTCGGGCCATTAATTAATAATTTTAATGGGCCCTTTCAACCGCTTCAGTTCGGAAACTGCCGTATAAGACGCCGCAATCTTTGAATTTCTATGCGTTGTTACCGCGTCCTATTAATAAACTTGATGGGCTTATTACAGAGGTCGCACAGTGAGGTATTTGGGTTTGGTATTTACATTAGATTTGCAAAAATTAGTTAAAAGATTTACAAAAATAGTGAATTAAATAAGCAACCTTCTTGAGATTGTATGTATACGTAATAATAGATTGACTAATTAAGCAGTGTCGTCAATCAAACTTCAATGGACGTATTTAAATGGGCCAAGGCGTGTAAGCGACAGGAAAGATAGTATAAAAGCAGGCAACGCGAGGAAGCAGAATTTTTAACGCAAAGTAGAGAAACAGAACAGAAAGTAACGCGGAAGAAGTATTGCATTCGGCAGAGATGATCGAGTTCTCCCACGGTAACTGTGTAACTCGCGGCTCAAGAAAAATTCCTTTAATTCCCAGGATGCATCGCAGGCGCCCACGGTAATTGTAATTCCGCTGTAAACGAAAGCGTGTACAGCCTGGTCATGTTTTAACGTCGCCTGTTTCGATTTATTCTTCTCGTTTCACAGTGGGACGGGCACGGGTTGGACGGACAATAAAATAAAACCGTTCGATAAGATCGGGAAGAATTATATTCCATCGAACGAAGAATGCGCAGTAGATCTCTTTCGAAAAATCAGTATACCTGTTTTCTCGACTCTACCGAACCTATTTTTGCTTTCTTTTCAATTCGTGGTTCGAAAGTGAAATATTTCGTTAACTCTCGTGCATAACTCGCACGATATTGATTACAACATGCGTTTAAATGAAGAAGTTTGCATAACTCTATTCCTATATGCAGAAATAAACCTCCATGGAGGTTTCAAAAATAAAACAGAAATTAGAAACAAGTCATTTTACAGTCGTAGATCTAGTGTTAAATTTGGATCATTGGCTTTTATCGTAAATACTCGAAGGATTTCTGCGTTTGATCCGCGAGAATGTGGACTGGGTATTATTATTTTGGGGAACTGCCATAATCAACCGCGTCGGAATAAACGAACAGGGTCAGTAAGAACTTTCACTGGCTGTGGAGCAGGATAACAGACCCCGTCACCTATTTGCGAATAAGGCAAACGGGGCATACACAGGCTGCATTATGCATACGCTAAAAGCATCCTCCTCACTGTCGTGTCACGATGAATAAATAATTATCTCTATCCAGTGAAGATTCCGCCAGCTGACGAAGTATATTCCTCTATGCACGCGACAAACTACTTTCTCGAGATATTCATACTTTATACAGGAAGCTCTGTGTTTAGTATCCTCCCAACGATGATAAGCGGAACGGTGATGAGCTCGCGGTTAACTCGTGTAACACGGTATCGCACCAATTTTCTACCGGATCATTTTCATCAGTCTCCCCTATGTGTTACGCTCTTTCTATCGATATCATTCGTTTTCAGTGAAATCGAATAAAATAACAATATTTATTTTGCATAAAAATCCGCAATCTGTTGAGAGGCAAAGATCGGCTTAGTCTAAATTTACCTTTTTCAATTTTTCACGGTATTATACAGTAGGCAGGTTTTTTTTACCTGAGAACACTAAATAATATCGTTCCGGCAGATTCACAGGGTGTATGAGCATAGATCATCGCATCGCGATCCTCATAGAGCGGCCGACAGTCGAAAAGGGACCATAACTCGTGCCGTTTTTCCCCGTCGATCTGATAATTTGTCGACGATTTATATCGAGCGCTGCTATCGCCGCGATCGACAGGATTTAATATATGTTTGCTTTTTTCGCGGTTGTCAACGGTTTCGATTGTCGGCGGTTCCTTTGTCTACCGTGCTAGACTATCGATCGGGCTTTCGATAGTCAACGGTTTGACGTGCGCGTCGATAATCATGTGTCATGTATATACGGTACCATATTTCAGTGTTTACATCAACGGAACCCTGGTAGAGTACGGTAAGCATGAGCATGGTCTTGTGCTTTTTGAAGAATAACTCCTCCGACGGTCGTTTGAAGGTCAACATATTAACCATGGTTGAATTTGTCATTTCATTAGCTGTAATGTTACACTAATCAAAATCCGTCGAACCAAACAATTTTCTGCCTAAAACATTCTCTTGTGAAAACGAAAACCAACGGAGATATTTTCGGTGCAAGTCTTAGGTGCCTCACCCTGTGCATTATTCGGCTACAGCGAAAGTTCATCTTGTTCCATCGTGGTTTTATTTCAAGAGGAGCTCTCCTTCGAAAACAGTCGAATTTTACTTCGCCGTGCAATATAATACCATTTGAACCAGCGATGTCTGTACAGTGCGGACTATAACCCGGTCGAAAAACGAGAGGGAATGCTAACCAGGTAAAAGAGCCATGAGGAGGACAAGACCGCGAACAATCAGAAAAAGTCGGAGGAGTTGGAAGTGGGGGAATAAGGGGAGGAAATAGAATAAATGGGACAAAATAAGGAAAACCGAGGTAGAATCCAGTGAAAGTGGGGGCCGGAAGCGGGTGGGGGGAGAGCACGGGTGGAAGAATAACGTGAAAACTGAAAGGAAGGTAATACGAAGGAACGGGGGCACGCAGAAATAGGAGAATGCCGGCGGAGTGTATGTGGAGGGCAGAGAAAAAAAGAGAGGGAGAGAGAGAGAGAGTACCTCCGGGACCATGGGTGGTTCATACTGGAAGGCAATTTCGCGAACATCTAGGTGAAAAAAAGGACGTCAGCCGGCGTGAAACGAGACGACCGAGAATTCATTTTTTCTGCGCCATTGGCTGCCACGAAATATTCCGCTTTGTGCGGCGCGGCGCAACGCGCGTGCATCGATGGAACCGTACACTCGATTTTCTTTCACCGTGTCGAATTTCAAGTGACCCGAAAATATATTTGTCATATTTTTCGGTCCTTTCGTTCGGCAGCCGCGAATAAAATGCATAAACGGTGGGAAACCGGCGCGGTCTAGGATGCCAGATCGAATTATTATGCGACATCCGCCGCCGGCTGTTGATAAGCCACACACGTTCCTACGCGTTCCCACGGAATCGCACTTCCCTGGCCATAAGTGTCCGGACACCTAGCAAATTCATATACCTTGCGTGTTTATGGTACGATAATGCCAAATATATAATTCAAATATATAATTCAAATATATAATTCAAATAATTCAAATATATAATTCAAATATATAATTCAAATAATTCAAATATATAATTCAAATATATAAT